>CAKXYN010000309.1:0-494151 GCA_935064755.1 Tragelaphus eurycerus
TTGATCAAAAAAAAAAAAAAAAAAGAAAGCATCACTACAAACAAAGCTAGTGGAGGTGATGGAATTCCAGTGGAGCTATTCCAAGTCCTGAATGATGATGCTGTGAAAGTGCTACACTCAATATGCCAGCAAATTTGGAAAACTCAGCAGTGGCCACAAGATTGGAAAAGGTCAGTTTTCATCCCAATCCCAAAGAAAGGCAATGCCAAGGAGTGCTCAAACTACCGCACAATTGCACTCATCTCACACGCTAGTAAAGTAATGCTCAAAATTCTCCAAGCCAGGCTTCAGCAATATGTGAACCGTGAACTTCCTGATGCTCAAGCTGGTTTTAGAAAAGGCAGAGGAACCAGAGATCAAATTGCCAACATCCGCTGGATCATGGAAAAAGCAAGAGAGTTCCAGAAAAACATCTATTTCTGCTTTATTGACTATGCCAAAGCCTTTGACTGTGTGGATCACAATAAACTATGGAAAATTCTGAAAGAGATGGGAATACCAGACCACCTGATCTGCCTCTTAAGAAATCTGTATGCAGGTCAGGAAGCAACAGTTAGAACTGGTCATGGAACAACAGACTGGTTCCAAATAGGAAAAGGAGTCCGTCAAGGCTGCATATTGTCACCATGTTTATTTAACTTATATGCAGAGTACATCATGAGAAATGCTGGACTGGAAGAAACAGAAGTTGGAATCAAGATTGCCGGGAGAAATATCAATAACCTCAGATATGCAGATGACACCACTCTTATGGCAGAAAGTGAGGAGGGGCTAAAAAGCCTCTTGATGAAAGTGAAAGTGGAGAGTGAAAAGGTTGGCTTAAAGCTCAACATTCAGAAAACGAAGATCATGGCATCTGGTCCCATCACTTCATGGGAAATAGATGGGGAAACAGTGGAAACAGTGTCAGACTTTGTTCTTCTGGGCTCCAAAATCACTGCAGATGGTGATTGCAGCCATGAAATTAAAAGACGCTTGCTCCTTGGAAGGAAAGTTATGACCAACCTAGATAACATATTCAAAAGCAGAGACATTACTTTACCAACAAAGGTTCGCCTAGTCAAGGCTATGGTCTTTCCTGTGGTCATGTATGGATGTGAGAGTTGGACTGTGAAGAAGGCTGAGCGCCGAAGAATTGATGCTTTTGAACTGTGGTGTTGGAGAAGACTCTTGAGAGTCCCTTGGACTGCAAGAAGATCCAACCAGTCCATTCTGAAGGAGATCAATCCTGGGATTTCTTTAGAAGGAATGATGCTAAAGCTGAAACTCCAATATTTTGGCCACCTCATGCGAAGAGTTGACTCATTGGAGAAGACTCTGATGCTGGGAGGGATTGAGGGCAGGAGGAGAAGGGGACGACAGAGGATGAGATGGCTGGATGGCATCACTGACTCGATGGATGCGAGTCTGAGTGACCTCCGGGAGCTGGTGATGAACAGGGAGGCCTGGCGTGCTGCGGTTCATGGAGTCGCAAAGAGTCGGACACGACTGAGCGACTGATCTGATCTGATCTGATGAGGGTAGAAGGGCCTTTATCTGACTGCTACTAAGGACACAGGTGTAAGGAGAATTTTGTTTTAAAAACTTACAAGGATGACTGAGCTTTTAGATCAAACAATGTGAACCTTCTAAGGTGACTAAAGAGAAACCCACATATTCACAGTCAACCTTTAAAGCTATTGAGGTTTCTCAGTTTCTTTGTTTGAGCCTCAGAAAACTTCTGTGTTCCTAAGCCACCAGAGACACAAACAAAATAGATGTGCTATTTCTTTCATTTCACATTTCTTCCATGTCACACCCAGTCTGTCATTGTCTCCGCTCGCCCTTCTAGGAGCAGATTAATGGATTTCAACAGAACTTTCTGTGGGCCTTGGAGGAGGTGACTGCCTGCTTGATCTGCCCTGTGTGTGTGATTGTAAAAGCACTTCGACCACATGACCCAGCATTGCCAGTAACATACCCTTCCCACCCTACCGTGAATCTTGAGGCAAGATCACCACTTCTCCTGATCCCTTGAGATTAGTGGAACAAGATTTTTTTTTCTTTTTTTCAAGGTTATATTAATTTATATTTATTGTAAAATGTTGACTCTAGTCCCTATGTTGCACAGTCTATCCTTATAGCTTATTTTATACATAACAGTTGGTACCTCTTAATCCCCTACCTCTACTTTGGCCCTCCCCCACTTCCTTCTCCCCAGTGGTACCCACTAATTTGTATCTGTGAGTATTTTCTAGTGAAACTCCTGGCTCAGAGCCCACACTAAAATCATGGTTACCATTTATTAACATTAAACATTAATCCTTTCAAAATAGAGTGTGATGAGGATAAAACTAACTGCAGTAATGCCCTGAAATGTGGACACTGCCATGCATTCATCTCTCCCGCCCTGTGGGACACACCGCATGCAACTCTGGAAGTTGCCATGCACGTGTCTGACTGCATGAAGCCTGTTCTCGGGCATTCCTACCAGAGGAGCTGACTGATTTCTGCTAATGAGTTAAAAGGTTAAAAAAAAAAATTCTTATTTTAGGCCGCTACTGTAATTTAACCACTTTTCAGAGACTAAGCCTTTATAAAAATCCTTTTTAATGATTCCTATTCCATCATATATTTTCATTTTCTACTTTTAACTATCAAGAAAACTCCAGTTAAGTGAAATATTTTAATATTTATTCATCAAAGAGAATATATTTATGTAATGTCCATGCTTGCTACCACAGGTACTTGGGCCATAAGAGTTGACTTTGATAACAGGACAATGTGTATCAGATTTAAAAAAAAGTTCATTTGCAATAGGATGAAAAATGAATAAAACACCACAGTGGGACAATTCACCATATTTCCCTCCCCTACCACATTTTCTAACCCCCTCATACCACATTTGGACCCAAGATTTTAAAGAGAGTGAATTTTTGCATTCTGGACATTCCTTTGTTTGGGAAAGCAAAGATAATGAATATAATGGGAAGAAGATGAAAAACATTCCTTCCCTATTCTTCTCTATTTCCTATCATCATCTCCAAGGACAAGCCCTGATTTGTTTATCTGAAATAAAACACACACACACACACACACACACACACACACACACACACACACGCCCTTCCATCATGTCTCAGTTCCCATGACAAGAGCCAGACTTACTTTCTTCATAGCATTACCATCATTGTTTCTTTTTATTTACTAGAAAGATGAACTGTCTGAAGTGAAGTACGTTAGTGTGTTAATCACCCCAGCACCTAGAGTAAATAATCCACCTTTCCACTGCAGTGAGTTCCTCACTGGTCAGGCTAGCTCAGATGGGGTCCCACACCTGCAGGCCCTTTTCAGCCAGCTGCTATCTTGGACTGCCCAGAATCCAGTGCCAAGAGTGGGTGATTCACAGAGAAACTGAGCATTGCTCTCCTTGATGGACCAGAAAGTGAGAGAAATCTTGGCCAAATTTTTACATATATACTTCTCTAAAACTTGGGAGTCAAGTGCTACAGTGACTTCCTACAGAGGTAAATGAATACATTGACTTGGGAAGCAATTCATCAGCTTCATAAAACATGTGGAAAACAATTACATAAAGTGATAAAAGCATATCTGAAAGTTATTTTTACTTAAAGTAAAATTTAAAGGCTTTTTACTAAGAGGATTTTTTCTGATGATTATAGTCTAAAGGAAAATCAATTCAATGAAACTTATTCTATTTTTTTCTTTCAGTATCATTTGATGGTGAAGCCTAATGTGAACTAAAATATTGCCTGCAATATCAGTAAACAAAAGATGTAGCCCTCACATTACAGCCATCTGGATGGAGCACCCCGAGGAGACTCAGAATGAGAACAGAGGATATTGGCCCCAGGGAGCTGAGATGCACATCAAAGGAATGATTTCAAGGAGCCTAGACTCTGGCATCTTCCCATATATAGAAAAGCTCTAAAATTTCTTGAGATATCTGGGTTTTTTTTAATTAACAGTAATCTTTTGATGTTCCAACTACCTGGTCTTTGTGGTCAAAATGCCTGTATATCCTGGCCACTCCCCCTTGCCTTTTCAGAACAGCCTCTCAGAATTATCTGAGATGCTGTGTCCTGGGCTTAAGTCCTCAGTCTTGTCCACCAAATAAAACATAACTCTCAACGTTCATGTTGTACATTTTATTTTTCGTTGACAATAACATACTTAAAAGAATTTCAGAGAATAACATAGAAATGTATACAGTTGCATCCTAGATTTAGCAGATATTATTACTCTTTCCATTTAGCAGATATTATTACTCTTTCCAAACCTTTTTATTGAAAAATAAAGTACAATGTCTTCATAATGGAAATTAATAAAAAGATTTGGTGCACCAGAAATATCAGTTTGAGTATTACTGTGACCCAAAGGTTGGAAGGATTTCTGTGTAACAATTTCAAATGTTACTAAGTCAAACTGATGCAGGTTCACTAGAAATAAAATAAATATAGGCATGTTAACTCATGGAGAAGGCAATGGCACCCCACTCCAGCACTGTTGCCTGGAAAATCCCATGGACGGAGAAACCTGGTAGGCTGCAGTCCGTGGGGTCGCTAAGAGTCATACATGACTGAGTGATTTCACTTTCACTTTTCACTTTCATGCACTGGAGAAGGAAATGGCAACCCACTCTACTATTCTTGCCTGGAGAATTCCAGGGACTGTGGAGCCTGGTGGGCTGCCATCTATGGGGTCGCACAGAGTTGGACACAACTGAAGCAACTTAGCAGCAGCAGCAGCATGTTAACTCAAAATGCCTTTGAGGTTAATATGTAGTTAGAAGTCATATATCCAGATGGTGGATCTGAGGTCTCACCTATCTCCCTATAGATTTTGAAATAAAAGTAAATTATGTCATTTCCCTAAATGGTAATTCTCCTCTAAAACACCATTCCTTCTATTTATGGTTTGGTATGTGGGCAGCTATACCCTGAAGGAGGTAAAACAGAGCTTTCCTAATTGAGAGAGACACTTAAAAATGAGGGAAAAAGTAAATTTCAAAAAAGGAAGAGAAAATTGAGGAACATTCTTTTCTTAATTGAAGAACTAAAGTAGTAAAAAACTTTCAGTCATTTTCCTTCTCTACCCTTGCATATATATAAATCAAGTAATGGCTTCTTGGTACTGGCCACAGGAAACACCTGATATACAAGATTATCTTTTCTGTAAAAGAGCTTTGTCAGAAGCAGAGCTGAGTTAAGGGCAGACTAGGCAGCTTGCTGGCCTGGGCACCATTTTGCAGGAGGTAATCAGAGGGTCATGGAAATGTCACAAGATAGACAAACTTGTATGAACCACATTGCGCCTTATGGACAGAGAAGTTACGTGTTTGGACAAAACACTTGGGGTGGGGCTGAGACCTCCTGAGAGCATTATTGGAGTATGACTTCCAAGAAGAGTGGGCCAGGCAGCCTCAAGCACAGCCTTCTTGAGTGGAATATTCAAGTCTTAGTAGAGCCGGCTAGCAGAGACACGGCAGCAGACACTGAGACGCCTCTACTCCCCTTCCACCTTTCTGCTATGCACAATTCCATGTCTCTTCAAAGTAAATGTCCATAGTGAAAGAATATGATTTTAAAAGGAGCAAATTATTAACTTGTCAGGATGCCCAAAGCCTCTTAGTCCCTTCAGGCTACTGCCACAGCATACTCCAGGCTTCGTGATGGCGAGGGGATATTAATGAACAACAGAAATTAATTTCTCACTGCTCTGGAGCTAGCAAGTCCAAGATCAAGGCACCAGCATTGTGGTGCTTGGTGAAGGCTTCTTTCTGGTTCATAACTGGCTCCTTCTGGCTACGTCCTCACATGGTGGGAGGGGCAGAGGATCTCTCTCTCGTTACAAGGCACTAATCCTGTTCATCAAAACTCTATGCTCATGACCTAAGAATATCCCAAAGCCCCCTATCTCCTAAATCTATCCATTTAAATTTTCAAAATGAATTTTGTGGGGACACAGCGCTCAGACCATGACAGGCTGCATCTGGGCCTGCTCACGACAGAACTACAAGAGCCACATGTTCCTCTGCCACCTGTCTGTGGAAATAACTGAGACCTTTAGAGACCTTTGCTCTCATGGTACTCCAAGTAGTGGGATGTTAGGTAGAAGTTCCATTCTTTATAAGCTGTAATTAATTTTTTTTCAATGTGTGAAGTAATTGTTAGCAAGGAAAATAACACTTTTAATTCAGCTGTTTCCTTCCCCATGTCTCCATCTTACTTATTCCCAGGTATCTGTCACTGGTAGGTCTCAACTGCCCTGGGCATGAATGATGGTACCCAAGTTCCTGGATCTGAAGGGGCTTGCCTCTACCTTAATATACTTTGCCCACCAGGGAAAAAAAGTAGTATAAGAGCGATTGGCTTTGAGGAGACTTATTGATAATTTTTTTTTTCATTATCTTTTGGTCAAAAAAAAAAAAAAAAAAGACCACCAAAACAACAACTCCTGGTGAAGAAGGGTTACTAAGCAAGAATATCATCGGAGAAAACATCACCTACAAAAATTGCTTTCTGTCTTGTTGCAACTCTATGACTATATCAGAGCATTCATCTTTCATTATCTGCCTATGGTAATTGCAGAAATAAACCCAACCCAAGCACAGTGGACCATGCAAGAAATTTCAAATTAGTTGTTTCTGAAGGTTTCCTCATTTGTGAGTTGAAAGAATGAAAAACAGAAATATGTTGAAGGTTGAATGAGATAACATAATATCTTACTTTTGTGAGCTATAAATTGATCTTAAAAGGCAATTTTCATGTTGGACATGGATTAACCCAGTAGTGGGAAGAGCTGCAAACTTTTCCCCTATTTAAAGTAAGATTACTAATTCTGAAAGAAGGTGCTTTGTTAAGTCTATTTCACTATAAGGATCCAGTTAGGTTGTTTGGAGATTCAGGTATTTGGTTTTTGTTTTGTTTATTGCAAACCCTGGGTTCTTTTACTGCAGGCATCTGATTTGTTGCTGTAAACCCTAGGTGGTTGTTTTTGATCAGAAAGGAAATGTGGGTGGTTATAATCCAAATGATGGTGTGGTATGGGGCTCAAACCTAGAGTTTAGCCCTTGACATTATCACTGTCCCAGTGGCAGGTGGAATTCAGCTACAGGACATCTTTGGTGTCATGGTGCGTGGTACCAGAAGAATACCATTTTTGTCAGTTTTACCAAACTAAGTTAGAGTTAGAAGCTATGACACAAGAAACAATAAAGTCTTTTAGACTGTCTTCTTGGTTTTAAGGAAAACATATGAAGTTCCAGATAAAATCATGTTATTAAAAAGGTTGCTGTTTATAATAGCTACCTAAATGTTTATTATCCCAGCAGATTTCTTTTGATTAGGCTGAATGTATGCATTAATTGGGCTTCCCAGGGGGTGCTAGTGGTAAAGAACCTGTGTGCCAAAGCAGGAGACCTAAAAGATGTGGGTTTGATCCTTGAGTTGGGAAGATCCCCTGGAGGAGAACACAGAAACCCACTCCAGTGTTCTTGCCTGGAAAATCCCCAAGGACAGAGGAGCCTGGCGGGCTATGGTCCACAGGGTCACACAGAGTCAGATATGACTGAAGTGACTTAGCATGCAGCTTGCATTAATTACCCTCACATGGATTATTTTATAAAAAATAAAATGAAATACAAAAGCTTTAATGTTGAATATCTATCTTGTGACTTTCATAAAACCTCTTCAGAGTGAATGAGAAGCGATGAAGATGCCCATTAGCTTAAATTCCTGAGTGTGGGTATAGTCTAAATTCTTCAAGATGCCATAGGCAGAATGTTTGTATATCAAACAAATGTATCATTTATTTGTAATAAGCTCAACATTACCTTCTACAGAAGGATAAATATTTATTTAAATACTAGTATGAACTTAAAATTTTTCTATAATGATCAATCTCCCAACATTATATATCAATTTGACCCAGCTTTAGCTTTACTTCATATCAACTCTCTTCTAGTTATTTTTGCCTCTAAGATCATGATTTGATAGCCCAGACATAAATATCAAACCATAAACTATTTAGAATCTATTATAATCAACTGGTAAGAATTTGCTGAGCCCCTAACATGTACAAGGACTTCCCAGGTGGCTTGGTAAATAACTCGCCTGCCAATGCAGGAGACACAAGAAATGCCGGTTCAATCCCTGGGTCATGAAGATGCCCTGGAGAAGGGCATGGCAGCCCACTCCAGTATTCTTGCCTGGGGAATCCCATGGACAGAGGAGCCTGGCAGGCTATAGCCCACAGGGTTGTAAAGAGTCTGACATGATGGAAGCGATTTAGCATGCACATGTACAAGGTCCTTAAGGAATATTATGAAATATAAAGCACTTTCTTCATTAGAGCATCCAGAATTCTTTGTAATTTCTTGCCATTAAAAAAAAAAAAATTAACATCTATGAAGCCTAACAAATGGTGACCTCAAAGAGAAATGAAGATTTTGGGCCTTTCCCAAGTCCCTTTGAGCTCTAGGTAATTAGGTTTACTTCCATGACTCTGTCAAAACACTGGGTACCAAGCCCACCTGTAGATGCAAGTTCTTGGATAGTAGACCCAGTGCCAAGGTCAGCCAGCTTTACAAAGCACCAGGATTTGGGAAAAGAGTAAGCATGTTCTGATATCAAGGGAAATAAACCTGGGTGTGAACTCAGATGACGACGTGGTGACAGGCTGGCATAATTTAGTACCAATATAGTCACCCAAAAATATAAGATGCCACTCTTTCACTACAAATCTGGCCATAGGTTGTTTCAATTGCTTGCTTCGCTTAGGTTCATCTAAAATGTGTCCCTAGTAGTCATAACAACAAATTGCATGGCATTACTGATCAAGATGACATCACTAAATCAGTTACGATAGTGGGGGGGTAGGGGGTGGGCAGGAAATATCCTGCCTCGAGGACCAGTCCTGCTTCTGCCTCTTCAGTGCTATGAGCTGTGGGAGGGCAGAGTGTAGGATCCTGAACGGAGCAATGGGTTTACTAATTAAGACCTTTGGAGAAGCAGAATAAGGAAGCCATGAAGTTAGGCCATAATGACCTACTTTTAATACAGTCACTAAGGTGCCCCAGTAGACTGTGAGCACTGCATTGTAGACTGCGTTAAAGCAAAGAGTGTGCAATGCGAATCCTGTAAACAGAGAGGCATTTGAAGCTTAAAAAAATACCCAGTAATATCCTCTTGTTTAGTTATAGTAATTGTTCATCAGGCTCCAGATGTTAAGAAAGGAAAAACTTTATCTTTTTATGATTAGAAGCACAAATCCTTTCAAACATGTGTATCACTGGACTGGAATGTATCTAATCATCAAATTGCAGATGAGAGGGTGCCAGGTAAATAACCAAAGCCAGCTCAGATCCTTATGAAAAGAATGTGTTTCCAAAGGGAGAGAGAAATACCTTCCCTTCAGAAGAAATCAACCCTCCATTTCAGCCCTGCAAAAAAAACCAGTCAGGCTACCTTGGGCATTCTGGCAGCATCAGGACTCATTGTACAAACTTCCATCAAATTCTTATCCAAATACCACTGATGGCTGTGGGCTTTTTGTGACTTGCTGCATTCTTTTAAAGCTGGTTGAGAGGCCCAGGAATCAAGTCTACCCTCCCCTCAACCAGCCATCCATGTTTGGAGTTGGGGAAGAGAGAAGGCAACCGTCTTCTGTTTCTGCCAGGGTGCCAAAGACCTAAATGGACAGTGATTACTGGAGTGCAGTGACCACCCTCCAAGATGGCCCCAGGGATTCGCACTTTCCAATATCCATGCCCCTGTGTAGCCCCTTCCACTGTGTATAAGGCCTCCTGTGTATCCAAGAGGATATTGTGGAAATGACAGCATCCGCCTTCACAGGCCAAGACATAAAAGGCATGGCCACTTCCTTCCTGTTCTCTCTAGTATCACTCACTCTGGGGAAACCAGCCTCAGAATCAGAAAACACTCCAGATGCCCAAAGGAGAAGACCATGTCATGAGACATCCAGGATCCCTGCCCACAAGCAACACGAATCTACCGTGTGAGTGAGTCTCCCAATCCTCCAGGCTCCACCTTGTCTCCAGTGACTATAATCACAGCTACCATCTGGACTGAAGCATCATGAGAAACCTCGACCCAGAACCACACAACTAAGCCATTCCTGAGCTACAGTAACTGGGGGAGACGTTTGTTGATTTAAGTCACTGAGCTGTGGGTTAACTCATTACATGGCAATAATGACTGAATAGTGTAATCTTAAGATGCCTGATTGGATCCTTTTACCTTGAAGCCTCTCCATAAAAAAAGCCACACATTTCACTTCAGGCCCAAATAATTACTTGAGGGTGGGGATCCATTCAGCTATGAGTCTCTTACACCCCCCACCCAATGCAGAATTTAGCACAAGGACCCCAAGACATGCCATATTTATCCATTTTTATGGACTCTCATATTAGAATGTATAATTCATGTACTGTTTTATCTGCATTTTTTTAAAAAGAAAATGGTAGTTTCATAAATGATGAAATGATTTTTCTCTTTAGACAGCCACCATGTTCAAAGTAATATGCCAAATTATAGGAGATATTCACAGATATAGAACATTCATAGTCCTTTTTCTCAAAGAACTTCTACTCAGGGGAAAATGCAGTACACGTGTATCTGGGAAATAAAAATCCCATTGCTGTTGCTGTTCAGTCATTAAATCGTGTCCGACTCTTTAGGACCCCCTGGACTGCAGCACACCAGACTTCCCTGTCCTTCACTATCTCCCGGGGTTTGCTCAAACACATGTCCATTGATTTGGTGATGCCACCCAACCATCTCATTCTCTATCACCACCATCCCCCCACCCCCGCCGCCATTAAAGACGTGTAATAAATGTGTATAGAGGTAACCAGGGAGAAACCAAGAGATATTATTTATATTTTGGTTAAATAGTAAGTTGGGCTTCCCTGGTGGCTCAGAGGTTAAAGCGTCTGCCTCCAATGAGGGAGACCCGAGTTCGATCCCTGGGTTGGGAAGATCCCCTGGAGAAGGAAATGGTAACCCACTCCAGTATTGTTGCCTTCAGAATCCCATGGAAGGAGAAGCCTGGTAGGCTACAGTTCACGGGGTCGCAGAGAGTCGGACACGACTGAGCAACTTCACCTTCGTCGTCACCTAAATAGTAAGTAGGACCTCAGACAGTAAAAAAAGGAAGTGAGAAAGTCATTTCAGAAGGAGAAAGCAACCCCAGGATCTATAGAGAAGGAAACCTCAGAATCTGTACCAGGAATGGACAGCAGTCCTCAGATGATGGAACACAGGACTGATATTTAATTCAGCAGCCAGCAAGAGGCACTGGAGCGTTGTACAAATTGGAGTGACCACATATCAAACTGTACTTCAAAAAACACAAACCGATTGCACATATAGGACAAATCTGAAAAGGGAGAGGCTGAGGGCAACACAGTCAGCAGACTAAACATGAGAGATGAGGTGTGACTCAGGGCGGGCACAGTGAGAACGGAAAGGGTGGGCATGTGGGAGACGTGGAAACGATGCGAATTCTGCTACTGTTGGGACAAAGCTGAAGCAGAGAAACGGAGGAGAGGTCAGAGAGACAAAGACAACATGGGTGTTTCAGCTTGAGATAGAAACACAGCTTTTTAAAACAGAATTAGTGAAGAACAGAAAGGTTGCCAGGAGTGCTGGGCAGGGAAATAGGGTCGGAGATGATTATTTAAATATAGATTCACATTTGAACTCTAGCTTCCACCACGTCACCGCCAGCCTGCAGGTGATCGCTTTTTGCAAGTACAAATTCCTTGATTTGCATTGGAAACCATCAGCTGGATTTGCAAATAAAGTATAAAGCTGTTTTATACATGGATGCAAATATTCTTTGAATTCATATAGAAATATTGAAAAATGCCAAATTAGACATCAAAAAAAACTTTTGACTTTGCTTTTTTTTTTTTTAAGACGAACTTTCTCTTTTAAGACAGTTTTAAGACAACCTCCCCATCTGACCTCCACACCTTCCTTGCAATAAACAAACTCTTTGCTTTGCCATATTTGCATGAAATGGCTCAAGACCATCATTACCCAACCTGGTATTCTAACCTCACCCTCCCCGCATCTCAAAAAGGAAATATCAAAATCTGTCTTGCTCCATGAGCAATCAGCTAATTGTGTGAAGTACCAGGCTCCCTCTCATTTAAATGCACAGTTTCCCCTGCGTATTCTCAAAGCTATGTGCTTAGCTTAAATTTTTCTCCACATCTCAAAGATACAGCTTTTCTAAATGTACCAATGCCATGATTTTTATGCAGAGGTAGGGTCTGAATCCAAATCTTTCAAGTTAAGCAACTAAAGTTTAAAATGTTCTGTGTATACATGAAGTCAATGTTTACTAAATACAAGGGAGGTGTTTGTTTTGTTTTGTTTTGTTTTGCCCATTAGAACTGGCCCTTGCTAGCGTGGAATATAAAAATTAGGTAAAAATAATAATCACAGCAACAACGTACTAGGGGCTTAGCAGCACCATTTTTAGCACTTTAGATATATACAAACTTACTTAATTCTTACATTTAATATGAGGCCTTAAATCAACATCTCAGAGCCAAGGTTTGACTCAAAGCAGCCTTGGAGCCTGGGCTCCTTATGATTAAACCTAGATAGAGGAATTTCCTATTCATAGTTGGCGTTAGAATCCAATAGATGAGACAGCCAGACGTTTTTGTAGTCATCACTGTACTCCTTCTCTATTGGTGCTATAAGGAAGTACCACAAACTGAGCTGCTTAAATGACACAACCCTGCATCTCTGTTTCTTCTTCCCAGTCACATCCCCCTCTTACTCTAACCTCTCCTGCCTCCCTTTTCCATGTCTAAGAACCCTTATGATGATTACATTAGGGCCCATCAGGAAAATCCAGGATAATCTCCCTATTTGCAGGTCAGCTAATTAGCAGCCTGAATTCTCATCTGTCATGTGACCTAACATAGTCACAGATTCCAGGAATAAGAACAGGGGTATCTTGGGGTGGGGGGGGGGGTAGATGGGGGCATTGCCTGGTCTACCAAACCTACTAAGACCGCTAAGTAAAGAATCTAAAAATCCAAGCAGATTCCCAAAGCTAGAAATCAGAAAGATAAAGAAGAAAGGAAAGGTGAGTGAGTGGATAAGAAAAAACTGTTGACAGAATTTATCACGCGTGCAGGGCAATGAAGGCAGAAACTGAGTTCCACCTCCCAATTCCTCTCCATTTGCCCATTTCCCCTACATCACTCACTCACCAAGACAGAATAGACTCAAACTCCAGCTTTCTAATACTACCTTCCTTGCAGCTCAACTAGGGAAAATCAAAACCTGTCTTCCTGCCACCACCCTTCCTCATCATCATCTTGCTGGCTTGCTCACAGCGCCCTTAACCCCTCGCAGCACCTTCTCTTCCCAGCCACAGAGGACCGTTGTGGCTCTCAGCGCCCTGAGGTGACCCTAGGACAGATGCGTGCCCAGAACATGGTGGCAGCGCTATAATGTGCTCCATACTCTAGGAGATGCTGACACCATCTGAAGGTAGAGCAGGTGGGCTCCCTCAGGCCAAGAGGAAGGGAGAGGGTGGGCTGGGAAAAGAAGACGGTGGCTCTAGGACCCAGAGTAGAAAGAGCATGAGCTGGTTTCTCTAAATACTAACGTACTAGAGGCTGCAGCAGGGAGGGATGTGAAGTCAGGCCTCAGGGTACAGCAGGGTCCCATCTTGCAGGACCTGCTAGGGGAGCAAGTAAGAAGTCTAGAATTAAATGTTGAAGTCCTAGGGAGTCACTGGGGGTTGTCAAACCAGAGCCAGAATCAATGAACTGTTGACCAGCTGGGAATTCACGTGGCAGTTTCCTCTACTATGAAACGGAGATATGAGAAACCATTCTATTTGGTGATGGGAAAGAAGAAGTGAGGAGCAAACCACTTAGGAGAGGTGACACAGAAGCAGGACGCAGGAAATGCTGTGATAGAAAATGCGTATGGGGGGACTTCCTTGGCAGTCCACCAGGTAAGACTCTGTGTTTACACTGCAGGTGGTATAGATGTGATCCTTGGCCGGGGAATTAAGATCCCACATGTCATGCAATGTGCCAGAACATAAAAAATAATAAAACAAAATTTCTAAAAAAAGAGAGAGAGAAAATATGTATGTAACAAAAATATCCATCCTGGAGATGTAAAGTACTATTATTCCAGGGCCCCCAAGCCCACTGTCCAGAGTTCCAAGTCCCCTCTACTGCTGCTGCTGCTAAGTCGCTTCAGTCGTGTCCGACTCTGTGTGACCCCATAGACGGCAGCCCACCAGGCTCCCCCATCCCTGGGATTCTCTAGGCAAGAACACCGGAGTGGGTTGCCATTTCCTTCTCCAATGCATGAAAGTGAAAAGTGAAAGTGAAGTCGCTCAGTCGTGTCTGACTCTTAGCGACCCCATGGACTGCAGCCTACCAGGCTCCTCCGTCCATGGAATTTTCCAGGCAAGAGTACTGGAGTGGGGTGCCACCCTCTAAGACATCTGCAAATTTCCACAACAGATTGATCCCAAGGCTTCTGCTGCCTCCAGCACTGCTCTGTGTCCAGGTGAGAAGCTCAGGCTCCCTCTGAAAGAGGGGATGAGGTCCCTGGAGGAGGCACAGATCAGGACAGCTGATTGACTCCCAGAAGACCAGGGGGTCAGATCTTGCAGTGCCCCTATGCCACCCACCAGTCAGGGTCCACTGACTGCTGCTCTCATTCATCCCGGCCCTGCCTCCTCTTTCAAAGCGCTCCCCTCCGTCCCCTTCCTACTCTTTACTTATCAACCCTTCTCTAAGAAGGGAAAATAATCAGTTATTCCTCTTTTTCAGATCATCTTCTCCCTCCTGCAGGCTTATCAAGGGGTATCAAGGCTTATCTCAGTGCAGGCTTATCAAGGTGTTTCACCAAGACTGTGAAGAGGGATTCTAGTGCCAACTATGAAAGTGGTTCCGCATTTTTAGTAGACAGACACAAAAGTCAAGGACGTATTTGGCTGGATTTGAGAAATGAGACTCAGACCCCGTGTTGGTCGAGGCGTGAGGCATCCCACTGATACTGGACGAGTTCTTATCCGGCCCCTGACAATTCTGCCCAGGCAAGGAGACAGAAGCCTCTTGAGAGAAAAGGGCCTGGAATTTGTCCCCTTTCCCATAGAAATACAAAGATATTACAGTGGGCCCTATCTGGTGTTAGTCAAACTGCAAAACATAGAGGGTACAGTCTCCGCCCAGTATCACCCTCACTTCTGATGCAAATTCAGAAGGTTCCAAAACCACCTTCATGTTCCATAAACCACTAGATCAGACTAATGGAAGTACTCCCAGTCACACTTTGTTACAGGGAAAGAATACTAGTCAAACTCATCCAAGGGAGGATGCATATGGACAGAGTCAGGGGAAGAAGCAAGGGGTCTCAAACATTCCCCCTCCCTGTGGACTCAGGATGCATTACCCTCCTGACATCAACATGTGGCAATAAGCAGGGAACATTGCCAATCAGGAAAAACCATGAAAGCTCACCCAAGCTCTGGTGTCCAGTGTTCTTAGCAGGGCTCTATTAGGCAGGTCTGGTGGTTGATCAAGTGTCCACATGGTTGATCTCAGTCACCAGGCTGATGGCTAGTACCGCAGGAAACACCCTCATCGTAAACATCAAGGCTGGCCTTGCTGGTGTCATCAGCACCCACCCTGTATCTACTCAGGGAGGCTGACCCCAGTCTACGATCTGATGTGTTCAGCCTCTGCCCCAAACCAACACCCTCCTGTCAGATATGACACAGATTACATTCCAGAAAGTGAGGGTAATAATGGCCTGAACTCTCTTCCAGCAAAGCCAAGTTCTTTACCATGCAGACTCCATGAGACTAACAGAGCCCTACACTCTAAGAACAGATAAGCTCCCTCCACCTCCTGTCATTACTTGAGGAGGGCATGGAATGGGCAGGATGTTGAGATGCGCTGAGGACAGCACGTAAGTTATCAAGCGACACGGGTTCTAGTTCCTGACACAGGGCTGAGCAGGTCTCAGGAGAACTGTAGCCGCACACCTGTCAAGAGAGCTGCCTGCTCAGGGACCTCAGATACATCCTCTAGAAGGTAAGAGTACAGGAAGATTGTTTCACAGAGGAGTAAGTACAGAGGGTGGAGGAACGTGTGGGCAAAGGGAAAAGGAGGGCTAATATATAAAGTGGGAAGAGTCGTGTATAAGAAATGCCAACTAGAAAAAGAGATGAGAAGCAGAAATGCTAGAGGATGCACGATCTGGGAGTATGAGTGTGGTCTTGTCCCTTAGCGGGGACGAGACTTGCGAGAGTGAATGGAGGTCCTATTTATGATTGTGCTGGACAAGTGTATATCAGATTATCCCCAACAAGTGTGTTCACCAAGTTTTAGGTGGTAACTGGTGGGTGACAAGAATCAGAGCTGGTGACCAATAGCCTGCAACTGTCACAGTTCATTCTGGTCCCCGAGTTGGCCCAGCCTCCTGGGCCACGTTTGGCCTCATCTCAATGATAGCTGCTATAAGACTAGGTTGGAGAAGTCTGCTCCCAGGCAGGGCCTGCCTGACAGGTGAATGTTATTGAGGGCTGGGGTCTCAAGAAGGGCTGTCCAGAGTATGCAGAGCAGTGTGGAGGGGTCTTGGTCCAGGCAGTGACCCCTGGCCTGGGTGGGAGTCCTCCCCAGAACCTGCGGGCCAGTGCTGAGGGCAGGTTCTCGACTCTCCTCCTGTATACAATCTTTAAGAATTACACATTTAAGTTTACCTCTTTCAAACAAGGTCCTCCAGGGACTCAGGGTGGCTGATTGCACGCTGCAAGTATTTGACTGGCCTAAGGCTTTCTGTAGCACTTCAGCTGAATTGGAGTAATAGATAAGACAGACAGATAAACATAGAAAAATGCATACAGCACTGTATACACAGTCCTGATGCAGAAGTCATGGGATTAAAGCAAGGGAAACTGTTCTGACACCATGTCTATGGAATCTATGGAATAAATGGGTAAAGTTGGAAAATCAGGAGAGCTGTGGAAAGAGCCTGGTATCGGAGTTGGATCTTAGTCTTCTTTATGGCACTAGATTTTACCCAGACACTAATTTAGGCTTTCAGTTCAGTTCAGTTCCTCGTCATGTCCGACTCTTTGCGACCCCACGAATTGCAGCACGCCAAGCCTCCCTGTCCATCACCATTTCCCGGAGTTCACTCAAACTCACATCCATCGCGTCAGTGATGTCATCCAGCCATCTCATCCTCTGTTGTCCCCTTTAGTCTTGGTTAATTTGAGAGCAAATTAACCAAAACTAGAAACATGAGATATAGAAAACAGAAAAACAGCCACAATAATAATAGCAAACATTGTTGAACGCTTAGGATTAACCCCTGCACAAACCTAAGAAGTAAATACCTTTTATTCTCATTTTACCAAAGAAGAAACAGACAAGTTGAGCAATCTGCCCAAGGTCACACAGCAACTTTGTGCCAGAAGACAAATCCAGTTCTTGAGTTTATTCTTGTAGCCTTAGCGTGTTTGTTATTGGTCTCCAATGGCTGCTGCTCTGGAGTCAAGTGTGGACACACAGAGCAACGCTCTAATGGTGTAGAGTCTTAAAACACACACTCACATTTTCAATAGCAGGGAAAGAACATCAAGTTAATACAAGCCTCTAGTTCAGCCGAAAGAAGTTTTTTCCAACCAAAAGGGACCTGACAATAGTGTCTGTTTCCATTCTATCTCCTTTCTTCAAAGAGAAGGGAGAGAAGGCGATAGATACCTCAATATTTCTGTGGTGTAGGCCAAGTGGGTCTTCCATAGGTCCCACTTTTTCCCTAGAGTCCTTTGCTCTCAGAAAACCCCAGGGCCTTTCTCATGTCCTCTCTCCTTATTTATCTTTCCAACACTGCCCTTTCCTCTTACAGGAAAAAAGGACCAGGAAAGCTCAAAGCACTGCCTCTCCAGGCACCATCCCCTCTAAGACCACAGCTCTAAACTAAGTTCTGGGTGAAATTTCATCTATTCAGTCCATACTAGAGAAATGCAGAGAGAGTCATGAAAAAACAAAGCCAGGGTACCAGTGCCCCTTTGGAGTAGTGAGGATCCAGAGAAGGCTTCAAGAATGAGATGATCCCTATGCTGATCATCAGTGCAAGATCATGAACAAGCAAGACAGGAGTGGAGGAGGGCATGCCAGGCAGATGGGAGACCATGGACTAAGCCCAGGAGCTAAAGACATCCTAGCGTGGATCCTCAATGTGAGCATCAGGATGGTGCTGACAGGAGGAGCTCCTGAGGAAGAGAGCAGGAGCCCAAACACAGGGCTTGTCTGCCTTTATCCTGTGAGAAACAGCTACTCAGGTGTAGTGACACCAGGCCACAACTGGCTTTACAGAGGTCATCTGACTGATATGATGGGTGTGAGGGTTCCCAGACCAGAAGATAAGTGGCTAAGAGCTTATATCGTAACATCTTAAATATCTTGGATGCAAAACAAGGACATTTTGTGGTATGGAAGACACAAACGGCCCCTAAAGATGCCTCTTGGGTGAAAAGATTGTCGGTTATGCAGATCTCCAGCCTCCCACCACATTCATGGAGCCCTGGTCCATGACTCTCCAGGTCCCCAGAGACTCACATGCACTCAGGAAGGTCTGACCCTGTGGTAGCTCTATCTGGACCTGTGTCTCCTATATTTTTTATTGTTTTACAGTAAAAGTGTATTAGTCTATAGTTTTTTTAAAAAAATATGAATACCTTGAAAACACACTTATAAAAACCATCTGAGAAGAATCCCAACCTTTCACAGTTAGAGCCAAAACCATCTCTGGCTTGCAGGAAGTCATTACAAAAGCAAGATGCATGACAGGTACCGGGACACTTTAAGAAAAGTTGACATATTGAATTAAATTTTGAGGCAGTTGCCCCTACAGTTCAGGGTACCCTGAATAGAAAAGCCAGTTAATGGGATGTTTGAATTATCCAACACATATTCCGGCCCCATTTAAAAAAAATAGGCAAATCTTTAGCAGTAGGACCAAGCACTTGTCTTATGGCCACTGGGAGATAAATGGCTTACAATAAAATAAGCTGTATTTGGTAATTAAGATGATGTGCATTGATTCCTACCACTTAATCTCTTTTGAAACATCCTTGTAAGAAAGATCAGACAATCAGGCTGCTGAGCTGTCAAAAGGGTGTGTGGGCTGGGAAGGAGGAGGACAGGAAGCAAGGTGAGAGGTGTTTGTTTGTTTGTTTTTTAAGCACTGCTAAAATTAACATTGCTATTTTCACACTTGTAAAGTAGGCAGCATGATTCTACTGCAAGTAAGGATGCTTCCTCTCCCTAGAGACCAGGGCTTTAATACAACCGGACAAAGGCAAAGCTATAAACAATCACCATTTACTCTTGTGGAAGAAGTCAACAGCCTCCTGCAGAAGGACTGAGGCCTCATGCATTAATGCAGGTGTGCTCTTGGTGAGAAACTTTACGTCCTGATGGAGTTTTTCTCACAGAGTTGCCCTCCCTCTGGCCCCATTCACCAATGAACCTCTGGGCAACAAGGCTGGAGCTGGGTCCAGCATGCAACCCAAGAATGTTGCTGAATCAGTGAGGTGCCTGGTGATGACAAGAGGCAAGCAGCTGGTTTCTCAGTCCTCTCTTTAATCCCTAGTATCTATTGGGTTGCAATGTTCAACTCACTGGAGGAAGAATTTGTGGTCCTGTTTAAATCAGAGGTTTGAGGCTTCCATGGTCGCTCAGTTGTAAAGAATCTGCCTGCAATGCAGGAGACCCAGGTTTGATCCCTAGGTTGGGAAGATCCCCTGGAGAAAAGAATGGTTACCCACTCCGGTATTCTTGCCTGGAGAATTCCATGGCAGAGGAGCCTGGCAGGCTACACCATGGGGTCGCAGAGTCGGACATGACAGCAACTAACACTTTTGGAGGATATTTAAAATAAAAAAAGCCAAAGTTCTCATCATGGAAAGATTCATTTTTACTGAAAGCACATCTCCCACATTTGGGTCTGAACAGGGATGGGGGAGGGGGTTAGATCAGATTCCTGAGTATTGCATATAGATACAGTTTTAGGGTCCAGAAATGTAAGAACACTTAGGCTTGCATTTTTTTAAAATCTGGACATAAAAACAACAGAAAACAAGTATTTTAAAATCTAAGTTGGAGATAAGATGGAATTTATTCGAGGACAGTAGCAATGACCAACCCCCCCAGCCACCCCGCCCCCTCACAGAAAAAGCAGGGGGTGCAGTAGTACCTCACATGGGAAGTGATCAACAATAATGTGCAAATCCAATAATCTGAATGCTGACAAAATGCAACAACTTCTCTGCCTTAGTCATTCTTTAACTACTCATCTGCTCTAGAAAAGATGGTTTTAAAGGATATGAAAAAAACACATGGAGAAGAAAAAGCACAAAGTGACACAGTCTGAGAGTAGACAACTCCAGTGGAGAAGTCAGTTTCCTAAATGGATTAAAATGAACTATATTCAGAATCAGATGGAAATCCAGGGGAATATTTTCCCCACATGCTTAATGCCCTCCTATAAGCAGGTGTCCCACTCATTGATGTCGCTGATCTCTGACTCATCAATTCTTTATTTCAGAGCAAATCCATTTTTTTCATCTCTCTTCTTAAACTAAAGCACTTCTCTGAATTGTGTTTTTTTCCCATGTGGGTTTAGCATATGGGGGTTGGGAGGTGACAGGTGGGGGCTTGCAGGGAGAAATGAGGGTGGGGTGGGGTGTAGAGTTTCAGAGACCACAAAGCCTGCTTTCTCCACAATGCCTCCTTGCCCTGTAGTATCCCCACCCTTACAGTTACTACCCACTGTGGCTAATCAGATTAAGAGTCTTCAAGACAACTCTTTGATCCCCTGTCAAACAAAGGTATGCAAGCAAACAACAAAAAAGCTGGGAAGATGCTAGTGTTGCACCTGTGGGATGGTGAGAGAAGCGAATAGGAACGTTCTGTGCACGCAGGTACCTCCAAGACCTCCCTCTGTCAGAGGCCTGAAAGATTTCTTGTGGCCCTGGTAATCAGATTTAATGAAGGCATGGGGCAATTAGCAAGAAAAACACAGCTGTGGTTCTCTGACCGTAGACTGCATCCAAGGAAACACAAGTAGAGCAATGGCAAAGTTCTCCGAGCGCTGTAACTGACGACCCCAGGGCAGCCCAGCTGCAGAACGCCTGAGAGCACTGGTAACACTACAGTACACAATCTGAGCCGACCTTGGGTGCAGCGCTGCAAGTACAGAGAACAGGGTCTGTGTATCCCTGGAACACAGAGGGCATTGAGCCCAAAGCCTCATATACATGAAAAATATAATGGGAGAGATTTTTTTCTGCCATGAATATTTAATTTTCCTGACAGCTCACTATCTGCATATCACAAGGTCCCAACGCATGTGTGTGATTTTCTCTGTTGTCTTTCAAAAGAAAGCAGACCATTTCCTGTGATGCCTTGAAAGTTGCTTCAATGTGCATTGATCCCTTTGATCTAATGAGTATGTGTATTTTAAAACCAAGTCAGCTCTGCTTCCCTCCTCTATTTGTTGGGAGGAACCAGAACAATGGGGGAGGGGAGAACCAGGTTGGTTTCCACTGTTTTCCTGCTGGCCTCTGTCTCTCTTCACCGAGGTTTTGGATGCTGCTTAATTTTTGCTGATGTCTTTTTATCTTAGGCTTCATGTGAATTTAAAAAGAGTTCCATTGATATGCAACCTACTGTGTATTCTGATACCCTGCCCACCCTGTGGCACTGCAGAAGCCTGCAGCTGTCTGAAGCTTAATTATGCATGCATGCATGCAAAGCCCAGATGCTCGGCCAAGAGTGCCTCAATGACTACAGTTTCTCACTTGTTTTTGTTTGAATTATAATTGGGCTGATCTCTATTTCTCAGCCCATTTGTAGCTTCAGCATGTTCCTCTTTGCCTCCGTCACTACCTCTGCTTGACTTGGCTTCTTCCAGAAGGAGCCCTTTGCCAATCTGCCATGCCTCAGAAATCTGAGAAGGGTCATTCATGGGTCTGACAAATCCTTTTACCTACATGGCAATTTTAAAAGGTACAAAAATGACCCTAGCCCCAATCAGTTTTCCTCCAGATGGTTGGTAGCTTAGAGGGGAAAAAAAAAGAATAGTTAACTAAAAGCTGGCATCTGGGTGGAAACAAAGGCGGCTTAGAGCCAGGCATCTACAATGGAATGGAATACCGGGTATAAAGCTTTACACCTGCTGAAAGAAGGTAATGGAGACCAGCAAAGGCAGGTTTGTTAAGCATGCACATCCTCCATTCAGAGCCTTTTGTGAACAGTTTTCCAGTCTACCTAAGGGATCTCAGTCTTCAAGAAGAACAGAGCTTCATGTCAGAGTGTGAAAGTGGGTATGGCATTGTAAAACGCATTGTGTTACCCTGACTTCATCAGGAGATGGACAAATAGAGTAACTTGCTCATGAGACATGGCTGCTGCTGCTAAGTCTCTTCAGTCATGTCCAACTCTGTGCGACCCCATAGACAGCAGCCCACCAGGCTGCCCCATCCCTGGGATTCTCCAGACAAGAACATTCGAGTGGGTTGCCATTTCCTTCTCCAATGCGTGAAAGTGAAAAGTGAAAGTGAAGTCGCTCAGTCGTGTTCGACTCTTAGTGACCCCATGGACTGCAGCCCACCAGGCTCCTCCACCCATGGGACTTTCCAGGTAAGAGTACTGGAGTGGGGTGCCATTGCCTTCTCCGCATGAGACATGGCAGTTGCTGGTTAATCCTATTCCTGAAGAATACTCAGGGACACCTGGTATGATTTTTTAAGTGAAGCATCAAATTAAGTGTCCAGATTTATCTTGTTGAAAGCCATAGGATTATTTTGTGCTACTAAAACTTGGAAGAAAAATGTTATGGAAATATATTGAGGCTTCAAAAGTAAGCAAGAATCTATGATAGCATAATTAACCATGACACTTTCAAGACATAAAAGTCATCAGGTGAGCATTTGCCATTCAATCAGATGATTCCTGTTTGAAGAATAACTCTTAACCATCAACATTTTCATCTAAGACATCTCACTATTATATGCCAAGGCAGATTATATCATGATTCCCATTTTACAGATATGACCACTGAGAGGAAAGGAGACTTTCCTAAGGCTTTTGTGTGGTAGAGCTGGGACTGGGATTGTCTCAGTCCAAAACCCATGCACCTAATAGCTACTATATTTTGCCCACCTAAGAACATTTATTGAATGTATATCAAGTGCCAAACACTGTTATAAGCTCTTTACAACTACCCTACAAGGTAGGTAGACTTTTTACCCCATTTTCTAGAAGACATCTTCACAATTAACTGCTCTTCTATGCCCAAGCTTTTCTCCATAGCCCACCCAGTCTTCCAGCCAAGTGGTCTACCAAACTGACTAGCCCTATAGGATAAGGATTGTAGTATAAGAGGTAAGCTTTATACTTAATAGCATTGTCATACAACACAAATAAAGAATTATAATTCCCTGGGATGTACAGAATACTACTACTGTCTTGAAATATTGCTTAGAAAATAAAATTGTTATATGGATGTCAGTACTGTATAAAATGACAGGATATATCATACAGATGAGAAGATTTTCATGACCAAAGATGCTATTATTCGTTAAGAAAAATGTTTGTCAAGACATTAAAAACATCTTTTCTTCTACCAGTGGATGGTGACATGGAAAAGAGGAGAAATGAATGGTGGCCTCCGAGGGAGCAGATATTTATAAGTATAAAGACTTTTAAGTTTAATTTTCTAAATCGGATAGCTCTAATATTTTTAAGAAGAAATTAAAAGATGACAAGCTTTTTCACCTCTCAATACCAAATTAGCAACAATATCTAAATTATCAGTATTATTCTACTCACAGATGAGTCTGTGTCCTGAAGCGCAAAGAGCACCAGAAAGTGGATTTTCATAGTTCATTTGCTTGTGTTCTAAGTTTAAGAGGAAAAAAAGAACCTCAAACTCCATGACAGAGATTTCTATCTACAACATCAGTTAACCTCCTTCTTTTTCTGCCAGTTGGAAATTAAATTGTTTATGTAACATGTTGCTGTTTATGTAACATGATGCTAACCTATGATCCACTAATATCTGAAGCAGTCATATTAAACTCTTTATGTAACATTACAGAATGGAATAACCAAATGAACATTAAATTCTTTGTTGTAATGGAGAGAAGTTGGCTTGGTTTGGGCTTCAAACAAAACTGTATTGGAATACCCACTTTGTCTCTTCCTCCCAGTTTTTCCTTGGATATATATGATTTAACCTCTGTGAAGGTTATTATCTCTATGTAAGATGGTGATCTAATACTTACTGCATAAACTTGCCATGAGAACATTTGAAAAGGGTTTGGGGAATAATGTTTGTTCAGCTTTCCCCAGACTTTCCTATAGGAAAATTGAAGAATGTCCAAAGGGTATTGAGGACAGCCTTTGACTATTTTGGTAGGATTCATTTTTCTCATGTCTTTCTCAAGTTCTTGTCTGGGAAATAATAGAAATAGAATATCAAATCAATGGATAGACATGGAAGGGAGATGAATTTTCAAAGCCAAGCATAGAACATTCTACAGTATCAGAGCTTCTAGACAAGTGGTGGCATTAAGGATGATGTTCTGTTTTATAATTTCATGGACCACTGCTCCACATCTACCTTTCCATTCTGCCGCAAGGAGGGTTTTTCCAAGCCAGTATATGCTTGGTGCATATCAGATGTTATCCTTTATCAGGGCACATAGTACTCCAGATCAATGGGAAGGAGTTTAGTTAGAGCTAACCAGGTCCGAAATCAACCTAAGAGACCCAGTTCAAAAAGATCCAGTCATCACCAATTCATTCTAATATACTTTGACATCAGTTTACCCAAGGCTGCCAACAATCATCCATTAAAAGAGATATGAATCAGAACTTAGACTAAATATAAAGTATTGGTCTCCCCAGTAGTAGGATGTCTAGCCTCCTTGTGATGAGATAAGCCGAGTAAAAAACATCTTTGGTCTTAATTTCGGTGTGTGCATGCTCAGTCGCTTCAGTCATGTCCAGCTCTTTGAGACCTGATGGACTGTAGCTTGCCAAGCTTTTCTGTCCATGGGATTCTCCAGATGAGAATACTGGAAGGATTTGCCATTTCCTCCTCCAGGGGATCTCCCCGACCTAGGGATCGAATCTGCATCTTCTGCATCTGCTGCATTGTCAGGTGGGTTCTTTACCACTGGTGCCCCCTGGGGAAGCCCTAATTTTGGTAATAATGTGTAATGAGTTGCTCTTTTCTGAGAAGTTAATGCAAACTAAAGTATTATAAACTAGCAATTCATTCATCCAATAAATATTTGCCAGAAGCTTACCAGGTATTCCTACTGTGCTAGAAGCTGGAGATATAGCAATGATCAAAGTACCAAGATACACACTTTCATGAAGCTTACGTTCTGGTGACATTTTAGTGAGTTGTGAAGGACATTTTCACTTTCTAATAAGAAACAGCAAACATCTGATCTGTAATTTAGCCAATAGGCTTACTTTTCTAACTGTGAGACCTTGGAGACAGTTCAAGATGGCAAAATAGGAAGATCCCAAACTCACCTCCTCCTACTGAGGCAATGAAGCTACAGCTCCATATTGATCAATTCCCTCTGAAAAAGACCTGCAAACTAGCTAAGTCCTCCAGAATATAGGGTAACTGCACTAAAAAATATACCACAGGGGTTCAACAGTAGACTAGATGATGCAAAGAAAGAATTAGTGCTCTGGAGAACAAGGTAATAGAACTCACCCAAAATAAAGTAGGAAAAAGAAAAAAAAAATTTTAAGTGAAAATTTCTTAAGGGACCTATGGGACAATATCAAGCAGAGTAACTTATACATCATAGGGGTCCCAGAGAAGAGCGAGAGAATGAGGCAAAAAACTTATTTGAAGAAACAATGGCTGAAAACTTTCCTAACCTGGTGAAGGAAATAAACATTCAGGTCTAAGGGGCCCAGAGAGTCCCAAATTATGAATTCAAAGAGACCCACACCAAGTCACATAATCAAAATGTTGTCAACAATTAAACAAAGAATTTTAAAAGCAGTAGGATAAAAACAACTTGCTCCATAGATGAGAACTCTCAGAACACTATCAGCATATTTCTCAGTAGAAACTTTGCCAGTAGGAAGCCAGTAGGAAGTAGCATGATCTATTTAAAGGGCTAAAAGGAAAAAAAAAACCTTCAAACCAAGAATACTCTACCCTGCAAGGCTATCATTAGAAACTGAAGGAGAAATAGAGCTCTCCGGACAAATGAAAGCTAAAGACGTTCATTACCACTAAACTGGCCTTGTAAGAAATGTTACAAGAATTTCTATAAGTTGATTAAGACACTAATAAGTAACAAGAAAACATATACCTTCAAAAGATAAAAATCTCACTGGCAAAGTTGAACATATAATAAAGGTAGTAAATTAATCACAAAGTTAGTATGAAGGTTAAAAGACTAAAAAATAATATAAATCTAGAAATACAATAGATAGTTAAGGGATATACAAAATAAAAAGATGCAAAATATGACATCAAAAACATAAAACTTGGGAGGAAATATAAAAATGTAAAGTTTTAAGTATGTTCAAACTTAACTTGCTATCAACTTAAAATAGACTGACATATACGTGTATTGTGTGTGTGTATAGGCTATTATATGTGAGCCTCACGGTAATCATAAAGCAAGAACCTATAGCAGATACACACAAAAAAATGAAAAAGGAATCTAAGTATAACATTATAGGAAGTCATCAAAACACAAGGGAAGAAAGAAAGCTAAGAATAAAGGGATAGGGACTTCCCTGATGGTCCAGTGATTAAGAATCTGCCTATCAGCGCAGCAGACATGGGTCTGATCCCTGGTCCAGGAAGATCCCACATGCTGCAAGGCATCTAAGCCCATGTGCTGCCACAACTATTGAGCCTAAGCTCTAGACAGCATGCGCTGCAACCACTCAGCCCCTGTGCCACAGTTATTAAAGCCTGCCTGCCCTAGAGCCTGTGTTCTGCAGCAAGAGAAGCCACCACAACGAGAAGATCATGCACCACAATGAGAGAGTAGCTCCACGTGCCACAACTAGAGAAAGCCCGTGTGCAGCCACAAAAATCCAGGGCAGTCAATAAATAAATAAAAGAAAGAATAAAGGGACAGGACTTCCCTGGTGGTCCAGTGCTTAAAAATTCACCTGCCAATGCAGGGGGCACAGGTTCAACTCCCTGGTCCAGGAAGATTGCACATGCCGTGGGGCAACTAAGCCTGGGCACCACAACTACTGAACTCTAGAGTCCCCAAGGCACAACTGCTGAGCCTGCGTGCCACAACTAATGAACCCCTCAGTAGAGCCCACGCTCTGCAACCAGAGAAACCACCACAATGAGAAGCTTGCTTACACCACAATTAGAGAGAACCTATTTGGTACAACTAGAGAAAACTTGAGCAACGAAGACCCACCGTAGCCAAAAGAGAAGATGAAGCACACACACACACACACACACACACACACACACACAAAAGAATAAAGGAATAGAGAGGAACCACAAAACAGCCAGGAAACAATGAACAAAATGGGCAATAAGTATATAACTATCAATAATGACTTTAAATGTAAATGAACTTAATAGTCCAATAAAAACATGGAGTGGCAAAAGGATAAAAAACAAGAACCATCTACATGCAGCTTAAGAGACTCACTTCCAATAAAAGGACAGACACAGAAAGAAAGTGCAGCAATAGGAAAAGATATTTTATGCAAATAGAAGCCAAAAGAATTCTGGGGTGGCTATACTTTTATCAAACAAAACAGACTTTAAAATGACATCTGTAGGAAAAGAAATAGATGGGCATTGCATAATGATAAAAGGGTCAATTCAACAAAAAAGATGTAACATTTGTACTATCTATGCACCCAACATGGGAGCACCTTAGGATATAATGCAAATATTAACAGATCTAAAATGAGAAACATAGTAATATAGTACTACAAAATAATGAGGGGCTTAATACCCCATTTACATCAATAGATATAGCATTCAGATAGGAAAATCAGTAAGGAAGCACTGGCCTATAACAAACATTAGATCAGATAACTTAATAGATACCTACATAACATCCTATCCAAAAACAGCAGAATGCACATTCATTCAAAGGGCACATAGAACTTTCTCCAGGCTAGATCACATGCAAGTCCATGAAACAAGTCTCAATAAATTTTAAGAAAACTGAAAGGATAATCAAGCATCTTTTATGATCTTTTCTGACCATAATGATATGAAACTAGCAGTTAAAAGAAAAACTTGGAAAAATTACAAATACGTGGAGATTAAGCAATATACTACTCAACAACCATTGGTCAATTAAGAACTTAATCAAAGCAGAAAATTTTAAAAATACCTTGAAACAAATGAAAAAAATACACAATAAAAAAATGTATTGGATGCAGCAAAAGCAGTCCTAAGAGTGAAGTTTATAGCAATATAGACCTTCCTCAAGAAACAAGAAAATCTGAAATAATCTAACTTTATACCTAAAGGTACTAGAGAAACAAGAACAAACAAAGCAAATGGTAGAAGGAAGGAAATAATAAAAATCAGGATGAAAATAAATAAAAGAGAGACTAAAAAGAAATAGAAAAGATCAATGAAACTAAGAGCTCTTTCTTTGAAAAAACAAACAAAATTTTGATATTTTTATCTAGACCTTCTGAGTAAAACAGAGAGAAGACAAATAAGATCAGAAATTAAAGAGAAGTTACAATTGATATTAAATAAAAAATGGTTCCTAAGAAAATACTACTAACACTTCTATGCCAACAAATTGAACAAACAAGAACTGAATAAAATCCTAGAAACATATGATCTTCTGAGTCAGGAAGAAATAGAAAGTCTGAATAGACCGATTACTAGCGAAGAGATTGAATTAGTAAACAAATCCCAAAATACAAAGTTCAGGACCAGATGGCTTCACTGATGAATTCTACAAAACATTCAAAGATTTAATACCTATCCTTCTCAAACTCTTCCAGAAAACTGAAGAGGAGGAAATACTCCCAAAATCATTTTATGACATTAACATTTCCCTGATACTAAAAGAAGACAAGGACCTCACCTGCCAAATTAAATCACAGGCTAATATTTCTGATGAACATAGATACAAAAATCCTCAACAAAATATGAGCAAACTGAATCAACAATACATAAAAGGATCATACACCACAATCAAGTGGGATTTATTCCATCAATGCAAGGATGGTTCAACATTCCAAAAAATCAACATGATACCTTGAATCAACAAAATGAAGAATACAAAAAAAAAAAAAAAATCACACAAAGATCTCAATACAGAAAAGTATCTGACAAAATTCAACACCCATTCATAACAAAAATGGCTTTTTTTATATATATACAGAAGTGGAGCAAATATTTCTAAAATTTGTATGGAACCACAAAAGATTCTGTGTAGCCAAAACAATTTTGAGAAAGAAGAACAAAGCTGGAGGGATCATGTGCCCTGATTTTATACTATACTACAAAGTATAGTAATCCAGACAGTATGGTACTGGCAAAACAACAGACACGTAGGTCAATGGAACAGAATAGAGGGCCCAGAAAGAAACCCACACATGTATAGTCAGTTATCTACAGCCAAGGAGACAAGAATATGCAATGGGGAGAGAACAGACTCTTCAATAAATGGTCTCAGAAAACCGGACAATCATATCCAAAAGAAGGAAACTGGACTGCTATCTTATACCATACAGAAAAGTTTACTCAAATAGATTAAAGACTTAAATATAGAACCAGAGACCATTAAACTCCTATAAGAAAACATAATTGGAAAGCTCCTTGATGTGAGTCTAGCAATCTATTTTTTGGAGCTGACTCCAAAGGCAATGGAAGCAAAAGCAAAATAAACAAGTGTGACTATATCAAACTAAAGACCTCTCCACACACCGAGGAAACCAGAATTGAAAGAGACACGTGGACCCCAATGTTCATCGCAGCACTGTTTATAATAGCCAGGACATGGAAGCTACCTAGATGCCCATCAGCAGATGAATGGATAAGAAAGCTGTGGTACATATACACACTGGAGTATTACTCAGCCATTAAAAAGAATACATTTGAATCAGTTCTAATGAGGTGGATGAAACTGGAGCCTATTATGCAGAGTGAAGTAAGCCAAAAAGAAAACACCAATACAGTATACTAATGCATATATATGGAATTTAGAAAGATGGTAACGACAACCCTGTATGCGAGACAGCAAAAGAGACACAGATGTATAGAACAGTCTTTTGGACTCTGTGGGAGAGGGAGGGGGGATGATTTTGGAAAATGGCATTGAAACATGTATAATGGCATTAAAACATGTATAATATCATATAACGGAGAAGGCAGTGGCACCCCACTCCAGTACTTTTGCCTGGAGAATCCCATGGATGGAGGAGCCTGGTAGGCTGCAGTCCATGGGGTCGCTAAGAGTCGGACATGACTGAGCGACTTCACTTTCTCTTTTCACTTTCATGCATTGGAGAAGGAAATGGCAACCCACTCCAGTGTTCTTGCCTGGAGAATCCCAGGGACGGGGAAGCCTGGTGGGCTGCCGTCTATGGGGTCACACAGAGTCGGACACGACTGAAGTGACTTAGCATAGCATAATATCATATAAGAAATGAATCGCCAGTCCAGGTTCGATGCAGGATACAGGAAGCTTGGGGCTGGTGCACTGGGATGACCCAGAGGGATGGTATGGGGAGGGAGGTGGGAGGGGGATTCAGGATGGGGAACATGTGTACACCCGTGGCGGATGCATGTTGATGTATGGCAAAACCAATACAATATTGTAAAGTAAACAAAAATAAATAAATTTTTAAATAAAATAAATAAAAATAAAGACCCCTCCAGAGGAAAGGAAATCATCAGCAAAATAAAAAGGCAATCTGCTGAATTGGAGATGATATTTGCAAATCATATATTCAATGAAGAGCTAATATCCAAAATATATGGTTGGCACTTGAACAACATGGGTTTGAACTTCACAGGTCCACTTCTCCATGGAGTTTTTTTCAACCCATACATACTGCAGGACTACAGAATAGGCAGTTGTTTGAATGTGCAGATGAGGAATTGTAGCTGTCAAGGGCCGACTTTAAATTATATGCCAATTTACAACTGCATGGAGGATTGGTACCTCACCCTGAGTTGTTCAAGGGTCAACATTATAAAGAATTCATATAACTCAATCACAAAAAAACAATTCAATGAAAAAATGGGCAGAGGATCTAAATAGACATTTTTCCAAAGATGACATCCAAATGGGCAATGGGCATATGAAAAGATGCTCAACATCATTAATTATCAGGGAAATGCAAATCAAAGCCACAGCAAAATATTACCTTACACCTCTTATAATGGCTATTATCTAAAGGACAAGAAACAAGTGTTGGCAAAGATGTGCACTGTTGGTAGGAATGTAAATTAGTACCACCACTAATGTGGAAAACAGTATGGAGGTTCCTGAACAAATAAACTACCATATGATTCAGCAATTTCACTTCTGGATACTTAACTGAAGAAAAACAAAAACACTTATTCAAAATATATATATATATATATTCACCCCTGTATTCATTGCAGCATTTTTTTTTTTTTTTTTTTTTTGCTTTTTAAAAAACTGTTACTTTATTGGAGGATTATTGTTTTTCAATATTGTGTTGGTTTCTGCCATACAACAAGATGAATCAGCCCACAGGTATACAAATGTCCCCTCCCTCTTGAATCTCCGTTCCATCTCCCACCCTGTCCCACACCTCTAGGCTGTCAGAGAGCACTGGGTTGAGCGCCCTGTGTCACGCAGCAAATTCCCACTGGCTATCTAGTTGGTTCTTCCAGTCTATTTACAATAGAATGTTAATTATCCATAAAAAACGAAATCAATTTTTTAATTTGTGACAGCATGGATGGACTTTGAAAATATTATGCTAAATGAAGTAAATCAGAGACAAATTCTGTATGATTTCACTTATATGTGGAATCTAAAAAAACAAAACTGATAGGTCCAGAGAACAGGCTGGTGGTTACCAGAGAGGAGGTCAGTATGGGTGAAGAGGATCAAGAGGTACAGACTTCCAGCTATAAAATGAATAAGTTATGGTGATGTAAGTATAGTACAGTGACTACCCTCACTGATATCATGTTGCAAATTGGAAAGTTACTATTAAATCTTCAAAGTTCGTATCACAAAATTCTGTAACTGTGTATTGTGACAGTGACTAGACGTATTGCGGTGATTGTTTCACAAGTATATGAACGCCAAAACTAATGTCATGAAACTAATGTCATGTTGCATGTCAATTATACTTCAATTAAAAAAAAAATTCAAATCTTGTCAGCCTCATAAATCATACCTTCCTAATGTTCCCCTGATATTCATCACCCAGCTTATTTCAGTACTTGAGTGACTCAGAGCTCTCTGCTTCACAGTGCAGGCCACTACATTTCTATATATCCCATATTAATTAGAAAATCCTTTTAAAAAATGATCAAAAATGTCCTTCATCCTAGATTTTCCTCTGAAACTACACAGTGTTGCCACATAAAAGATGGAGGTGCTGTGAGTTCCCAGTCAGCGGGAAGATGCTAGCCTTAAAAGGAGAGCTTGGCTTCATTCCTAGGGTAGTGGAAAAGAAAAGCCTAGCTTTATATAGCTAAGTGGGCAGCACGGGGCCCCCAGCTCTCCTACGTTCTGTAGGCGATACTTTTTCATTTCCAAGTTTACTCTCTGAGAATCTTGCCAATCCAAGCATTTTTTGTCTTCCACCAATTTCAGAGACTTAAAAAATACCTCGAAGGGAAGCAGTAGAATAGGTACCTGCCTTCTGGAGGCAGCTTTCACATCTTTTTATGGCATCTAAGAGAATCATTTTTTATTGAATAATGTAGTTCCTGACAGTTTTGAAATGTAACCATTCAGCACTTGTATTTTAGGTGAGTGTACGGTAACAATAAAGAAACAGACATACTCACACACACACACCATACAGACAGGGTTGATCAAGATTGAATTTTCCCCTAGGATGAAAGTGAGGTATTTGTGTGGAAACAGGCAGGTCCCTACCCCCAGCAAGTCCACAGTTAGAAAAGAAGCTTTATCTTTACTTTAAAAAGTTGCTGTTCATTACAGCATCCATGTCAGAGACCAATAAAGAAAAAAGTAGCAGGGAGAGTGATTACTGTGTTCCTCCAACACAAACAAATTGTTTTCCACTAAGGATGAACACAAAGCTTTATATCCACTAGATTAAGCACGTTAACTGTAACCCTGTCTCTGGGCCACACTGAAGAAGAAAAGCAAGAACAAGAGATTATACACACAACCTACATATAATATATATATAATGAATATTAGCTACCCCACAGTAAGGTTAATTGTGGCTTCTCTGAACACTTAATCTGCAAGTCGTTGATAAATCCCACCCTGAATAGAAGTGGCTCGTATTTAGGTCACACAAAGTCATTGCCGTTTTTTAATTTAAACCACGCACTAGATTAAAACACAAGAGTATTTCAGGAGGACAATTCCGAAGCCACAGCAATAGGCTGTCATTTGGCGTAAAAGTTTCCACAGCACACCCCAGGGACATGTTAATCAAAGCTTTTTAATGGATTCAGTCTGATCTGTGACAGGCTTTGTTCCAAAGATGGCATTTGCTAGAGAGAGCTGCAAGTTATCAATAAGACACAGTAATTGCGAGGAGTGATGGAGCTGTGTTTCTGGGGCTTTCTACCATTCAGCTCTTTTTTTTTTTTTTTTAATCAGTTGAGGCAGAAATGTCTTGCCGTAGAAGTCAAGGCATGACTTAGTTTTTCCTTTAATCACTCAACAGAGAATAAAGGGAAATGAAACAATAGCAACAATAAAACTGACTTTAATTCATTTTTCTTTTTAAAAAAAAAAAAAGAACCCTCACACTACCTTCTTCTGTTTCTCCTCCTTGTTAAATCTTTGTCTTAGACTTGTAAGCCAGGGCTGGGCAGCAAGTCTTTTAACCTGATCCAATAAATCTATTTTAACCAGAGGCAGCCTTGGGAAGCTCCTCTATGGGCTTGTGCAGGGCCTTCTCCACCAAGTTCTCTGTTATCATTCTGAAATCAAAGCAGCCAGAGGCTAAATTAATGACAGAGGGTCATGTTGATCCTCTATCAGGGATAGTTAGCTTTTCCGCCACTTAAGAAGGTTAAAATGCTCCCCGTTGGATGGAAAGTGTCTTGGTGCCCATTCAGAATGGTCATGTCTTAGGAACTGAATGGCTGCTTTCTTTAGCCAGTCACAACAGTCACTCTGGAAGATCAGAATCATTCCCTGAGTAAGAGATATGAAGGTAGTTAAGCGGGGGCAAGAGGGACATAGTATTCAAGAAGCAACCAGCCTCATTTATAGTGCCTTTTCACAACCACACGGCCGCCGTCAGCTCCAGTCAAGTCCCTGACCTCATGAGTCACCACTGAAGACTCCACACCTGGATAGCCAGTGTCAACACCTCAGAAAGCAAGGAAAGAACAATCAGACATCCGCAGCTCAGCCTGAGAAGACCTCTTCCTGGTTCCCAGTGTGTTCATGTCTATGCACCTGTTACCTCGGTTCCCCAGGCAGGAGGTCGGGCAGATTTATCAAACCCTTCAGCTAGCTACACACTGCTTGCCTTTCCCTGTCTTTGACCAGGAAATAAAACAGTCTAGAGATGCAAACACGGGACAGAACACTTCTGACACTGTGCCTCTTATTTACACACTCCATGTTTCCTGAAATAAGCCCAAACTCCTGAGTGGGCTTCTTTAGGACTGATGACAAATGACTTTTCAGTCTCGTTTCTTCTTCTCACCCCCACTGTTGGACTGCTGTTGCTCACATAACGTGTCTTGTAATTCCATCCCTCTTGTCTTTGTTTATAACATTCCTTCAGCCTGAAATATCCTTCCCCTCATTCTCCACTTACCAAATCCTTAGCCCGCAGGCCCCATTCCAATGCCATCACCCTGGTGAGGTCGGAATGAACCAAGACAAGGGACAGAGCCACAGAAGGCAGGGGCACAAGGGTCACGGTACCAGGGGCCCGCGCTGTCATAAAGCTTTAGGGAGACGACTCAGCCCCCTAGGCAACAAGTCATTTGTTCTCAGAAGTCCACAGTCGACTGCTTCCAAGCAAAAGCAAGCCTCTTAAATTGAGTGAAAAAACTAAGAAAGAAAAGAAACTAACCTGGGTTCTGCTGCTGTAACAGCCAAGCAGGGAGCACACGCAGAAGTCACTCAAGAAACCGTACACCTGGCTGTGGGCTAGCAACCAGGAACGCAACACGGAACGAGGTCCTCGCTGAGATGGCAGGAGACATGGCTTTGCCTTCCCATCTTTGGTTAACAGCTCCTTGATTATCCCTGAAGACAGTGGTATTCAAACTGTGGGGTTTCCCAGGTGTCTCAGTGGTAAAGAATCCCACCTGCCAATGCAGGAGACGCAAGACACAGGTTGTATCCCTATGTTGGGAAGATTCCCTGGAAAAGGAAATGACAACTTACTCCAGTGTTCTTGCCTGGAAAATCCCATGGATAAAGGAGTTTGGCGGGTTACAGTCCATGGGGTCTCAAAGAGTTGGCCACGACTGAGTGACTACGCATGCACTTTAGATCATTGGAATCATCCGAAGGCTTGTCAAACACATTGATAAGCCCACCCCCTTGTGCTTCTACCCAATAGGCCTGGAGTGGGGCTAGATAATTTGCATTTGTAACAAGTCTCAGGTGATGCGAATGGGGCTGGCCCCACCAGAGCACAGGCTGAGAACCTCTGCTTTGGGAAACCACCTGCTCCCCCTTCTCTCTGTTGTGTGGAGTACGGATTTAAGGGCAGCAAGAGAACAGGAAAGAAAGGAGGCTGGTTAAGAGCTGAGTGCTAAGGTATTCAATAGAGATGACGAGGGTTCAAATTAAGAAAGTAGATGGAGGAGTGGAGAAGGCAGTGGCACCCCACTCCAGTACTCTTGCCTGGAGAATCCCATGGGTGGAGGAGCCTGGAAGGCTGCAGTCCATGGGGTCGCTGAGGGTCGGACACGACTGAGCGACTTCACTTTCCCTTCTCACTTTCATGCATTGGAGAAGGAAATGGCAACCCACTCCGGTGTTCTTGCCTGGAGAATCCCAGGGACAGGGAGCCTGGTGGGCTGCCGTCTATGGGGTCGCGCAGAGTCGGACACGACTGAAGTGACTTAGCAGCAGCAGCACCAGCAGATGGAGGAGTGAAGAGAGAAAAGAGAAACTGAACATTGACCGATTAACCAAATTTGGGAATGAGAGAGAGAATAGAGTCTGGAATGTCCCTACATCTTGGGCTTAAGAAATTAAGACTCATATCCCAGAGAGGATCTGTTTTATAAGAAAAAGCTTGTGCTGGATAATTGGTAAGACAGTGAAGCTGAAAAGTTGATACATGGCGAATCATGGGGATAAATAAGCCAAGACATGTGAATGTTTAAGAGGACAGGCCTGGCTCATACCCTGGGACACAGAGAGGGCTAAGGAAGAGGGCGAATGAAGATCATTTTGTGGACAGAAAGTTAAGAAATTGGGGGAATTCTCACTCAATATTTTATGAGATAGAAGTTTCTGGGATTAGACATTTGAGGAGAGAAGCTGGTAAGGGAAGCAGACGAACACGCTGACGAGAGACAGGTGAGGTTTCTGAGAAACTCGTAAAGACTCAGGTGACAACCCCAAATCGTATATCTCAGGCCACTAGGCTCATTTGAGCCTTATAACAACCCTTCAAGCTTCCAGTGGAATTTGAGCTCAAGCCAGGTCTCATGGCTATTACATGCTGGGCCCAGGTAATGAATCCAGGTTTACTGATTTTCAGAATAGTTAAATAGTCTCCTGTGTAAGGCAGCTAGTTGTTACCTAAAACAAGAGAACATGCTTTTCCGGGAGGAAGGGAAAGGATTTGGATTCTCTCTTGCTCTCTCTCTCCACAGGTGACCAGAGCCTGCTCTGACCTGAACGTTAGCATCCCCGGGTCCCCACACCCCTCCCCCACCACCATCACCAAATTCATATGTTGAAATCCTAATACTCAGAGGTGATGGTATTAGCAGGTGGGGCCTCTGGGTAGTAAAATGGTCATGAAATTGGAGCCCTGGTGAATGGGATAAATTATTTTTATACAAGAGACCCCACAGAGCCTCCTGGCTCTTTCATGTGGGGACACAAGGAGAGGTCTGTGACAGAGCAAAGGGCCCTCACCAGAGCACGTTGACACCCTGATCTCAGACCTCCAGCCTCCAGAACGGTGAGAATTAAGTCTCTGCTGTTTACAAATCACAGTGTTATTTTCCTGAAGCAGCCAAAATGGACTAAGAGTCCCAGTGAAAAAGCTCCTCCACACGTGTTTCTTACAGCCCTCTGAACGCACAATGTCACATTTCAGAAGCAGTATGAACCCTGGCCTCACACTCTAAATAACTAACAACCCACCACCAGGCGCTTCCAGCTTTATCAATACCTATCATAAAAGTCTCCAAAACAAAATTCACTTTAGCTACTATTTAAAGTCTAAGCCAGCAGTCCCCAACCTTTTTGGCGCCAGGGAGCGAGTTCATGGCAGACAATTTTTCCACCCACTGAGGGTGAGGGTGGACAGTTTCAGGATGATTCTAGTGCATCACATGTATTGTGCACTTTATTTCTAATCTAAAGCAATCGCTAATCTGACAGGAGGTACCCAGTCCTCAGCCTGGAGGTTGGAGAACCCTGGTCTAAGCAACAGAGGCTCTCTGTGAAACCCTGTCCTTCCACAAAGTAAAATGCTTCATTTCCCCAGAGGCAGACAGCACCACTCTGGTCCATTTTAGATGCAGACAGATCCCATTTCAAAGTGTGTCTCATAATGGCTGTTGGATCAAATAAAGGCCCCTCAGCACAATGTTCTCAGCAGCCTGCACGGGCCTGCCATCGTAGAGAGTAAGAGAACATATTCAGAGTAGGGTTACACAGCCTCGGTGCAGAAAAGCTTCCTGAATGGGTAACCCGAGAAGATAACATATATAGAAACACTCACCTGTTCTCAGAACCAGCCGGATTTGTTTTTGTGTATAGGTGGGAAAATTTGATTCTGGGAACAGATGCTTTCATTTTCCCTAAGCAAAAACAAGTACCTGCCATTCACCCACCCACCCCCTACCCAGCCACACTCACACAGATACGTGCATACGTGATATACCTCACACACATTCTCACAAAACTAGGAGTGGTTAGGAAATGTCAAGAAAAGTAAGAGTAATGTTGATCAGTTTGCCACAACTAACTGTGATTTTCAGTCTGTTGGGAAAAAAAAAAAAACTAGTATGGAAATAACCGACTTGCTGTCTTCAGTTATATACAGCAACAAAAATGTCGGCCTCCTTAGGAACTGTGGGACAATGTTTATGACAGTCATTGAAAGCACAATGTCTCCTCAGCAGGCTACCTTATCACACAAAGGCCTGCGGGCCCAGTCTTCTACTTGCAACCAACCTTGTCTCCAGTCCCCATTTGGTGTCTATTTCATTTTGCAGCTGGCTAGAACAGCAGTTTAAGAGAACCAAAGGATAATCAGTTCTTCCTTAAACTTTAAAAAGAGCTTCCATTAATGCAACTACCACCATGAGACTAAGAGTCTTCTAATTCAATCCCTAAGCTTAAAGTTTACGAGAATATCATTAAATTTAATAGTTTAAGAAGATTTCCAGCAACTGAATACAGCAAGAGAAGATCATGCAATTAAATGCAGTGGTCAGATTTTCAATTCAGGATTTCAAACCTCAGATGGGGGCTCCAAACTCTTCTTGCCTCTAGCATCCCATACTTCCTTGGCCCTCACTCTCAGCCGACAGCTTTACTGCATACTTCATTAAGAAAACAGAAATGTAACAAGGCCACTGGTGCAGGGATATTCACAAAGCACTGTTTTTAATTGTAAAAAATCAGATATCCACAACTTAGAGAAGAAATTAATGCATTATGGTATATTAACACACTGGAATGCAGTATAGCAGTAAAAAGGAATGAACAAAATCTACACACATTAACATGGACAAATTAATAAACATACCGTTGAAGGAACAAAGCAAGTTCCAGGCTTTAAGAAAACAAAAAAAGGAAATAGAAATAAAACACAAATCCTTCATCTTACCACCCCTAGCCCACATTCCCACTCTGCTCTTTTTTCTTCCTGACTACTAAAGACCTCCTGTCACTAAAAGCCAACCTCTCTCTTCTCCTATCTTATCACTTCTCCAGGATTTCTCTCCTACAGTCACCTTCTACTTCTCTTGCATCATCAACCTCCCACTTTCAGATGGGAAATCCCCACTGGAGTTGCTCCCTCATTGAAAGAAAACAAAACCAAACATCTTCTCCCCAAATGTCTGCCCAATCCCTCTACAGTCCTTCCCAGTAAACCCTCTCAAGGGTAGTCTACAAGTGCTATCTCCACTTCCTCATCCCAGCACATTCTCAAGACCCCACTCTGCCTCCTCCCCTCACTCCCACCAAAACTACCCTCATTGAGGTAGCCATGGAATTCTATTTCACCAAACCCAATGGATGCCTTACCAGACCTTTTGGTAGGACTCCAAACACTGACGTTTTCTCCTCATGCTTGCCTTTGTTGGTCTTACATTCTCTCAGAGTTTCCCTCCTATCATATCACATGCTTCTTCTCAGTCTTTTTTCCTGATTTCTCCTCCTATGGCTGACCTTGAGGATCAGCTCTGGATCTCGTCTCCTTTCCCAGATGATACTTATCTACACGTGCTTCAAAATCATCTTTTGCTGATGACTTGCAAGTTGATGTATTTAGTTGAGACCTCTCCTCTGAGTTCCAGACTTGTGATTCCAACTGTCTAACTTATGTCTGTACTTCTATTTCCAATGGACAATTTAAACTATGTCAGTAACAGAACTCTTGACAGTTTCCCACCAAAACTTTTTCCAACTCCTCTAATAGGTCTTCCTATTTCAGTAATAACAAAAGCTGGTGTGTGTTCAGTGTGTGCTAAGTGCCAGTAAGAAAGCCATCTACTGCTTAACCTCCTTTAATGCTCATAGCATTCTTATGGAATAGATACTGTTATTACTCCTATTTTATAGAGGAGAAAACCAAGGCACAGAGAGGTTAACTTTGCTAAGGTCAAACAGCTAATAAGAATCTTAGATGAGATTAGGAGCCATGCATTCTAGGGCCAATACTTTTAAGCAATACATAACAGTATCTTCTCCCCAGAAACTCTTAAAAGTTTCATTAATTAGTCTTTTCCCTAAATCCCCTTATTCTCAGTCATCAGTAAGTCCAATTCACTCCAGTTCTAAAGGATATTATGGAACCCCCACTTCTCTTCATATACTCTACCACCATTTTGGTGTTGTGTACAGCCTCCTAACTGATTTAACCTCACTTTTCCTACCTTTGAGCCACTCACCATGTTACTCAACTCAGGTTCATCTGTTGGCCACTCAAAAACCAATAATTGAGAGGCAAGTGTCAGTAGAAAGGAAAGATGCTTCAATCAGCAAAGCTAGTAGTCTTGGGGGAAGGTGGACTCATGTCTCAAGACCAACTCTGAGCATTCTGCTCAGCCATGACAGCTTTTAAAGGGAAAAGGGGGAAAGAATCTCAGCGAATCATTAAGGCATGAGGTTGGATTCTGCATCATTCTCCACTGTGTGCACTGTCTCTTCAGTTTTTATCTTGCCTGCATGATATGCCAGCAGGATTCCTAAGGGGACTAGTGGGGGTAGGGAACCAGTCATTCTTTAACTCCTTAATCTTCATCCTTACTTCTTTTAATCTAGGAAAAGAATCAACAGGTTAGTCAAGGCATGGTGTACATTCAGGAGAGCATAAGTCAGGAGTTAGGTGAAACTTCCTAGTGATCTCATTCCTATACTTAGGTTTTATAAGGTTAGAGTAGAACAGAAATGGGCTAAGAGCAAAGGGACAAAAAGAGATGCTTTCAACCATGGATGGACAAGCATATTAAAAAGGGGAAGATCATATCATTCTGAAATTTAAAAACCATCAAAGGCATACCACTGCAGTTAGACAAAAATCTAATGTTCTCATGGTGCCCTCCAGGGCCCTGCATTTCCCTCCAACTTCTTCACAAGCCACACGTCCCCACCTCACAGTTCCTCACCGCTGCTGGCCTCCTCTCAGCACCACAAATGCACCAGGGTTCCCCCTCCTCCTATGTGGAATGCCCTGTCCACCTGACTGCCTCCTGCCTACCATTCAGATCACTCCTGAGAAAGTGTCCCCTTCAACACTGTACCTAAAGTAAGGTTCTGGTGGATGCACTATTTGTTTTTCCATTTTCTTGGTTTTCTTAAAAAAAAAAAAAAAATCCCCTCTCCCAAGAAGCTGCACAAGGTCTGACCCAGGTCTTTCTTGTTCCTTATGAAGACGCTCATGTTCAGGACAACACCCGGCAGAATCAAGTCCCTCAGTAAATCTTAAGTAATTAATATATTGATTCTTTGTTTTTCAAGTATCTTAAATGGATCAGGAATCTCAAATTTTAAGGTTCCATTGTTCCTGAAAGGGAGACTGAGTATTGTGAATCACAAGAAATTTAGAAGTACTTATTCCTGAAAGATCTAAAAGTAAAAGGGAAAAAAAAAAAAAAAAAAAGGAATTTCCTTGGATGAACAGGAATGTAAATTGTTGAGGGAAGCTTAGCTCAGCAGAAAAAATAAAATTTGTGTTCTTTGCCTTTATGAGCTAATGGGGTATTTGGGATCCTCTTAACCTGAAAAGTGAGTAAGAAATTTAATAAAAATGTTTAAAATCCTAGTCAAAAAGTATAAATTCTCTAACACAGGAATCATGTGGAGAGTTATTAATAAATAGTATACCATGAATAAGACGTAAATGCATCACCTAAACTATTAGACTTCCTGAAAAAAAGCATGAAGTTGACTTTGTCCCTGAGGTTTCTGAGATTCTCACTGAAAACAAGAGCATTTGTTGCCATTTATCAAGCCCTCCACTTTAGACTTTCTAACAGGCAGTGAGAACAGCGCTACTGATATTTGCTGGGTTCAACGATGACTTTGTTCAGTGTCATCTTGGGGCCAGTAAATTCGGCAGAGACAGCTTAAAGACATAATGTGCTGCTCTGTTATGGAATGCTGCATATCTCGGCCAGCATCCCGGGCGGCCTTGTCTACTTGCTATATTGTTTGATATTGCACACCCAAAACACCCCACTTGCTCATTCACCAACTCATGTGTTGATTCAGAATATATGTCTTAAGAATCTAAACTATGCCAAGCACTGACCCAGAGGTTGGGGTTCAAGCAGGGAATAAGACATACAAGGCCCTGTCTTAAAGAGCTTTTACCTCATAGAGGATGGTAAGGATAAGTATGTTAACAGCCTAAGAAACTCTGAAGAACATGAAGAAAATAAAACAAGGAAACAAAAGAAATGAGTGAGTGGGGCCCTGTTGGGGTGAGAACTATGTACAGAGATAGAACAGAAGTTGGGGTGCTCAGAGGTGGACTCTCTGAACAGGCTACATTTGATCCAAGGGAGAACCATGCCAGGGAAAGCACAGCACCACCAAAGATTCAGGCTCATCAGTACAAGTCCTTGTAAAATCTGGTTTTAGCAAGAACCCTGCTAAGTCAGTTTAACCAGAAACCCGTCCCCTTGATATCTGATCACCCTCAGTATGTGATCATTTATCATCTACCAACCCTAGGTGATGTCTGATCATCTTGGCCTGTCTTCAGTAAAGAATCTTGTTAGGTCAGTGTAGCCAGAATTCCCCTTACCCTTGGTGTCCTCCCTCAGTAATTTTTCCACCCCCCGGACCCTGCCTCCTTGGCTATACATTCCCACTTGTCCATGCCCCGCCTCTTGCCCCTATTGTAAAATTCCATTGTATTCAACCCTATACTTAATGAGATGGTCCTGAATAGAATCAGTGCTACCAACTTTAACAAGCGTCACTGAATTTATTTTTTTTCCTTTACCAAAACAAACGGCCAGTGGCCCAGGGTCACTTTGGCCGACACAGTAAGTGGTGTGCAGAGATATCAGGGAAGTGGGTCCAGGCCAGACCAGGTGGAAGGTCTGACGCAGATATTCTGGCCCTGCTTTTGCACTGTGGGTACGTGCACACTGCAAGGCAGGCATTTTGGTTTCTGTTTGAGTTAAGCCACTGCTCCCACCTGGCCTGCTTTGAGGAGCACAGAGGGTGGGAGCAGGATGAAGTTCACTTTAGACAGGCCATGCTACCCACTGAAGGTCAAAATCCTCTCAGGGGCTTTCCCACATGGTTTTCTCTCTTGGGTCCTGAAACTGTTCCCTCTGCTTTCCCTCTCCTTCAGGCCTGGGGGCATCATCGCTCTGCACTCCTAGAATTCTTTGCAGTGAAGCTGTCCCACCTTTAGCTGCTTTTTCAAAACTCTTCTCTCAGACCTCCTAGAAATTCTCATTAAACACCCACCCTGTGAGGGAAGTTCTCACCTGGACCTTGACTGAAGGAGTGTAACCTAAAAATACTGCTCAACCACTTGCTCTCTTTCAGCTTTTACCTTTCACTTCCTCCTTATCCTTCGTAAGCCATCTGCTAGAAGCTGGTTCCTCTAAGTGGCACGTAACTCCATACAACATTACTCTGGGACTCTTCAGAGGTTTCTCAGTTGATTAAATGTCATTCAGCATCTATGGTTCCCTTTCTTTGCACAAAGCTTCCTGGTGATCAGAGCTCTCTTTAGGGTGATGCAAGTCATTCTGATAAAATGACTCAGGATGGAATTTTTAAAAAGTGAAAGGCAGTGTGGTACAGAAAGAGCACTGGATTTGTAATTTAACCATGTGACTCTTGGCAAGTTGATTTCCTTATCTTTAAGATAGTAATAACAACAATGTACAGTGATAAACTTATTTATCAACACCACGATGAAAACTTCACTCCATTCTGAGGAAGAACCCGTCAGTAACAGCCGATCAATCTAGCATTAAATTCTTCACTTCATTGTTTCTGAGACACAAGCTAAAAACCTAGGAAGACTCTTGTTTTGGTTACTTCTTAAAATGGCAATGCCCTCAGAAATGTTAGAATACAAAGGTTACTATATCAACCACTTTGGTCTGCTATAACCAAATACTACAGACTTGGAGGCTTAAATAATAGATATTTCTTTCTCACAGTTCTGGAGCCTGGACATCCAGTGCCAAGGTGCTGGCAGATGCAGTTTTCAGTGGCCGCTCTCTACCTGGCTTGCACATGGCTGCCTTCTCATTGTGCCCTCACATGGTGGAGAGAGAGTGCTGGTGTTCTTCTCTTCTTGTAAGGGCACCACCCCTGTTGGCTGTGACTCCATTTAACCTTCATCATCTCCATACCAGCCCCGTCTCTAAATATAGTCACATTAGGGGGTTGGGGCTTCAACATAAAAATTGGAGGGCTATGGGAAAGACACAAACATTCAGTTCATAATAGTTATCTAGCCATGATAATCATTACCAAAATACTATTTCTCTTGGGACCAGGAAAACAGAGATGACTTAGAATTTCATTAGATTCAAAACTATTTTCCTGTGTGATACGTAATGGAGTATGTTGAAGATTGTACTTAAAAACATTGTTAGGTCTAGTGATCATTTATATGAACAAGACCCTGATGCTGGGAAGGATTGAAGGCAAAAGGAGAAGGAGGTGGCAGAGGATGAGATAGATAGCATCACTGACTCAAGGGGCATGAATCTGAGCAAACTCCAGGAGATAGTGAAGGACAGAGGAGCCTGGCATGCTGCAGTCCATGGAACTGCAAAGAGTCAGACATGACTTAGCAACTGAACAACAACAACATATAAACTAATTGGTTACTTAGAGTATATGCACAAAACTAAACCAAAAGGCCGGGCTTCAATTTATGCTATGTGATATCTAAAAATTTAAGTATCAAAGGTTGCCATGGCTTCACTACAACTTTAACCAAAAATCTTGACCAGTATGAGAAGTATTCTTGCCACATCTTTCTGTCATTGCATTCATGCTTTCATAAGGGATTAAAAATTTTTAACCATTAAAAAAAAGGCAAGAAACTGAATTTACATAATAGAATACTTTATAGCAGTTTTAAGTTAACCAGATTGACATATTTCAGTGTGGATAAATCTCAAAAACAAATATGAAATGAAAATTAAAAAAGATTCCAGAAGGATATATCTGCATTCTGTTCCCCCTTCTTTTCCACCTTGAACAGTATAATCTAAGATAAATTTGACAACGAACACTTTGTGAAACCCAAATGGCATGTTCATGGACCTTACTATTATTATTTGAACTTTTCTGAATTTTCAAAATATTCAAAATTAAAAATAAAACATTTTAAGAATAACAAAGTAATATACATCAAGACAATAAGGCAAATTATAATAAAAGATACAGAACTAAATATTACATTTGGGGAAAACCCAAAATACTTTCTCAGTACATCAGTGCTCAAGGATCCTGCATCAGAATATCAGTCTCCAGAAAAAGACCAAAGTTTCACAGATTTATTTCTTAAGGTTTGCAGGAAGTTAATGTGCTTTTGTAACTTCAAGGATGGTGAGGAACTGAGGGTGAATACTGGACAAGATAGAGTATGGTATTTTCCAGTTCACATGCATTTTAGGAATGAATGCCTTTGTCCACAAATGGATTAGACCATAGAGTAGAAATGACACATGCCAAACACAAATATTTTTGTTGACTTTTTTTAACTCTTTTCTGTATTATCTAGCATAGTACTTTTCAATCTTTTTGGTCTCAGAATCCTTTACATTCTGAAAGAATTATAATAAGGACCCCAGAGAACTTTTGCTTATATGGGTTATACCTATCAATATTTATCCTAATGAAAATGAAACCCACCCATTACATGTCAACATTTTTAAGTGAAAATAACTATTTTCAAAAACCATGAGAAGAGTGGCATTGTTTCACATTTTTTCAAATCTCTTTCACATCTGGTTTAATAGAATACAGCTATAACTTCATGTCTGTTTCTGCTTCTGTTGCAATATGATTTTTTGGTTGAAGTTCATGGAGAATATCTTCACACAGCTATTCCTTGGAAAAGGAGGTTTTTCAGAAAATTACAAGACTTCTTTTATACTACACCAAAACTCAATAAATTGCAGTTTTTAGTGGCAATAACAATACACTCTTTAAAATTCACTTGTCTACCTTATACTTTGGATGGATATTTAACTCATTCATAATTTTGTAATATATACTGGTCATTTGAAAATGTTTTGTTCCCTGGGGTAAGCAGATCTTCCCAAGACTGACTTAGTTCTTCACACAATGCCAAATAATCACATTTGTTAATCATCAGTATGGAAAGCCCAGATGTTATGGACAGCCCCTTAAGTATATGGAAGCTGTCAAGTATATACTGTGTATACTGTGTATACTGTGTATATACTGTGACACAAGTATATACTGTGTGTCAAATACACATTTCCCAAAATTCAGATTTTTCTTGAAAGCTCAGATTTACCACTGGCAAGAAATACTGGCAGATGTTTTTCCTGAAGTAACAGGCTCACTTTGCTACTTTTTCAGAAATCATCTGCCAAAAGTTCAAGCCTGAATAACCATGGTTTGTCTATCACTCATTATCTCAGATAAAAATGATGCTCCAGGGAAAAAAAGAGATAGTTCAGCTCACAACTCAATCACACAAGTGCTTTTCCTCAAGACAACCACTGTACTTCCTTCAGTTGCAGGGGTGTTTTATACATATGTAACAATAAAGGTGTGTATTCAGAGTCAAAATTTAATAAAAAATTATTAATTTTACTGCTTCATCAAAGACATTCTCAAAGAAATTGGAGATTTTCTGTTTTTCAAATTACAAGTAGGTGCCAGTGAAGAAGAACTATTAGTATAGTTTGGTGCCATATCAGGACTGATGCTAAGGTACTTTTATCCACCATTGCTTTTCTAGCATCAAAACAAATATAAACACAGTGGAAAAGGCAAGTGTTAGCATTATTATAAAAATACTTTGACATCACAACCTCCTAAAAGGGCCGTGTGTGTGTGTGTGTGTGTGTGTGTTAGTCACACAGTCATATCCAACTCTTTGTGACCACAGGGACTATGGCCCACCAGGCTCATCTGTCCCTGGAATTCTCCAGACAAGAATACTGCAGTGGGTTGCCATTTTCTACTCAGAAAAGGGCTTTCAGTTCAGTTCAGTCACTCAGTTGTGTCCGACTCTTTGCGACCCCATGAATCACAGCACGCCAGGCCTCCCTGTTCATCACCAACTCCCGGAGTTCACTCAAACTCATGTCCATCGAGTCAGTGATGCCATCCAGCCATCTCATCCTCTGTCGTCCCCTTTTCCTTCTGCCCCCAATCCCTACCACCATCAGAGTCTTTTACAATGAGTCAACTCTTCGCATGAGGTAGCCAAAGTTTTGGAGTTTCAGCTTTAGCATCATTCCTTCTAAAGAACACCCAGGACTGATCTCCTTTAGGATGGACTGGTTGGATCTCCTTGCAGTCCAAGGGACTCTCAAGAGTCTTCTCCAACACCACAGTTCAAAAGCATCAATTCTTCGGCGCTCAGCTTTCTTCACAGTCCAACTCTCACACCATACATGACTACTGGAAAAACCATAGCCTTGACTAGTTGGACCTTTGTTGGCAAAGTAATGTCTCTGCCTTTGAATATGCTATCTAGGTTGGTCATAACTTTCCTTTCAAGGAGTAAGTGTCTTTTAATTTCATGGCTGCAGTCACCATCTGCAGTGATTTTGGAGCCCAAAAAAATAAAGTCTGACACTGTTTCCACTGTTTCCCCATCTATTTCTCATGAAGTGATGGGACCAGATGCCATGATCTTCATTTTCTGAATGTTGAGCTTTAAGCCAACCTTTTCACCCTCTTTTTTCACTTTCATCAACAGACTTTTTAGTTCCCCTTCACTTTCTGCCATAAATGTGGTATCATGTGCATATCTGAGGTTACTGATATTTCTCCCAGGAATCTTGATTCCAGCTTGTGCTTCTTCCAGTCCAGCGTTTCTCATGATGTACTTTGCATATAAGTTAAATAAGCAGGGTGACAATATACAGCCTTGATGTACTCCTTTCCCTATTTGGAACCAATCTGTTGTTCCACGTCCAGTACTCACTGTTGCTTCCTGACCTGCATATAGGTTTCTCAAGAGGTAGATCAGGTGGTCTGGGATTCCCATCTCTTTCAGAATTTTCCAGTTTATTGTGATCCACACAGTCAAAGGCTTTGGCATAGTCAATAAAGCAGAAATAGATGTTTTTCTGGAATTTTCTTGCTTTTTCGATGATCCAGCCGATGTTGGCAATTTGATCTCTGCTTTCTCTGCCTTTTCTAAAACCAACTTGAACATCTGGAAGTTCACGGTTCACGTAGTGCTGAAGCCTGGCTTGGAGAATTTTGAGCATTACTTTACTAGCATGTGAGGTGAGTGCAATTTTGCGGTAGTATGAGCATTCTTTGGCATTGCCTTTCTTTGGGATTGGAATGAAAACTGACTTTTTCCAGTCCTGTGGCCACTGCTGAGTTTTCCAAATTTGCTGGCCTTAGGAGCTCTCATTTACCTGAAGATCCCGCTTTGAGAACCACTAACATAGGACTGATGTAGAACGTTACAAAGATAATTTAGTCTTTAATTATTTGAAAAATTTAACAAAGGTAAATGCCTTTGGCCACTACAAACCCTTAAAAAACTAACTCATGTGCTTCTAAATTGAAAGGAATTCAAAACAAAATATATGTCCTTGACATCTTTTTCTGTCTATGACAGCATAACCTCATTTAAACTTTTACATTTTTTCCTGGTTATCATCTCAAAGATAAAGACAGTAACATCCAATAGGAAGAATTTTAATCGAAGAGAACTGCCAGAGGTATGAAACACAAAACTGTGCAGCTTAAATTCTCCATTTAAGTGGTTTTGTATATAAGATTTTATAGTTAAGTATCAACATTTATCTATTAATATCAGCTATTTGTAAGGTATTATAATATGCACTTTAATTTTCAATGTATATTCACCCTTTAGAACTCACCAGATATTGGCACATTTTACAGCTAAAAAGGTTGAAGCACACACAAACACAATTACTTTTTAGGAGTTCCACAGTTCTGAAACCATTATATAAGTCTTCAAACTGAAAGAGCCTAATTTTTGCCCTTGTCCCCAAAGATGGGGTAATGGCAATGAGTAATCCAGGTCCTCAGAAGAGCCTTACAAAAGCCAATGAGATGAAGCAGCCAGTGAAAACAGAGCCTCAGGGTGACACGACCACAGAGCCAATCGACAGTCAACAATTACTCTTCTGTATCCAGAAATACAAGCTTGTCCAAGAGCAGGGATTTCATATGAACCCTGTAATCCTTAGAACAAAACACACAAAGCCAACTTTGAATGCTTGTTAGTCAATAACATGATCATAAAAAAAAAAAAAATGAATTGAAGGACATTCCACTATGCCATCAAAAGTAGAAAGTGAAAGTCATCAGTCATGTCTGACTCTTTGCAACCCCAGGGACTGTAGCCTGCCAGGCTCCTCTGTCCAGAGGTATTCTCCAGGCCTGAATACTGGAGTGGGTAGTTGGTCCCTTCTCCAGGGAATCATCTCAACCCAGGGTTCGAACTCAGGTCTCCTGCATTACACATGGATTCTTTACCATCTGAGCCACCAGGGAAGCCCATCCAAAGAAGAGAGGCATGCAAACTTAGCAAATCGACATTCTAAAATCACTCCTCAGCTTAACACTCATTGTTTTCCCCACAAGACCTTTGCCATCATAAAAATGTGTTTCTTAAGACTCAAACCCCATCATCTTCCAGGACAGAAGATCAAAGAGCCTCCTAGTACACTTGGTATCGGAAAAATCTTTCTTCCGTTTGTAGGTTCTGCATCAAAACAGATGCAGAGAGAGAAGCCACATCTCCGAGCATTCAGGACCTGATGAAGCTGGACACGTCTGGTTGAGTGGAGGTACTGCAGATGTCTCTCCTGTCACGGAGAATAATCTGCCTGCCCAGGGAGGTGGAGCCCAATCACAGCAGAGGGTGAGATGTGGAAAGCATTTCCCTGAAGGAGGGGGAACTAATTCACCCTGTTACCTTTCTTCCATCGAGGAAGGCTGGCAATTTGAGAACCTATGTCTAGATCCATTTTCTACATGAAGAGGAAGCCTTTTGCAATAAAGCAGGCATTTTGTCATCTTTTAACAAGATGTCCATTTTATTTTTAGAAACACACATCAGAGAAGTGAAGACAGGGAAACTTCTAACAGGTCCTCTTCTGTTCAGTAACGCCAGGAAACAAGACAAAATTATACCAGTACACACTGGTCCCCTGTAGCTAAAAATATACATGGTTTTTCTTGAGGCTTTTAAGGAATGGCATCAAGCAGCCCTACGGTGAATACTATTTAGTTTAAGACTTAGATATAGGGAAAATTTGATTTTATTTAATCCTTCTCTATTTGGAGAAGTACTTGTGATTATTGCTATATGCAACAGCTTGTTTTAATTCATTCTTTCAATTTTAAAAGCCATAGGAATATATCAGAAATGGCCAAATCATGAATAAGTTATTTACTTTATTCTAAATGTAACTAGACCTAAGGAGGCTTCGCTAATTACTGGTATTGCTGTGAAGCAGAAATCTGTTCAAATCTCATTCAGGCAGTGGATGAGATAAAACATTAGTTCCATGGAGTTGAGCACTCTGGAGATTTACTCATTTTCCTCAATGCAGTAAATGTCGGCATTTTAGGTCTCCTGGAATATCCTGAAGCTGGCCTAATAACACATCTGCTGTGTTTATTTTTGAACATAAATGGCACTCAGAAGTATGCTTTGAAAATTAATTTCAGCTGGAATACAATAAACATTAATAAATCCAGATTTTGTTTCTGCTAACAATTACTTCATGAAATTGTCAGATGTGGTGGAAAGCCCTAGTTTACAAATACAGTTTGTAGCAATTAAATTCTTTCCAAGTCAATCTGCTCCAGACTCAATGGGTTCCTCTGCGGTGCTGTGAGGGATATCAATATGGACTTGCAGGATTTTTATGACTTCATGATGGGCACATGAAGAGCAAAGGCACGCTCAGGTCAAGGCTGCTGTGGCCATGAAAACAAAGGAAATTTGTCTCTAACAATTGGCCCAGGACAATAGAACAAAATTACACAATTCTTTGATGAAAATGAATTCTCCACTGACGTGGGCAATGAAAACAACAAAGGGGACACTTCCTACTTCAATGTTCTAGATCTCTTTTAAGCATGGCAACAAAGGCACGAGGGTGCTTTCTCTTTAAGTCCCAAAATCTGAGATAATGGAGCTGCCACGAGGGTGTTTTGGCCTACAGTACACGTTAGGGATGGGTTGCTTTGTCCTGATGGTTAAAGGGGCCAGATTGAAGCATTCAGCCGGTTCTCTGAACCACAGCCCATCTGTTACATCCTGTGGTAAAATCACAACTCTGGGAATTGCAAAGGGGACCCTTAGCATGGTCTGCAAGTAATCACTCCTGGAATGTTTGGTTCTGTCTAACCCTCGAGGAGTAGGAAAATAACCCTGTCCTGAGCATCCAGAGACCTCAGCTCATTTAGACCCAGCCACGGATCTCAGACCTTTCACCCGGGGCTTTCTATACTCAACTTCAACACCAGGAACTAGGAGAACTAACCATCACCTTATCCCCCTCAAACGTGCTACTATACATCTTTACATTTTTACTCCTTCAAACAGGTGACTGCAAAACTGAAATAGTAATAGATAAAGAAACAGGCAGAAGTTTTATACAGATAAGATGAAAAGTGGTTCTCTAACATAAACCAAACAACTCTATGAGAATAAAATATGGAATTAAAACAAAAACAAAAACAGGATACTGATCTAGAGAAAACCAGGTAACTATGTTGAGTTCTGTAACTAAGGCCCCTGGTTTATAGGCAACACGAAGGGCTGGGTTGGGTGTGAGGCAGTGGGGATGCTGGTTACCAAAGCAGGTAAACATAATGCCTATCTGTTGACTTAAAAGTGGCTAAATTATATTTTTAAAGGTATAGTCAAAAGTCATTGCTTTCATGAAAATGGCATGACATTTGTGAGTTTACAAAGTTTTAAAGAGTTCAAGAAACAGAAGCTGAAGAATTGCAAGGTAAACCACGTGGTCCCGCCCTCAACCGAGTTGAAGATACCCCGCATGGATGGAACGTGAAGAGATGAGCAGAGATGCAGAAAACGGCACCCATGGATCCTCTCTGGGAATAAGTAGGAGGACTCAGGGACAAAGAAGACACAGCTCCTCTGCTCCACTTAAATTTGCTACTTGTAAATGCGTTTTATTCATATTTCAGATACACAAATATAAAACTGTGAGTTTTAGATATAAAACAGTGAGTTTTCTGCTGCATTCCATCTTTTCCTAAGAAAAAAATGAAATACATTTGGGTGGGGGGTATGCTATGAAAAAGAGAGTTAAAGCAAGAAAACCAGAAAAACCACACTGCCTTATCTAATTTCATTTTTACCATGCGCCTACAAAGTCTACAGAAAAAATAAGGGTCCCACATTTATTGGTTGTTTATAGTTCCTCAGCAGTCCTGTCTTGGTTCCTGATCACATTGCTGTTCTTATCCCAAGACGAGAACGCCCAGTATGACATCAGCTTCTATTTTAGAAACTGGTTTGTTAATGACATTCTAATGTCGATCATCATACAGCAAGAACTATATTAATTTTTTTTTTCCTCTCCGGCACTGTTACACAGATGTCAGCTCTAATCCCTATAGAAGGCTGCTACAAGTCAATCTTCAAGGAAATCTATTAGCGATGCCTCTGAAGTTTCTAGAAATATAAGAGGTGTGAAAATTATAACTGGAAAAAAGAAATCTTAACAAAAAAATTTCAGCTGAGCTCAGGATATGTAAAATTATTCACCTTTGATGACAATAACTGGCCTGCAAAATAGTCTAAGACTATGTAACGTAAACTCATAATACAAATATTAAAATCTGTCAAGTTATCTAAATACATCAACTCTTTAATACAAATCAAGCACAGAAAAGTTCTCTGTTTTGGCTGTAAGTGATGCCCAAGACTAATATTTCACAATTATAAATTAGATGAATAAAAAATCTGTTTGTACAAAGTTACTGATGTTTCTCTTTCAACATAACCTTTATGCTGTGTTCAGAGAGCAGGAAGACAGATGTTTGCCAACCTGCAGGCTGGGGCAAGCTTGCCTTTTAAGAGCTCGATTGTAAACTGATGAAAGGTGTGTAAACAGATGACAGGGGCAATTACAATGTGGAATTGATTACGCTCTCGATTACTAAAAGCACATTGTCCACATTATTCTTTTTATGCTGCTCTTTGATGATAAAAAGCATGAATAGTTCATCAGGACTACAGTATGTTTGTATTTCAAATTTCTCTCCATAAGGGAACATCTGTAGCTGTGGGAGGGACTAGAAAAAGAGGATGAGCTGGTACACGTGCATATAGTAAGAGGAACAATGCTTCTATCTCCTACTAGTAGTAGTCACCTTTTGATTTTTCTAAATGCCAAAGAAGAGTAAGCACAGCCCCCCAAACAAAGGGAATGTCATGGTGTTAGAGGGGAGAAGTTGGGAAGTGTCAGAGGGAAAGCACAGTGGAAACTGAGACATATTAAGTTAAGAATAGAAGTATGAACTGGAACAGAATCTGTAATCAATGGTCACTCCTCCTCGAAGATGAATTGATCACTCCTGCCTCAATACACACATGTTAACTTCCAGATCTCAGGCCAATTCCTGTCTCAATTCATTCTCTGCCTTTTCAGCTTGTCTTGTAGATGCTGAAGAGGCTCCCAAAGTAATATTAACAATAGTTGGAATTGTAGTTATAAAGATCACATGCAGGGCTCAATTCTCAAGTCCCCCAGCCTGCCCTAGAAAGGAACAGAACTCTTGGGCTTTAGTCCAAACTTATCCAGCCTCCCTGTGGGCCTCACGACTCACAGGACTCTCCACTGCTCTGCCATTCCTAGACCCCGTGCCTGGGCCAAGGAATCTTAAGAAAAACTAGAAAGCAGCCCATTACTGAGGTCACAAGGGAAGGTTGCCATTCCTCGTGGGCTGCTCATCTTGAAAATACCTCTTCTCTGCAGGTTGTTTGTTTGTTTCCTTTGTGTTTTTATGGGGTTTTGTTTTTGTTTTGAAAGGCAACAAAACCAGCTAGCCTGTGACCAATACCAGAGCTGTTAAACAGAAGGATTAATTCTATACTTGGCCTCAAGTGTTGGCAGATGTTTTGGAGGATGGAGTTGGGGGATGTTTAAGAACACTGAGAACTCAAGCTTGTCATGTGCAGATGTGGTAAAACTGGAGTAAGTTCAGAGAAGTGACAAAGATGATTAAAGGGATAAAGAATGGTTTCTGAGGGAAGGCTAAAGGGATTCTTTTTGCCTTTATCCCAAGAAATGAGAAAATAATGATTATTAACTTCAAAGTCTGTTTGCTCTTCATGTCTGCAACAAACCCCATGAATGAAAATGGGCTTGAATTAAAAGCAGGAGAGAATTTGGTGGCGGAAATAGAAAACTTTCTTGTCCTTCAGACGGAAAAGCATGACAATCTGATCAAGAAGTCTACATTTGTATGCAGTTTTTAACAAAGGGATACACCACACATTTCTCTAAAAATCTAAATCCATTAACAACTTTGTTTTAATGGTTTTTATTTTCTTGGAGCCTTGACTTTGAGGAGCAAAAACTGGAAACATGTAAATGTTTCTGTTCCCCCATCCCACACAAGTTCTCCAAGCCCCCTCAGTCCAGTTTTAGGATTGCTCCATAAAAGGAAATTTATGGCTCAATCTCAGCTCTCAGTGGACAATATTTTTCTTGATTTTTACTATTTTCAGCACTTCGCAGAGCACATATGGGGAAAAGGAAATGGAGGATTATGGCTAGTCGGGGAGGCTTTAAAGTAAAGAGAAATAGAAGCAGATCTGGAAGAAAGCCTGTGTCATTGATCTTGTCCACAAGCTAATTGAGAACATTCCTGGGCTTCACGAGGCAATACTCTGTCTAGACTCGCAGGATTTAAGAAGCACTCAATAGTTCGACATGAGGCGGTGTGCCTGCTAGATACAGAGTCTGGTTAAGCAATAACTCAATCTGCCTTCTGAGTCTCCAGTGCAGAAAAACCTAAGAAAGTTTTTTTTTCTGTGCAGAGGCACCTCCATGCCGGCTATTTAAAAATAGTAACAGTTACTCTATTGAGGTTATTGGTTATTTAGGCTGTTCTTAATTTAGCCCCCAATCATAAATAGTTTGAAGCTTTGTTCTAAACAACCTGGTTCAAGCGGGCCTCTTTGTTTTCCTTTCAACCCAAATATTCTTTCCCAAGACCCTTCCTTTAGCGACCAGTCTATCCCTGTGGGCCAAATGAGGCTCCAACTACATGTAAAAAGAGCAAAAGCCTCTGTCAGTGACCTTCAAGCTGGCTACAGACCCAGCCAAGACATGTCACCATATGGAGTTTCCATTCCCCTGTGAGAAGCCACAAGGGCACTTGCGTGGCTGACGTGAATGGAGGTATTCGGTTGTAAAATGTTATTCACATGCAAGAGATCATTGTTATTGTTTCCTGTAATTATTCTGCCTAATAACAAAAGGAAAATAACTGATTCTGACACCCAAGTTTTGCTGTAAATAGGCAGAATGTTGTCATGAATATGCAAAATATTATGATCATTGCCATACCTAACTAATTGCATTTGAAACATGCTGGCCATAAAATAATTAATTAGCAGTGCAGAAAGGCATCATGATACTAGCTATAAATACTAAACATAACTAATTATTTCCGTCATGAAATGGTCCTGCCAAGTAATTTATAACAAAAAGCCAACATAGAAGGCAGAGCCCAAGCTCTCCAACAGCGTGGCATTCAAGGGCTGTGTCACCCAAGACTTTCTATTTTGTGATATTGTTGGGATGAGTGGATACCAATTTGAACATAAACTAAAATGAAACTAATCTAGGATTTTCAATGTTCTTTGAGCTCTTGGGTGATTGTTGTGGAAAATTCAGGCAGATCCTTTTGTTGTTGACATCAAAAGTGGTAGGTCACTCTGGACCTGCGGAGTACATTCTGAGCTCAAGCAAAAATTGATTTCCTTTTTTAAAAAGCAGCTGGCATTACAATGAATAGCCTTCTTTCGATTTTTCTTCTCCACTGAAGCATTCAGTGAATGCAGCAGGCATAATAGGCTGAGGTAAACAGTGTCAGGTTCTGTTATATCAGGAGCTCTTTTAAACCGAGCAGACAAGCTATCAGCAGTGCCCGAAACCCTGCAAATCATGGCAGTCGGAAAATGAGTTTGTTTCCTGACCAGTGTGTTGATGACATTTTGAAGAATGGAAGGAGGCGCTTTGCTAATCACTCTGGCTGCCACAAGCTCCATTATGATGCCATCTCGTTAATGAGCAAAAATAATGTGCCTGGATGAGGCGGTAATAGAATTAGAGGCTCTGGGAGCTGGACTCAAGACCCTCACTCCTGAACATTCTCTGATTTTTTGTGTGTGAAATGTGGAAGAATCTTGGGATTCATCTCTGAGAATCATTTATCAGAATCCTTTGGCCTCGTTTTTTTGTTGTTGTTGTTGTTGTTGTTGTTTTTGAAAATCAGAAATCGGCCTACATCATAACAAAGTAACTTGCCCTAGTTTCAGTCCTTAGGGTGAAGACCTCACAGCCAGCTCAAAGATAGCACATCTGAGCTGTGACTTTTTTGTTTCTGCTTTTGTTCCCCACCCCACCCCCACCCACTGCCTCCCACACCTGCCCCGCTCCACTCAGTGACTGTAAAAGCTGATGGTTGTAAACAAGGAAGCAGGTGATGGAAATGTTAAAATACATTCATCCCTGGGGTATTAGGCTTGCGATGATTCAGTTGCATACTAAAGAACCTTGAGAGACCGGCATTCATCTTCTTAAAAATATTTCTACATATATAACTGGACCATTTTGCTGTACACTTGATACTAACACAACATTGTAAATCCACTATGTGCTGTGTATGTGTGTAGTCGTTCAGTGCTGTCAGACTCTTTATGACCCCATGGACTGTAGCCCACCAGGCTCCTCTGTCCATAGATATTCTCCAGGCAAGAATACTGGAGTGGGTAATCTATCCCTTCTCCAAGGGAACTTCCTGACCCAGGAATCGAACCTGGGTTTCCTGCATTGCAGGCAGATTCTTTACAACTGAGCTACCAGAGAAGCCCCAAAAATCAACTATATTCCAATATAAAATAAAAATTAAAAAACAATAACAAAGTACTCTTAACATACAAAAAGGAAATATTTCTCTTCTAAGTACATAGTCTGCTCACCTACAGAGCAGTGATGGTGAGGCTGGGGCCCAATCAACCTGCCTTCTTTCCATCCTGGGGACAGAAGGAGAGCTAAGAGCCTTCAGAGAGACCCTGGAATTCAGTCTGAGTGCCATTCACATCCAGTCAAGGAAGCTTTCTCCTGAACGCTCCTGCCCACTGCTCTGAAGATGAGAGGCAGCCACTGGGATGGGAGGGACTCCGGAGGCACCCCGATGGGTAAGTGCCCAAGGGAAAGCAGGGAAAATAACTACTTGCTGTGTGGTGCTGGGGACCCCTTCTTCCTCATCCCTGCCAGAATCAAAAAGCTTTTTCCGCCAGGAGGGTATTTCTAAGCAATCGCACCTCTAAATAGAAAGTAATTACTGAGGAAATTAACTTCACAGCTAAAGATTGTGTTGTCATGATAATTTAGAAGAGTGGGAAGGATGTTTTCTGAGCAATCCCTAATCTTTTTTTCTTCTCTTCTTTTTGGTTATCACTTAATGGTATTCATTAAAACCGATAACAGAAATTGCTTCTCTTTAAATTTCCTACTGAGGCTAGATTTAGTTGAGTTAGACTTTCCTTGAAACAATACATTAGTGTCATGGCCAATTGACTTCTGCTGTAAAAGAAATAAATCCCTCATGTGACTGTGTTGCTTGCCATCTGGAAATGGTTAAAAATGTGCACTCTGTCAGCCCATTGTTTAAAGAACAACCTGGATTTCCTTGTCCCCTAATCTCCGTGTACCTGTCACCGCTCTGTCCCCTGCTGAACATGAACTTATGACAGGCCTTCTTTCAGCTCAAAGCAATATTTACCTTCGGAGATAATTCATGCTTAGAACCTAGTAACGCTTTACCTTCGATGGTTAGCTTACAGGTCATTGCTCTTTCACTCACACTGGCCCTGTGTCCCTGCAGATCAACCCAGAAGCTTCCCAGAGAGGCAAGGCCATTTTTCCCCCAAGATGTTCAAACTAAAGATTCTGAAAGTGCTAACAAAATTATAGCAAACATTGATGTCCTTGGAAATTGTGTTTCATCTTCAAGCCATTAATACAGAACACAGTATCTTCTGCCTTCACTCTTGAAATACTAAGTATACTTTTTATGTTCATTAGATAGAGCCCCTAGATGTGTGTGCATGCTCAGTTGCGCAGTCACATCCATCTCTTTGTGACCCATGGACAGCAGCCTGCCAGGATCCCCTGCCTATGGGGTTTTTCAGGCAAGAATACTGGAGTAGGCTGCCATTTCCTCCTTCAGGAGATCTTCCCTACCCAGGGATCAAACCCACATCTCCTGTGTCTCCTGCTTTGGCAGGAGGATTCTTTACGACTACAACAGAGCCTTCAGGCACATGACATCATATATATCCTTCACCAGATATCCTCAAGGAAGGAGTTTGCATTGAAAAGTGGTATAAAGTTTGTAAAAAATGATAACTAATGCTACTGTTGGTCTTGGCCACATGTTTATCAACCTAGAAATTCTGTAACTGAATCAGTTCAGTTGCTCAGTCATGTCAGACTCTTTGTGACCCCATGGACTGCAGTGCCCCAGGCTTCCCTGTCCTTCACCATCTCCCAGAGCTTGCTCAAACTCATGTCCATGGAGTTCAGTGATGCCATCCAACCATCTCATCCTCTGTTGTCTCCTTCTTCCCCTGCCTTCAATCTTTCCTGGAATCAGAGTCTTTTCCAATGAGTCAGCTCTTCACATCAGGTGGCCAAAGTACTGGAGTTTCTGCTTCAGCACCAGTCCTTCCAATAAACATTCAGGACTGATTTTCTTTAGGATTGGCTAGTTTGATCTCCTTGCATTCTAATATGCTGTCTAGGTTGTTCATAATTTTTCTTCCAAGGAGTGTCTTTTAATTTCACGGCTGCAGTCACCACCTGCAGTGATTCTGGAGCCCAAGAAAATAAAGTCTCTTACTGTTTCCATTGTTTCCCCATATATTTGCCATGTGACTGAATAGCTGTGTCTCAACCTGTGATCTTCAAGGCCACAATCCAACAGAGAATCCTGGCCTAAAAGGAAACTTCTAGGGACACACAGTAGACAGTGTGGTTGAGCCCCTACTATGTGCAAAACATTCCAATCACTTGATACCCACAGTACTTCATTTAATCCTTATGATTCTTCCAGGTAAGAGAATTCCTAGAATTTGTCTTATTAGAATTTCTATTTTATGGTTGAAGAAATTAAGACTTGGAAAGGTTAAAGTCAGCCAGTTAGTGACTGGGAGGATCAGGATCTAAATCCTGGTGTTTTGGTCTCCTGGAACCAACATATTTCAATATATTTCGTGTCTGTTTGATTTAACCACTGTGTGATCTGGCATCAGTTTCAGAAAAGACACTACCACTACTTTTCCACTAGCTAATACTTTCAGCAATCATTATAACTAACTCTACTTTAGAGATGTGAGTGAACATGAAAAAAAAAAAAAAAGTTACTTCACCCTTTCTAAGAACAAAGGAGAGTAGGAAGGGAACCAACATTGGATGAATCTCTTATACATATACATACAGCAACCTTTCAAGGTGGGCATTTTTATCTATCTTTTATAGATGAAGAAACTAATGTTCAGAGAATATAATGATTTCTGAATTTGATACAACTCAAGAGTACGGAAGCCTGGCTCAAACCATGATCTGGTTTGTCCCATATGTCATTCTGAAACTTAGCTTGAGATGAGAACATCAAATCTATGCAGTCTGATTATGTGAATGAATGAACAGAACTACTCCAAATGCAGTGCTAAAACTGTTGTATTTAGAGACATCATCATTTAAGGCTTCATTTTCTAAGTCTCCCAAAGAAAAGAGAAGGAAGTAACCTTAAAAGCATTGTCTTCAACTCCTCATTGTAGAAAGCAGAATAACTACGCTGGATTTCCCCATGGTTGTTTGGGGTTTCATGTAAACCATGACGTCACTCTGTATGGATAATAAGGAACTTAAACAAGCACACCAGGAAGTACAGTGATAAGACTTGGGAATGAATTATATAGTTCAACACCTTTCACTGAGGAATTTCTCACTATTCAAGGTCAGAGTGCCCTCCAAAATCTCCCTGCCTTTTCTGCAAGCTCAGCAAATCTGCAAAGGTTGCATAGCTCCTCATTGGAGCTTCTTTTTCTCTTTGTTATTAGAACATTTCCCGAGAACAAAGTCAGTGTCAGATGCAAAAGTGATATAATGCTCAGCTTTGCAGAAACAGACGGAGTGCTGTGGAATACAGATCGAGCAGACACCACAGTGAGCCGACAAGCATCACATGAGTACATGAGATGAATAAATAGTGAATAACATTTTGCATTTATAAGTTGTTTTTTATTGAAGCAGTAAACAGTCACATGACCTCAAATATAGCCCTTAGGATTGCAGTAGAGCCAACTTGGATGGTAATCCAAAAATATTGTTGCCCTAGAGAGACAGAAAAGTACTAAAATTGATCAATGCCTTTGGCAGAGTTGATGAAAGTTTTACCTAAGAAGAAATACCTATTTCAATCTGAATATCATATGTAAAAGTTCATGCCAACTGTCTAAACTAGCCACTTTATCAAAATGGAGAGTTGACTTGGTCATGAATTATAATGCCTTTATCTTGTCATTGGCTACAAGATGTAACATCAAGTATTACCTTCCACATAAGGGTGATAGTCACTGAGGGAGCTGAAAAATGATACCAAACTCCAAAATCTAGAATGCCTAGCAGCAAGGAACAAGATTTCGACATGTACACTTGTGCTATTCATAGTAAATGGCTTCACAAATGCACTAGCTGTGAAAACAAATAAAGTCTAGACATATTTGCCTCCAGTTTGGAAAGCGTGCAACATTTTAAATACATTATGCTATTGTGGTCCCAAGTATACCTGTCAAGGAGCCAACATAGCTGGAAGGTGAATTCTTAAACTAATGTGACAAAAGTCTACTGCATGAACAAATTTATATCTTATTCAAATAAATTTTATTAGCCTATATGCCCTCTAAAATGGCAGAAAAACTGTTATGTACATCCTGCTTTTGAATTAGTAAGACTGAATGGTGGATGTCTTAACATTTTAAGAATAAATTTTATCATTTTCTTTCCTATGTGATCTGCTTTTTTAGTCATTTGCACTAACATAAGATCACACACGCAAGAAAACATAGTCACAAAAGGCTTAGATTAGCTCTTATTCAGAGAGCCCAGTGAAGCCAATTTCTAGGGCAGAGCTGTTTCCTCTTATAGAAAACTCAATCTTATTTTAATTTTTAAAGAGTAGTCCTACTGGGCAGTGGCCTATTGAATCACCATTGTGTATGTGAGAATTTCATGCCTTCAAAGGTACACACATGAGAGTCTTCTGGGCTGGTTTGTTTACTGGCAGCACAAGTACTACCAGTAAGAGCATTCCTACTGAGTCCTCCAAGTACTCGCTCCTCCTCTCTCTAGTGCATGACCTCTGTAGAGAAGAAAGAGGGTTAAAGCTTTGGGCATTATGCAGAATCTCTAAATTCAACATCCTGTTCTTTCAGGATGCAAAGTTACAAATTTCAATCCCTGGATGCCCACTCTAAAAAGCTTTTGAAAGGCAATTTTGTTTTTCTGGATTGAGGCTTCCCTGCTTTTATGATGGAGGTGATGGATAATTCTGACCTACAGAAATTAATTAGTATAATTCACTTGAAGGCTTATTGCTAACAGCATTATAATTCATTCCCACAGGAGTCATTTGATTATTGCCTTTCTTGCCAATAAGAATTAAAACAGCTAGTTACTAGTTGCAGATCATTAATCCATTCAATCTCTGCTATCACACAGGACTGCTGTATGGAGGACATCAGGACTCTGACATCTCCCTGTGGCCCTTCTACTCTTCCTGTATAGAAATGCATTCTAGGATATCTGTGAGCCCAACACCAAAGATATACAGGTCACAGATGCAGCACATGCTAGATTCCAGAATATTCAGGAGGTACTTTCTTTCCCATCCCTCTGTTTATCTTAGGAGAAATGCACAAAATTGGATAGAAAGAATTCAATAGCTGCCAAATCCGAAATACTCTCAACATGACTGCAATTGAGTTATAAGTAGTGTAGCATGCCTACAGCAGGTAATTTATAAATAACAATATTAATTAACCCATTAATCTAATTTCTAAACACACCATTGTCTGGCAGGAGCAGCGTCTGATCCACCTTTCAACTTGTCCTTTATAAGACCATTTCAAGTTCTGTTACCAATAGCATTGCAATTTTTCCAATGTATGTCATAATTACAACTTATGAAACTTTTTATAAACTCTATATATGTGAGAAAGACCTTTGTGCCTATTAGAGTCAGAAGGATGCTTTACTAGATTAAACTGGATTTATTGATTCTACAAAGGCATTAGTAGTGAAGGAGAAAAGTTAAATGAAGTTGGTTTTTCAAATTAGAAAAAAAAAAAAAAAACACATGATAACAGCATAAACCAGTAGTTATTGTTTAATTTGCATTTATTTTTCCTCACTTTAATTGGCCCATTTAGGTCACTAGTATTTCCATTTCTTTCTTCAGCCCAGTATGTCTATAGAACTAAACAGGGTATAATTTATCCTCAGGGTAAGTTTTGCCAAACTCCTTTACTTTGCTCTTTTTCAAAAGAATTCTCTGACTTGATATATATTCTCTCTAGAGTTTCATGAAGAAATTTGTATCTGTGCATGAGCCTTTCTTGCACAGGAAATCTAGTACGGTTAGCCCTAGGGTGACTCAAGTTTGTGTACAATCACTAGGATTAGTAATGTTAAATTCAAATGAGATGATCAAAGGTGACTTGGGAAAGATGATATAAAAGTCTGTTTCTGGAAAAACTATTTTTCATTCCTATAAATATTTATATGTTTATTACCCCAACAACCAATAGCTATAGCTTCCAAAAGAATGACCTTACCGAAGGGAAAAATAAAAGAAAATAAAAAACTGTTCTAGCAGAACCTGAAATACATTGAGACTTAGAAAGGTACTTTTAAAATTGCTATTTCTTTCCAAGCTTAAAAAAAAAAAAAAAGAAAGAGGTGAACACTAAACCCACATTGACCCAAAATCGTTTCACGCTAGATCTAAAATACTTTAAAAGGAAGGCACAAACGTGTTGCCAAAATCATGAGGAGTGGCACATGGAAACAAGCCTTGACTCTACCACCAAGCAGATCCATGGTTACTAGTACCGTATCTGAAGGAAAATTGGTTTTCCACAAACAAAAAGCAGGTGAATAAAAGCCCGAGCTACATTTAGTGACTGCGGAAATCTACATATCACAAAACACTCCTTCACTATTTAAAAGTGTCACCTATAATTTAACAACAACAAAAAAAACCCTAAATAAAATAAATTGAAACAGATCGCATGTGAAGCAATAATAATAAAATAAAGGTGTACTCTAAAACCCTTCACATACAAGAACTGGTTTCATGTCACTGGTTTTTGTCACAGCTAAATGCTTTTACACCACAATGCAGAAATCCAGCAACTCAACAATTAAATCTGCATCCCAAAGCCATTTACAATAGGCTTCTACTCTATTTGATCATTTGATCTATTTGATCATCTACTCTATTTGATCTTGTACATTCAATATTTTGTCAGTCTTTTCAGAGTGAGGTGGGAGCAATAGTGGAAAAAAAGCATAATAGCCCTGGGCTTAGGCAGATATGTGCTCAAACTCAAGTCTGCTGCTTTTGAGTTGGGTGTCCTTGGACAAAGACAGCACTTTTTTGACCCTTGTTTTCCTCATCTGTAAAATGAGGATAGCATTAGTATTTACTTTATAGAAGCATTTATAAAGAATTTTTTAAAATTATATACTCAAGGCACATTTATACAGCACAGCCATGTAGTTCTTAACAGGGATAGCTGCTATTAATAAAATAAGGCAAAGATTAAGGGAGGATTTAGTAACTGAAGAGAAAAATCAATTGTTGCATTGGTTTAAGGCAGAAAATACTTCTCGCTGAGCATGATGAATTCCACTTTCTAGGATCAACTAAGGCTTTTTGACTGATAAAATTTCTGTGAACATATTGAAATGATAATCTCTACAAAACTTATTTTTTTTACTTAGTATAAACAAAGCTATTTCAAGCAACTAAAAAAAGAAGAAGAAAAGTAATGTGTTTCCTCCTCACCCAGTTTGTTTTACTACGAAAATACAACCTTCTAAGGATCTCCGATTTCACAGAAAATTGGTTTATTGCATTACTCAGGTTTCACAAGGGGTTGAGTGAAATAGCTCTGCTCTTGTAACCCACTTTGCATCTCATTTAGAGAAAAATGAAAACAAATTAACATCTCAGATAAAATAGAACTAGCATGAGAACAGCGTTAGTAACATTGTACACACGCAGTGAAGCCAGTCAGTCCTACTGAAGTGACCTTGGAATTTACTGGACTCCAATTTCCTCATCTGTGAGATAGGATTATAAAGAATATTCACCTCCCAGAGCTGTTACGTGGATTAATGAGACAGTATAAACTATACCTGAAGCTCTGCCTAAAGTTCCTGGAACCACTGTACCCACAGTTTTAGACTAGATGCTTTCTGGAAAATGGAATTAGTTTCTAGAGTCCCTGAGGACCTTCAGGACTCTAATTGAATTTGTTATCCACTGCTGCATAACAGAATGCCTCAAAACTTAGTGATAATCATCTATTACCTCCCAGTTCCTATGGGTCGTGAATTTGGGAATGAGGCACATCAGTGGTTCTAAGGGAGGCTGTGGTCATCCTGACCCTGTACTGATCCTGGAGTCCCTACTTCTAAGACAATTCCCTCCCATGGGCTGGCAAATGGGTGCTGGTTGATGGCGGGAGGTCTCGGTTTCTTGTTATATAAAATGCCTCTAGGGATGTTTGAGTGTCAGCTTCCCTCAGAGCAACTGATCTAGAGAAAGCAAGCATTTCTATAAACAGCAAGCAAAAGTGGCAATGTCCTTCATGAGTCTCACAAGTCAAAGACCATCATTTCCATCAATTCTGTTTGTCATGTGGAGCAGACTTTCTACACTGTGGAACTGTTGTTTTGTTGTTATCCAGTTGCTAAGTTCTGTCTGACTTTTTGCAACCCCATGGACTGCAGCACACCAGGCTCCCCAGTCCTCCAGTACCTCCTGGAGTTTGCTCAAATTCATGTCCATTGAATTGATGATGCTATCTAACCATCTCATCCTCTGCCGACCCCTCCTCCTTTTGCCTTCAGTCTTTCCCAACTTCAGGGTCTTTTCCAATGAGTCGTTTCTTCATATCGGGTGACCAAAGTACTGGAGCTTCAGCAACAGACCTTCCAATAAAAACACTGTGGAGAGGACTACTGAAAAATTGGGTACCAGGATGCAGAATCACTGGGGCCATCTTGGGGCCACTGCATTAGGACTGTCTTGGAATGGAACCCAAATTCTTCTTTTTGAGGAGTTGGTAGATCCTTCTAATAAAAAGGAAGAATATGTTGTCTCCCTAAACTTCATAGCCTAGAAACATACAGTTTCTTCAATGATGTATGGCATAAGCAATTGGCTTATGTTCAGCACATATCTGTTGTATGAAAAGCACATATCTTTAAACTGCTAAAATCACACTCAGTGTGGTGAGATGTTTGCACAGCAGGAGGCCCTGGGTACCTGAGTTTTCATCTTCCCATCTCCAGCTATTACTAGTATAGTTACTTGCAGAATGGACTAGCTGGAGGGAGGATTCACTCGATTTAAACTGTTTTCCTCTCGCTGTCCATTGACACTCCCCACCCCAGTCTGTTTAAATCTGTATTTGATACTGAAGGGTCAGAAAGATGAGGAGTGAGAACTCATGCTTAAAATAGATGTCATTCTTAAAGGCCAATCCATCAACAGAATACAGACCTTTGCCCATACGTTTCCATCACTCCTCTGCTAATAAAACACAGGTAGAGAGCAACTAAACATCAACTTGACCATAACCATTCGGGAGTTTCCAGATACAAAAAGAGGAGCCAATGAATTATTGGACTAACTTTCAGCATTCAGGTCATTTCCTGCAAGGACATTTCCCACCAGGAAAGGGGAAACTGAGGGACTCAGTCGTTTAGGGCAACTTAAGGAAACAGTTTAACATAACTTAAAAAAAAAAAAATCTGCTTTATTCAAGTATAAAATGAGATGTAATAAGCTTTATATTTTTAATTTCAGTTAGAAGAGTTTTGTCAGACATATATAAACTTGAATGTACATGTATAGTCCTATCTCCTGCTACCACAATCAGGATCCAGAATATTTGTCCTTCCCCCCAAAATGTTTCCTCAAGCCCAACACCACCTCTCCTCCATTCCAACACCTAGATGCCCACTAAATGACCTGCTCTGTCACTATACATTTGTTTGCATTTTCAACAACTTCACATAAATGCAATCATTCAGTATGTACTCTGTATGATTGGCTCTTTTCACTCAACATAATGCATTTGAGTTTCACCCATGTTGTTGAATATATCAGCTCATTTCTTCTTATTGTCAAGGATCATTCTATTGTATGGATATAATACACATTTCAAAAATCTATTTACCTGTAGCTCCCAGTTTGGGGCTATTATGAGTAAAGCTAGGAACATTCATGTTGTGCGAAACATACATTTTCATTTCTCTTGATGAATGTGAATGGTATGGTATGTATTGGAGAAGGCAATGGCACCCCACTCCAGTACTCTTGCCTAGAAAATCCCACGGATGGTAGGCTGCAGTCCATGGGGTCGCTAAGAGTCAGACATGACTGAGCGACTTCACTTTCTCTTTTCACTTTCATGCATTGGAGAAGGAAATGGCAACCCACTCCAGTGTTCTTGCCTGGAGAATCCCAGGGACGGGGGAGCCTGGTGGGCTGCCGTCTATGGGGTCACACAGAGTCGGACACAACTGAAGTGACTTAGCATAGCATAGCATAGCATAGCATGGTATGTATATGTTTAACATTTAAAAACACTGGCAAACTGATTTAAAATCCGTTCTTTAATCTCATACCCCCACCAGCCATGTATGAGGACTTCACATCCAATACAGCTCCTTGAATACACTTTTTGAAAACTAGAGTATGCATCCTTGCCAGTACAGCTGAGAAAAGCCATTGTGGCCTAAAACAAAGTCACTATTAGAAACCCTAAAAGTTACAAGACACACGGGCCTCATTTCTTGGACTTTGAAGATCGGTCAGCTGTCCCAAGGTGTCTGTGCAGCGGCACTGGCTGCATTTAATGCACTGGCAGCAGAGACGGGGTCATAGATGAGGTTCACCGCATAGGCAGGGTCCCCCATCTTAAGAACTTCCAGGCTAGGAAATCCTATTAGGAGCAGAGTATCAGAGCTTACCTGATGGGTCAGTGGGTAAAGAATCCTCTTGCAATGCAGGAGACACACGAGACTCGGGTTCAATCCCTGAGTCAGGAAGATCCACTGGAGGAGGAAATGGCAGGGCAGCCTGATCCAACTCGGCTGCCTCTCCTGCTGTCAGGCACTTGCTCTCTGCGTTGCAGCTGCAGTGGCTCCTTCGTTCTTAAAGACTAAGGTACACGACCTTAGAACCTTTGCATTTACTGTGTCCTCTTCCAGAGCACACCCCACCCCCAGATATCCAGATGGTTCTTTTCCTTCAATCTCTGCTCGGTGCATCCCTCAAAGATGGTGTTTCCTGACCCCTATCTAAAGACTACCCTTACCCATCCCTTTCTTTCTCCTTCTTGTTGTTGTTTAGTCACTCAGTCATGTCTGAGACTTTAGTGACTCCATGGACTGTAGCCCTCCGGGCTCCTCTATCCATGGAATTCTCCAGGCAAGAATACTGCAGTGGGTTGTCATTTGTACCTCCAGGGGATCTTCCCAGCCGAGGGATTGAACATACATCTCCTGCATTGGCAGGCGGATTCATTACTGCTGAGTCACCTTAACTTTATTTCTCTTCGTAGCATTTCTCACTCTCTAATTTTAAAGCGTCTGTCAAGTAAATAACATATGAATGTACCTTCAAGAAAATTTTAGAGATACCAAGGGAACATTTCATGAAAAGATGGGCTCGATAAAGGACAGAAATGGTATGGACCTAACAGAAGCAGAAGATATTAAGAAGAGGTGGCAAGAATACACAGAAGAACTGTTCAAAAAAGATCTTCATGACCAAGCTAATGATGATGCTGTGATCACTAGAGCCATACATCTTGGAATGTGAAGTCAAGTGGGTCTTTGAAAGCATGACTATGAATAAAGCTAGTGGAGGTGATGGAATTCCAGTTGAGCAATTTCAAATCCTGAAAGATGATGCTGTGAAAGTGTTGCACTCAATATGCCAGCAAATTTGGAAAACTCAGCAGTGGCCACAGGACTGGAAAAGGTCAGTTTTCATCTCAATCCCAAAGAAAGGCAATGCCAAAGAATGCTCAAACTACTGCACAATTGCACTCATCTCACAGGCTAGTAAAGTAATTCTCAAAATTCTCCAAGCCAGGCTTTAACAATATGTGAACCATGAACTTTCAGATGTTCAAGCTGGTTTTAGAAAAGGCAGAGGAATCACAGATTAAATTGCCAACATCCACTGGATCATCAAAAAAGCAAGAGAGTTCCAGAAAAACATCTATTTCTGCTTTATTGACTATGCCAAAGCCTTTGACTGTGTGGATCACAGTAAACTGTGGAAAATTCTGAAAGAGATGGGAATACCAGACCACCTGACCTGCCTCTTGAGAAACCTATATGCAGGTCATGAAGCAACAGTTAGAACTAGACATGTAACAACAGACTGGTTCCAATAGGAAAAGAAGTAGATCAAGGCTGTATATTGTCACCTTGTTTATTTAACATATACGCAGAGTACATCATGAGAAATGCTAGACTGGAAGAAACACAAGCTGGAATCAAGATTGCCGGGACAAATCTCAATAACCTCAGATATGCAGATGACACCACCCTTATTGCAGAAAGTGAAGAGGAACTCAAAAGCCTCTTGATGAAAGTGAAAGAGGAGAGTGAAAAAGTTGGCTTAAAGCTCAACATTCAGAAAACAAACATCATGGCATCTGGTCCCAACCCTTCATGGGAAATAGATGGGGAAACAGTGTCATACTTTATTTTTCTGGGCTCCAAAATCACTGCAGATGGTGATTGCAGCCAAGAAATTAAAAGACATTTACTTTTTGAAAGGAAAGTTATGACCAGCTTAGACAATAGACAGCATATTAAAAAGCAGAGACATTACTTTGCCAACAAAGGTCTGTCTAGTCAAGGCTATGGTTTTTCCTGTGGTCATGTATGGATGTGAGAGTTGGACTGTGAAGAAAGCTGAGCACTGAAGAATGGATGCTTTTGAACTGTGGTGTTGGAGAAGACTCTTGAGAGTCCCTTCGACTGCAAGGAGATCCAACCAGTCCATTCTAAAGGAGATCGGCCCTGGGTGTTCATTGGAAGGACTGATGCTGAAGTTGAAACTCCAATACTTTGGCCACCTCATGTGAAGAGTTGACTCATTAGAAAAGACTCTGATGCTGGGAGGGATTGGGGGCAGGAGGAGAAGGGGACGACAGATGATGAGATGGCTGGATGGCATTACTGACTCGATGGATGTGAGTTTGGGTAAACTCTGGGAGTTGGTGATGGACAGGGAGGCCTGGTGTGCTGCGATTAATGGGGTTGCATGGAGACGGACATGACTGAGCGACTGAACTGAACTATACCTTATGTTGGAGCAGCAACTTTCTGTATGAATCCCCAGAACAATCCCTAACATATAATAAACCTGTGTTACACTTGGTGTTTTATTCTGAAATATTTGAGTGTGAATAGCATGATGTGACATATGTGGGCATAAGTTAAAGCCTCAACAGCACCCATATGAGACTGATTTGGTTATTATCAGGAATATTAGAAATATATTGCGATTGGTGGAAATTGTGATGTTTAGGGCATGCAATTGGTTGGGAGTGACGTGCGAGGACCCAGGACTCCTAAGTGAAGTGGAATGAATCAGTCACCCTCACCATTGCTGGACCAGAGGTTCAAGCCTGCTTCTTCCCACACTTCTGTACCGAGGAGGCAGAGGCTACTCAAAAGGAAGGACCACAATCACTGGCAGAAGATCCTGTCCACTTCACAGGGAGCCTGTTTAATGCAAGATGCTGACCAGGGTATCAAAGAACAGGGGGATAGTCCTCTTCAAGACTACACACCAGGCCTGTGGGCTAATAAATGTCTATGTGGGAGACTCTGCTGAGATGCTCCTTTGTTGCAGTGCACCATGCAGAGGCCAGTCAGCAGGATGGAAACACGGAGGTCCTGCTGGCCTTGAACCTTGGAAGTTTGTAGACATTCCTCAGGAGAACTTGATATTCACTGGTGTTTATACACATCAACCAAACCAAAGTAGGTTCAGCTCCAATAGTGAGAGCACTCATTAGAGACATGTGAAAAAAAGAATAAATGAATGACGTTTCTTTTTCAATCTTCCAGGATAAATTACAGTGTGGATTTGACACAGAATCTTTAACTATGTTTTCTACTCAAAACAAGGTTTTTTTTTTTTTTTAAGAGAGAGCACAGTGACCTCATTTTCCTTGTGCGTCTTCATTGTTGCTCTGTTCTGTGAAATAAAAATCCAGTCACATTTGTTTGGCAGTTCTCCTAATCAAACCTCAGCTGGAATGAGGCCTTCACTTTGGTTGTGCTGTGAATTTACTGTCAGTTTTTTCTTTAACAGTCTCCTCATGTCTTGGGGGGAAAATGCACTTCAGATTTCCATGTCAAAAGGCAGTAACTTTATGCTCTTCTGTAACCCATCACAAAAGCCATAGAAAGTGACTTCCATGGGTTGTGTCAAATGTACCTATGTCATCAATCCATTGACACTGGAGAATATTTCTTGAAATAAACTCTTTTATTAGAGGGGATTATGCAGACTGGTCTTTCTCCTTTTAGTTTTTTTTCCATGTTTTCAAATAAGAAACTGTGCTTTATTCACAGTACCACCTGGTTTTAATAAAATCTATATTTTTCTTAAGCCTTCTTACCTTGTTATAAAGTTATTCATTGTCAAAGAATTGTGTGCACCCCCGAAGAGGTGACATGAGCATTTTCACAGTCAGAAACACCCCTGGCCATCACAGGTGACACCCACTTTTCAAGAGCCTCTGGGAAGCGCTAATTGGGTAGAGTAACCTGGCTCTTTCAGCAACAGACTAGTTACCAAATGTCCTAATCATTCCCAGTTTGATAATATGTTAGACACTTACAGAACACAGGTTAACAACATGCTAGCCTTGCATAGTGGTGATATCACAACCCTTCAACCCATTACTTGAATGAACAAAACCCAGGAATTGCCTTTATATCTCATTAGGTTAACAAAACCATATCCCCATATTTCCATGAGAAAGAAGGTCATTTCTAGGAAAAAAGAGCATAGAGACAATAGCCAGGAGTTCCTTCCAGAATTTGTATGTAGGAGATGATATTCACTAAATCTGTCTTTTCAGCTGATCACCGTTCAGATCCTATCCGCATTTGGATAACAAGGGTTGGAGACCACTATCTACGTTTACACAATAAGGATTATAATGACAACAAAGCAAATCTGTTATAAGCAAACAATCTGTACTGTATATTGAATTGTTTCTTACAACAAGGTTTGACCATCTGCACAAACTTCATTAACAGAATTATTACCAACAGACTGAGCCAAAAGGTATGCTATGTAGCCAAGGATCTCACTTGCACCTGAATCTAAGTAACATGTAAAGAGGGACTAAGGGGACTTCCCTGGAAGTCCAGAGGTTAAGATTTCACCTTCTAGTGCAGAGTGGGGTTCAATCCCCGGTCAAGGAGATAAGATCCCACATACTTTGGGGCCAAAACTATAAGACATAAAACAGAAGCAATACTGTAACAAATTCAATAAACTCTTTTTAAAAAATGGTTCATGTAAAAAAAATCTAAAAAAAAAGAGGGGCTAAGAATTAATATTTGCCTCAGAAAGTTATTTTAAAAATAATCTTTAATGATCTCCTCAACCAGGCAAATTGTTTATATTTCTTTTAATATCATCTTTCCAAAACCTTCTTAAATTAGCTTCTAAAATAGTTTTAGTCATTTTCCCCCATGTGCTACTATTTCTCATGACTAAAAATTGATTAGAATATGTTTATGATTATCTCTGTTCAGCCTAGAGAAAGTTTCTTTAAAAACATAGTTTTAGTTTAATTTGAAATAGACATTAAAGAAAATAAACTTTTCTTCATTTTCTAGAAGTTTCTGAAGTTTGTTATTTTAAGATGAATATAAAAATAACTTGTCTACAGATCTACTGATTATCAATGATAGCCCCAGTTTGGAAAGGGTATATTTCATAAGAGACACTTTGCAGAATAACTGGAATTTTTTGGTAGTCTTAACAATTACCCAAACAATTCTTCCTTTCTCCCCTTTCTCACCAGAAATTACTTCTTACAGTAAACAATTTTGACCAGTAACTAAGTTCAGTGAATTAGGTTGGGCACATAGCCCAACATATTTTAGCCCTTACGATACATTCAGCACTATTATAAGCAAAATCTAACCTCTTAATCACTTACTGACTTTCTTCAACCAAGTTGGATACAAATATATACCAATGCAGTAAATATTCTAAGTGTGTTACTAAAAACATGACATTGGATGGGGCGAGGGATTGGGAATGAGATAAAATAAGGAAAGAGAATTAAGAGGTCAAACTACTAGGTATAAAATTAAAAAGATACAAGGGTGTGATGTACAGCCCAAGGGATATCAAGTCACTGTGTTGTACATCTGAAACTAGCATAGCATGGTAAATAAACTATACTTCAATTTTTAAAAATGACATTGGGATATCCATCAACAGCAGAAAAATTAAACACATACATCTATAGAGTAGAATAACATACTGTAATAAATGAGAACTACTAATATACTGAGAAATGTGGATGAGTCTCAGAGGTATAATGTGGAGTAAAATGTCAGGCATGAGTATATACTTTATGATTTTTTTTTCATATCAGGGCTTTTCAACCTGGGCACTATTGATATTTTGAGCCAGATTTAATTCTTTGATGTGAAGCCTTGTCCTGTGCATCTTAAGGTGTTTAGAAGCATCCCTGGTCTCCACCTATGAGATGCTGACAGCACCAGTACACCCCTCCACCCCACCACACACTCATTGTGACAACCAAAAATAGGTCCAGATATTGGCAAATGTCTTCTAGGAGACAAAATTACCCCCCAGGTGAAAGACACTGATTTACATTAAAAAAAAAAAAGCAAAGTTCATCTATGGTGCTAGAGGTTAAAAATAGTGCTTATGCTGTGGGGGCTGGAAGAGTACTGACTTGACTGGGGGCATGTTGGAGCCTTCTCAAAATATTCTAGATCGTGATTTGAATGGTGGCTATATTTAAACTTCATCAAACTGCACACTTAAGATACGTGAATTTTAGTGTATCAAGTCATACCACAGTTTTTAAAAAACTTCGCTTGAATGTGGGTGCAAATAAGGTACTTGGGGAACTGAGAGGAATAAAGAATTCTGATGGGAAATGAGGATCCTTGAGGGCTACCAGAGGGGCAGGGCCCTGAGAAGGAAGGACTGGAGGAGCAGAACTGGCAGAAAAATGGAGAGCATTCCAGTTGCAGGAAACAGCAAGAGCAAAAGGCAGAGAGGCAGGACAATTCGCTATTACAAACATTTCATCAGGTGCTGTTTTCCTGCGAATATAGCCCAAGGCAATTTAAAGTGCCTGCTGGCAGAATCCGCTTCTAGATGGTAGTATTTAGGTCAGTGCTATGTTCACAAGGGAAACTAATAATCACCATTTGGTAATGGTGAAAATTAAACCTTTGAAATTAAATAGAATAAAAAAAAAAAACAATTGGGTCTTTCAGCTCATTAGCTCACTATTGCAGAATTCCCCACTGTCATCTATTCTTGCTATTTGTCCAGCCTTGTTCTATCCCAGGTGGATGATGCTTCCGCTACATTTTTCATCTGGCTAGTCGAATTAGGGATAAAATTCTCTGGGGAAGTTCCCTACTGTTTTTTTCAGCCGTCATTTTCTTTCAGGCTACTAATTACTGTTAGTTGCATTATTCGTCATCATCCTTAATTGAGCATGAACAATGGCACAACACTGTAAAGAAAATGTTAGAAGAGAGTCATTTTATTGAAGCCAGAGGATTTGGAGCTGAATTAAAGAGGAAGAATAATGAGAAAGAGAAATTCTTCCAAGGATAAGGTGGCCCCCATTACAGCTCTATGGAAGGCAGATCTTCCCTGTGCAGAGAGGAAAGTTTGGTCAGCTCTGATTGTAGAAGGACTATGAGGTCAACCCCTGGCCAGGCACAGCCAACAGCAATGCCAATGGAGCACACTCTTGTGTAAGGGGGCAGCCGGCCGAGGCTGAATGTAACTAGAATGTGGAGGACGGTACAACACTACTAAATATGTTGCTTCATAATATCTTATATTCTATGCAGAAATCTAAAACCAGTGAAGACCGTGGAGAGTGAGAGAATCAGTCTTCAGACTATGAAATTTTAAATGATCCCCAAGCTTCCTTCTCAAGAATAGCTATCTATTCATTTTCCCTGAAGAAAACAGTTACAATTGAGGTTTATTTGAATCATGCCTGTTTCTTCATTTTCTCATGTCCTCTGAATCAGTGACAATAATTTTAGCCAGTGAAGAGTGGTTTAAGCAATACAAACCTTCATCACCGCACTTACTGGGAAGTTCACGGGCAGGCTGTTTTGAGATTGGCAAGTGCCAGCACTGTCAGCAAGGACAGCAGCCATTCCTGAGTTTCTGCTTAGATATTCTTGGAAGTTGGGGGTGCTTCCTTCATGGCTATAAGGTGGTGCTTCAAGCTTGACAGAATGTGGTCCACTGGAGAAGGGAATGGCAAACCACTTCAGTATTCTTGCCTTGAGAACCCCATGAACAGTATGAAAAGGCAAAATGATAGGATACTGAAAGAGGAACTCCCCAGGTCAGTAGGTGCCCAATATGCTACTGGAGATCAGTGGAGAAATAACTCCAGAAAGAATGAAGGGATGGAGCCAAACCAAAAAGAATACCCAGTTGTGGGTGTGACTGGTAACAGAAACAAGGTCCGATGCTGTAAAGAGCAACATTGCATAGGAATCTGGAATGTCAGGTCCATGAATCAAGGCAAATTGGAAGTGGTCAAACAGGAGATGGCAAGAGTGAACGTTGACATTCTAGGAATTAGCAAACTAAAATGGACCAGAATGGGTGAATTTAACTCAGAAGACTATTATATCTACTACTGCGGGCAGGAATCCCTTACAAGAAACGGAGCAGCCATCATGGTCAACAAAAGAGTGTGAAATGCAGTACTTGGATGCAATCTCAAAAATGACAGAATGATCTCTGTTCGCTTCCAAGGCAAACCATTCAGTATCACAGTAATCCAAGTCTATGCCCCAACCAGTAACGCTGAAGAAGCTGAAGTTGAACGGTTCTATGAAGACCTACGAGACCCTTTAGAACTAACACCCAAAAAAGATGTCCTTTTCATTATAGGGGACTGGAATGCAAAAGAAGGAAGTCAAGAAACACCTGGAGTAACAGGCAAATTTGGCCTTGGAATACGGAATGAAACAGGGCAAAGACTAATAGAATTTTGCCAAAAAAATGCACTGGTCATAACAAACACCCTCTTCCAACAACACAAGAGAAGACTCTATACATGGACATCACCAGATGGTCAACACCGGAATCAGACTGATTATATTCTTTGCAGCCAAAGATGGAGAAGCTCTATACAGTCAGCAAAAACAAGACCAGGAGCTGGCTGTGGCTCAGACCATGAACTCCTTATTGCCAGACTCAGACTTAAATTGAAGAAAGTAGGGAAAACCACTAGACCATTCAGGTATGACCTAAATCAAATCCCTTATGATTATACAGTGGAAGTGAGAAATAGATTTAAGGGCCTAGATCTGATAGATAGAGTGCCTGATGAACTATGGAATGAGGTTCGTGACACTGTACAGGAGACAGGGATCAAGACCATCCCCATGGAAAAGAAATGCAAAAAAGCAAAATGGCTGTCTGAGGAGGCCTTACAAATAGCTGTGAAAAGAAGAGAAGTGAAAAGCAAAGGAGAAAAGGAAAGATATAAACATCTGAATGCAGAGTTCCAAAGAATAGCAAGAAGAGATAAGAAAGCCTTCTTCAGCAATCTATGCAAAGAAATAGAGGAAAACAACAGAATGGGAAAGACTAGGGATCTCTTCAAGAAAATTAGAGATAACAAGGGAACATTTCATGCAAAGATGGGCTCGATAAAGGACAGAAATGGTATGGACCTAACAGAAGCAGAAGATATTAAGAAGAGATGGCAAGAATACACAGAAGAACTATACAAAAAAGATCTTCACGACCCAGATAATCATGATGGTGTGATCACTGACCTAGAGCCAGATATCCTGAAATGTGAAGTCAAGTGGGCCTTAGAAAGCATCACTACAAACAAAACTAGTGGAGGTGATAGAATTCCAGTTGAGCTATTCCAAATCCTGAAAGATGATGCAGTGAAAGTGCTGCACTCAATATGCCAGCAAATTTGGAAAACTCAGCAGTGGCCACAGAACTAGAAAAGGTCAGTTTTCATTCCAATCCCAAAGAAAGGAAATGCCAAAGAATGCTAAAACTACCACACAATTGCACTCATCTCACACGCTAGTAAAGTAATGCTTAAAATTCTCCAAGCCAGGCTTCAGCAATATGTGAACCGTGAACTTCCTGATGTTCAAGCTGGTTTTAGAAAAGGCAGAGGAACCAGAGATCAAATTGCCAACATCCGCTGGATCATGGAAAAAGCAAGAGAGTTCCAGAAAAACATCTATTTCTGCTTTATTGACTATGCCAAAGCCTTTGACTGTGTGGATCACAATCAACTGTGGAAAATTCTGAAAGAGATGGGAATACCAGACCACCTGATCTGCCTCTTAAGAAATTTGTATGCACGTCATGAAGCAACAGTTAGAACTGGTCATGGAACAACAGACTGGTTCCAAATAGGAAAAGGAGTATACATCAAGGCTGTATATTGTCACCCTGCTTATTTAACTTATATGCAGAGTACATCATGAGAAATGCTGGACTGGAAGAAACACAAGCTGGAATCAAGATTGCTGGGAGAAATATCAATAACCTCAGATATGCAGATGACACCACCCTTATGGCAGAAAGTGAAGAGGAACTAAAAAGCCTCTTGATGAAGGTAAAAGTGGAGAGTGAAAAAGTTGGCTTAAAGCTCAACATTCAGAAAACGAAGATCATGGCATCTGGTCCCATCACTTCATGGGAAATAGATGGGGAAACAGTGTCAGACTTTATTTTGGGGGGGCTCCAAAATCACTGCAGATGGTGATTGCAGCCATGAAATTAAAAGACGCTTACCCCTTGGAAGGAAAGTTATGACCAACCTAAATAGCATATTGAAAAGCAGAGACATTACTTTGCCAACAAAGGTTTGCCTAGTCAAGGCTATGGTTTTTCCTGTGGTCATGTATGGATGTGAGAGTTGGACTGTGAAGAAAGCTGAGCACCGAAGAATTGATGCTTTTGAACTGTGGTGTTGGAGAAGACTCTTGAGAGTCCCTTTGACTGCAAGGAGATCCAACCAGTCCATTCTAAAGGGGATCAGCCCTGGGATTTCTTTGGAAGGAATGATGCTAAAGCTGAAACTCCAGTACTTTGGCCACCTCATGCGAAGAGTTGACTCATTGGAAAAGACTCTGATGCTGGGAGGGATTGGGGGCAAGAGGAGAAGGGGACAACAGAGGATGAGATGGCTGGATGGCATCACTGACTCAATGGTCATGTGTCTGAGTGACCTCCGGGAGTTGGTGATGGATAGGGAGGCCTGGCGTGCTACGATTCATGGGGTCGCAAAGAATCAGACATGACTGAGTGACTGAGCTGATCTGATCTGATCTGATCAAGCTTGAAGCATCACATCACCTGTAAGAAATATCCAAAATGAGGAGCAAGGAGGAGGGTAAATGAGGAGCTTTTCTCTGTACCAACCACTGTTTTATGAGGGTAAGAAAATTTTCCCAGAAGTTTTCTTATAGCATTTATTAGAACTGCCCTAGTTTAGTCACTGGGCAAAGAGGAATGAGGTTTTTGTGGCTGCCCTAAGTTAATCACAAACCATATGGGGGCTGGATGGGATTCATTAGAGTAGTCATAAAATCAGAAGTCTTTGACCAAGAAAGAAGGGGAAATAGCTGTTGGGTGAGTAATCAATTGCCCTTGGCCAGATCCTGACTTTTTGCAACTTATAATCTTGAACAGCTTCTGTTCCATCTATGTTTATGGTACGTTCCATTACAAAAACCTTGATCCCAATTCTAGATTATAAATTCAGTTAGTCACAAAGAACAGACCTTACAATAGAATGTACATACAGGTTAGATTTTTTAAATATTCAAAGTGGCCACAGTGCCATCTGTACACATTCTACCAAAATCAATTAACCCCCTCCTACATGCTAAGCACTTCTTTGGATGTTGAGGATATAGCAGTGAACAAAAAAGACAATCATTTTTTCTTCTGGGGAATGTCTATTAGACCAGCAAGAAACAGGCATTAAGTATAAGAGAAAGGATACCATCGTGCATATCAGACTGTGGAAAGTGCCAAGGAGAATGGCAAGGAAAAGACAAAGAGTGCAGGGGTGGGAATTGCATTTTAGATTGGGGGCTTGGAGAATGAGTTGACATTTCAATAATAATGGGAAATAGTCACATGGGCATCTGGGAAAACATGGTCAAGGTCCAGGATGCAAAGGCTCCAAGACGGGTGTGAGGTTGGTACTTTTGAATGACAATAATGGAGCTGTGTGGCTGGAGAAGAGTCCAAGAAGGGGGATGGGAGAAATAAGGGATGAAGCCAGAAGGTTGTGTGGTCAGTTCATGGAGGGTTTTGAAGGTCAATGTAAGGACTTTGTTTTCTGCTTTGAGTGATATGGCAAATGACTGGAGGGTTGGGGAGAGAGAAGAGACTTGATTTCCCTTTTAAAAGAATCATTTTGATTGCTTTTAGGGGAATAGCTGTAGGGTGGGTAGGAGAGGAAATGGGGAAATAGGTTAGGAGGCCACTGAATAATACCAGCAAGTTCACTGTTTAGATCAGGTGGATGGAAGTGGAGGTGAATTAGATGTATTATAAGAATAAGAAAGGATTATTATTGGGGTATCTAGAAATTATGCAAATGAAAGGATGGAAGTTTTAAGTTACTGAAATAGAGACATATCTAGAAACAAGCATGGGGAAAGGTAGGCATTCAGTTTTGCAGGTATTAAGCATGAAATGCTCATTAGCACCCAAACGGAGATATTGAGTGTGTAGTTGTATGTTATGAGTCTGGAGCTCAAGAGTGAAGCCAATGTATTTCACATATCCATGTTGTGTAAAGTTATAAGGTTCAATGAGCAAACAAAATCATCAATGCATGAAGTCAAATAGAGGATAAGTGATCCAAGAACTAAGCCTAGATACTCCAACATTGAGATATAACCAGAAAAGAAGATGAAGATGGAGCAGTCAGTGAGACCTGAAGAATTCTAAGAGAGAGTGATGTTTTAAGAATATTTCAAGCAGGAAGAAGCAATAATTGTAAAAAAAAAAAAAACTTTCAGATCAGTCAAAATATGAACTGGGCATCTAGAAACCTGGGCTTGAGGAAGAGAAAAGTTTAGTGGTTGCCAGCTCTTGGGAAGATGAAACACTCATAAAATCTTTAGATTTTATTGACTATGATTTGAATCATTCATGATTTCCTACAGTTTTCTTTTCTCTTGGTCATTCTAGTATTTTGACAGACATTTAAGTTGCTTTCGACAATGTTTTTAATGCTTTTCTCAAATAAAATCAGATTTAGAAAATCTAATCAGATATTTTAGGCCTAATCATTGACATTACAAATGGACTCTTGGTTTTACAAAATGATGAACCACAAATGACAAACACACTGATTTAATTTACAAAAATTTTACTTATCTGTTGCCTTTCAAAATCCATCTGCTGCATAAATCGAGGCACAGAGGCCTTCCTAATAGATGACATTGAATTTCTAATGGGAATTTCTGCAAGAACAAATTCATCATGTCCAAAGCTTGCCCCTGCAATATTTCACTTAGTCATCAGTTACACTTCTATAAGCTCAGTGATGCTCGCAAAAGTCAAAGGGTACCATTTTGCCTGAATCAAGAGCTATGGTTTCAAAGAAGAAAGAGAATGTCAAATGCCTGCTTAACTTTAATAATCCACACCCATCACATTTTTGTTTTAGTGGGTACTTATTATTTACTGTTATCTTTTTCCTAGAACATTCAAATTTTTTTAGTAACTTTATCATCATTTAACAAAATTAAACTGATAGCATGATCAAAACACTTACACATATAGCATGCTCTGGGAACTATTTGAGATAATCTCCTGTTTTATGTTATCCTCTTTCTCAAGTCTGGTCTCTGTGATGTAGCTATTTTTCTTCTGCTGCTGATATAACATTTATGTAGGGGGAGGTTTCTAATTTTACTTTGCTGGTGTATAAATGTGTCATTTCATACAACTTGCTGTTTTTCTTTGTTGTAACTTCTTTCTTTCTGTTTTAGCCTGAGGCGCTCCTCTTTATTTGATCAGTATAGTTTATATCATATTCTAGGCAGCACTCCTTCCCAAGAGAAAACAGGGTTTCAAATTGCTACTCATGATTCCTAAGGCAAACTGAAAGGGCACTGCCTGAATTAATGTTTTCTTTGCTGTTTTGGGGGGCTTATTGGTTTTATTTCCATTAGCTGATAGATACATTTATTTTCTACTTTTTAATATCTTCTCTCCCTACAACTGCCAGGTTTTGTGTTTTTCGTTTTTTGGTTTGTTTGTTTGCTTGTTTTGGCTTGCTTATTTGCCATGAGTGGTTAGATAAAAAATAATAAATGTGATGACTTGGTAGCAAAAATTTGAATTAACTTCTCAATAAATAACTAAAAAGTGCTTGGGGTGTGCCGTGTTCAATCTTCTTTTGGTTGGCTTCTAGATGAATGTTTCATTTAAAGAAAGAAAGTTGGATTGTATGTTTTCTATCATTACTACAGCTGAGAGGGATTACATTTGCCATTAAAATACAGGATCTATTTTAAACAGTATTTCTGCACATGGCTTTTTGACAAAACAATGAATTAGCTAGACTTAAATATTCCTTCACGTATCTTCATCCTCAAATTTTAATAAAGTATGTGCCATTGCAGAACATGGTGGGGACATTCAACTACCTCTGATAGTACTTTAGATACCCTTAGTAGCCAAAAATAAAAGAAGTACTCCAAAGTGCACTTTCACAATAATAATCCCTCCAACAGAAATAACTTAAAAAATAAAAAGTTTTCATCAAATGTGAGTAGCAATTGAAATAAAGAGAAGCAATATTGACATCCTTAGATTCAGATGTGGTCAAGAGTGGAACCAAGAATAGGGGCCAGGATCTGGGGCTCTCTTCATAAGGCAGAGACAAAGTTCATGACAAGGGAGATGGTGAATTCATGTGGAACCACTTCCATTGCCTTCTCCAGGGGAACCATTTCCAAATGAGTATAAAGTTCTAGTTCCTCTTTCATGCCAACCTTTGGTCCTCTATACTCTTAATTCTACTGATTCTTTAAAATGTTTTTATGTTAGTTCATTACTTTACCCTTTTGTCAAAATCTGCCATTGGACTAAAACAATTGTCCAAAGTTCTTAACATTTCCATTATGCCTGAGTAATTATTACCAGAATATTAACTAAACCATTAATGTTCAGCCAAAGTCTATTTGGTCTATACAGCCATAGACTGCCAACAAAGTGTAAGGATACTTTAATCTTGTATCAAATGCTAAGCTCCAGAAGGAAGATAGGGTAGTATCATCTCATTATAACACATTTTGCAGTATGGATTTGGATGTAACTTGTCTCAGTACCAAATACCACTGATTCATAGGTGAGAAGGCCAGATAGATACCTGTTTCAAGAGAATCCATTTAACCCCACCACCCACATAAGTTTAAGGTTTAATTTGAAGGATGGATGAATTGGTCCTAACCTTTTCTCTTTAATGTACTGTAATTCATAACTACATTGAAAATGTGAGTATATCTTCCTTGGTTACCTTAAAATGAAATGCATTGTTAGAGATGAGCTATTGTGTTTCAGTGATTGTAAATTAAAATGATAAAATTAATGTCAAATGTCATTTCAGCATATGCTTTATTACCATGGTAACCCACAGGTAACTGAGTTGGTAAAATTTCAAATTACATATTCAGCTCTTTAAAGACATCAATGAACTAAAGTCATTTAATCAAGCTTCTAGTTGCTTGTGCTGTGTAATCAAGACAAGCCGATTAAAGTTAAAGTCAGAAAGCCACAGGTTTTCCTCTCCTATCTGGCATGTCAGGCTGGCCCACGGCTATAGGTTACATTTTGTGAGCATGTTAATAGAGATTTGTTTCCTCAAGGGGATGGTACAAAGTAATTTTACTCACAAAATACAAAACAGAGAACGTTGAATGAAGACATTTATGCCTCAAATGCAAATACTGCAAAAGCCAGAGCAAATCTGCTTCCCACAGAGTGAGACTGGTAGAGCCTTTCAACTACTTACCTCCAATGTACCCAACCCTCCATATTAAGTCACAGGCATCCATTACAGACTGTCTACAGTCAGTTGGACTCAAGACACAACTGGACTCCTGTGGTTTGCTTCTTCCAGGTTGGGTACAGAGCACAGGGCCATCTCCAGCCCCCTTTCATCACCCAGTGCCCCATCTCAACCCTGGATCAGTCTACCCAACCCAACATATTAAGTCACAGGCCTTTTCCTGAGGTCAACCCAGGGTCTCCTTGATGCCTATCAAATAACACTCTCTTTCATGACCCCAACTAAGAGTCCACATATGACCAGAGGCATATTATGTGCCCCTTCACTGGATTCCTCACGGACTCACACTTCTCCAGACTGTCTTCAACAGCCACTTAAACCAAACTGGACTGTGCTTTCAGAGGACAGGGAGCAAGTGAAGTGAATTAACCTATTTGTCTTTTGAGAGTTCAGCTGGTGTGCTGCATGAGCACAGAAGTGGAGAATTCTGCATTTGGAAATATGTAAGCAGAGCCCAAGAATTTCTGTGAGCCTGCGAGATTTACTTGAGTAATGCTTATTAATATGATCTTAATAAGAAACAAATTGACATAAGGCCTCTCTCTTATTCCCAAGTAGCTTCACCGGCAGATGGAGAGAGCTCTTCAGCCACTTCTGAAATACCTTAAAAAGCCACAGGCATTGTTGCCCTGGCAACATTTGATAAGAATAAATCTTGACCCAGATGAGAGGGAAAGGCAGGTCAGGTGAAATTTACAAAGCAGAATGAAACCTATCCAGAAAAAGACAGTTTAACTGTGTTTCTCTCTCTGGGCAATCCTCAAAGCAGTTCTAAACTCCAACTTGAGTTGCTATGGTATTTACACGTGCCTGTGCTTCCTCTACTCACCCTCAGCAGGCATGGTGATACAGCCCTGCTTAGCAGGATGTCCACTATGGGAGGGGAGCAGAGTCCTGGCTCCCCAAGGTCCAGGCATGCAGCACAAGGCAGCCAGAGTCAGTGATGGCGGGACACAGGGATGAGAGCTGTCTGAAGGACAGGAGGGCTGCAGCCCAGAGGAACAAACCACCTTCCACAGTGAGCCAACATGCACAGAGGAAACGGTTGTACCTGACCGGGAAATGCCACCTGGGACCTCTAGCACCAGAGAGATCACCAGCATGGGGAGCAGCAGCTCCCTCCTTCCACATGCCATGAGGTCACATGTATCATCCAGACAGCCTCTCAAAAAAAAGTGAGGGAAGGGCACTCAGTTCTGAAAACCTGAATTGTATCCAAATCACCCCCTTCATGGATCACAGCCTTGGCATGGCTAAGGGGCTTGTTAACTCAATGAAGCTACATGCCATGCCGTGGAGGGCCACCCAAGGCAGACAGATGAGTCATAGTGAAGAGCTCTGACAAGACATGGCGTGCTGGAAGAGGAAACGGCAAACCTCTCCAGTATTCCTGCCACGAGAACCCCATGAACAGTATAAAAAGGCAAAATGACCCCACCCCCACCAGGTCAGAAGATGCCTGTTATGTTACTGAGGAAGAGTGGAGCTAATTACTATTAGCTCCAGGAAGAATGAAGCGGCTGGGCCAAAAGAGAAATGACTCTCAACTGTGGATGTATCTGGTGGTAAAAGTAAAGTCTGATGCTATAAAGAGCAATATTGCATAGGAACCTGGACTACGAGGTCCATGAATCAAGGTAAATTGGATGTGGTCAAGCAGGATATGGCAATACTGCATGGCAAACATCAACATCTCAGGAATCAGTGAACTAAAAGGGACATGAATGGGCAAATTTAATTCAGATGACCATTATATCTACTACTGTGGGCAAGAATCCCTTAGAAGAAATGGAGTAGCCCTGGAGAAATATCAACAACCTCAGATATACCGATAATACCACGCTAATGGCAGAAAGTGAAGAGGAACTAAAGAGACTCTTGATGAGGGTGAAAAGAGGAGGGTGAAAAAGCTGGCTTGAAACACAACATTAAAAAACTAAGATTATGGCATCTGGTCCTATCACTTCATGGCAAATACAGGGGGAGAAAGTGGAAGCAGTGACAGATTTCATATTATTGGGCTCCAAAATCACTGTGGACGGTGACTGCAGCCATGAAATTAAACAATGCGTGCTCCTTGGAAGAAAAGCTATGACAAACCTAGACAGTGTATTAAAAAGCAGAAACATCACTTTGCTGACAAAGGTCAAAGCTATGGTTTTTCTACTAGTCATGTATGGGTGTGAGAGGTGGACCATAAAGAAGGCTGAGTGCTGAAAAATGGCTGCTTTCAAACTGTGGTGCTGGAGAAGGCTCTCCAGAGCCCCTTGGACAACAAGGAGATCAAACCAGTCAATCCTAAAGGATATCAACCCTGAACGATCATTGGAAGGACTGTTGCTGAATCTGTGCTTAGTTGCTCAGTTGCGCCCAACCCTTTGTGACCCCATGGACTGTAGCCTGCCAGGCCCCTCTGTCCATGGGGATTCTCCAGGCAAGAATATGGGAGTGGGTTGCCATGCCCTCCTCCAGGGGATCTTCCCAACCCAGGGATCAAACCCAGGTCTTCCACATTGCAGGCGGATTCCTTACCATATGAGCCAGCAGGGAAGCTAAAGCTGAAGCTTCTCCGATACTTTGGCCACCTGATGTGAAGAGCTGACTCATTGGAAAAGACCCTGATGCTGCGAAAGATTGAAGGCAAAAAGAGAAGCGGGTGGCAGAGGATGAAATGGTTAGATAGCATCACTGACTATATGGACATGAATTTGAGAAAACTATGGGAGATGACGAAAGACAGAGGAGCCTGGCATGCTACAATTCACATGGTCACAAAGAGTCAGTCACAACTTAGTGACTGAGTACAACACCACCCCAGATTAGACAGAAAGAGATTGAGTTATCCAAACAGATTGTTAAACGTCTATACCAGGTCAGTTTACCTGGCTAGATTAAAATGTGGGTTTTGTTTTAGCAGGCAGCATGTGAGGTCTTGAGAGAATGATCAGATCAGTTAAAACAAAATGAAGATAGATTTTCTCTGAATAATCTATGTGCATGTGATTTTTAAACTTTGTTCTGCATGTATCTGTATGCATATGACATAGATACACACACTCACAGTAATATAAAGACAGAGAAAAGGAGACTCTAATTAGAACACCAAAATTGGAAGTGATTCTTTCTGGATAATGAGTTTATGGGAAAGTTTTAGTTTTTTCTTTCTCCTGACTCATATTTTCTAAATTTAGTATAAGAAACCTATTTTTAATATTATATAATTGCCTCAATAAAAACAATTATTTTTAAAAATAAATTAATGAGACTACACCACTTCCTGAAGGGTATCTCTCTTTGTACTTTATACAGCCACCCAAACTTCTGCCTCACACTCTGCAAAGCACCAAGGACAAAAGGTCAGTATCTCTGGTTCACCAGGACCCCTGACCTACAATTCGCCACACATAACCTTGGGCATTAAAGTGAAGGTTTAAAATCACACTAGCTCAGCTCATGCAAATGTGACAATAACCTACATCTCCATTTATCTTGCTGAACTTTACTGTTCCCCAAATTATCAAACTTTAAGCACAATCTCCCACTACATGGCCATGCATCTTCATGAAGTTTTCTTTGCTAAAAGAAATACCTGAGAGAAATGACTGCACTCTGAGCCTGCTCAAAATATTCCACCAGACACCAGAGGCCCACAGGTTAATAGTCCTAAACATGCACACAGTACCATTCTGGAGTCAAGAGGGAAAGGAAGGAAGATAATTTTGCAGTGTTTCTAGAGTTCAGTGCTCCACCAAGCTCTCACACACTCCCAGTCACAGCCTTAAAATCTGACCAGCCGAGAGACAGAAGGTGCCGCATTTCTAACATCCATTCTACACGTTTATGATAGAATCAAGGCTGTCATCACGTGGGTAGAGATTTCAACCCAACAGAATGGGCAGGGCAGAGCATTCAGAAAAAATCAGATGGTTTTATGTTATGGTCTTACTTTCATCTTCTCTGTCAACAGTGCCACCGCCCAACAGATTTCAGAAAATATATATCTAAGAGGAAATTTGAGCCAAGTGCCATCAATCCCTGAACACACAAACATTGTGAAAGATAACATGCAACACCTCCTTCCAAGTAATTAAAGCTTATTGGGACCTGCCTTGATTCTAGCTGTGGAGAATCCAAAGCTCTTATCTGACAGGTTAATGAGGATTTGAAATGAATAGTCTTACTAATGAGGGTCTTTAGAAATTAATCATATCATATTATTATTAACAACTGCAAAAGCTAAACTTCTAGAGATTAGATTACATAGGCTGGTTTTAAAATGTGAGCAAGCCAATATGAAAGTGACAGAAGGCTATTTCCAAGAGGGAATAATAAGACATAATGCAGAGAATAAAAATTAAGAATGGATAAGGCAATTAAGATGCGCCTTCATTTGAATGACTCTATGTATTTGAAAATGTAATATTTAATAAAAGTTGGTGCTGTTGTTTTCATCATCTTCTACTTTACGAACTAAGAAAGAAGAAATAAATGAATGCTGGGAGAATATTCTGATGTTAGGAAAAATAAAGTATAAAATGGAACAATTCTATTCACTCAGGAAATTTTACTGCAACATAAGGCATCACATACCTTTCCCAGTTCCTCAATGGGTTATTTTTCTTGGATTCATATTCTGAGTCAAGACTGAGAATGCCATTCTAGAATGAGGTTCGGCAAGTTTTCATAAGCAGGGCATCAACATGGCCACTAACCCTGTCCTTCAACTGTGTGGTGGGTAAGTCCAATGATGGAAGACCAGAAAGTGAGCATATACTTTGAATCCCTACACAGTTCTGAGATGGGCTCTTTTCCATCAGGGAACAAAGGTCAGATTTTACTAAATAGGCAATGTCATTCATTTGGGAACAGTGAATGAGCCTCCAGGGTATCAGAGATACAATGATAAAGAAAATAGGCACAGACCCTGAGTTCACAGAGCTCAACTTCTAGTGATGGAAATGATATGAAATAAGCAAAAAGAAAAAAAAGTTTCAAACAACTGAAAAAAGGCAAAGGGCTGGGAAAGTCAAAATTTAAGTGGTGGGTTGGCAGGGGCCAGGCCACGTTTCATCATTATCCTAAGATCTGTGTGAAGCTATTTAAGGATTATGTGTGCTGCATGTAGGGGGCAGGGAGATGCTATGTGTAATCTGACCAGATATGCATTTTGAGAATATCCCTGCCTGCACTGTGAACAGTATGAACACTCTGGAAAGAATCAAGGGTAGATACAGGGAGATCATCTCAGAGCCTATAGCAAGTAGTTCAGGGAGGTAGGGCTTTAGTACTTGGTATCTTGGACTAGTGACAAAGAAAGCTCAAACTATCGCACAATTGCACTCATCTCACATGCCAGTAAAGTAACGCTCAAAATTCTCCAAGCCAGGCTTCAACAGTAAGTGAACTGTGAACTTCCAGATGTTCAAGCTGATTTTTAGAAAAGGCAGAGGAATCAGAGATCAAATGGCCAACATCCATTGGATCATCAAAAAAGCAAGAGAGTTCCAGAAAAACATCTATTTCTGCTTTATTGACTATGCCAAAGCCTTTGACTGTGTGGATCAAAACAAACTGTGGAAAATTCTGAAAGAGATGGGAATACCAGACCACCTGATCTGCCTCTTGAGAAACCTATACTGCAGGTCAGGAAGCAACAGTTAGAACTGGACATGGAACAACAGACTGGTTCCAAATAGGAAAAGGAGTACATCAAGGCTGTATATTGTCACCCTGCTTATTTAACTTATATGCAGAGTACATCATGAGAACCGCTGGGCTGGAAGAAGCACAAGCTGGAATCAAGATTGATGGAATAACCTCAGATATGCAGATGACACCACCCTTATGGCAGAAAGTGAAGAGGACTCAAAAGCCTCTTGATGAAAGTGAAAGAGGAGAGTGAAAAGGTTGGCTTAAAGCTCAACATTCAGAAAATGAAGATCATGGCATCCAGTCCCATCACTTCATGGGAAATAGATGGGGAAACAGTGGAAACAGTGTCAGACTTTATTTTGGGGGCTCCAAAATCACTGCAGATGGTGACTGAAGCCATGAAATTAAAAGGCACTTACTCCTTGGAAGGAAAGTTATGACCAACCTAGACAGCATATTAAGAAGCAGAGACAGTACTTTGTCAACAAAGGTCCATCTAGTCAAGGCTATGGTGTTTCCAGTGGTCATGTATGGATGTGAGAGCTGGGCTATAAAGAAAGTTGAGTGCCAAAGAATTGATGCTTTTGAACTGTGGTGTTGGAGAAGACTCTTGAGAGTCCCTTGGACTGCAAGGGGATACAACCAGTCCATTCTGAAGGAGATCAGTCTTGAATAGTCATTGGAAGGACTGATGCTGAAGCTGAAACTGCAATACTTTGGCCACCTGATGAGAAGAAATTACTCATTTGAAAAGACCCTGATGCTGGGAAAGATTGAAGGCAGGAGAAGAAGGGAACGAAAGAGGAAGAGATGGTTGGATGGCATCAACAACTCAATGGACACAAGTTTGGGTAAACTCTGGGAATTGGTGATGGACAGGGAGGCCTGGTGTCCTGCAGTCCACGGAGTCGCAAAGAGTCTGACATGACTAAGCGACTGAACTAACTCTCCTCTCAGACTGGAGGAGAAGTGATAACCTTGGGGAAGGGTAAATGGATTCAAGGGATCTTGAGAAGGTGAGTACACAGAACATGGTGATGAACTGAATATTCAGAATTGAGTTTTTTTTAATATATCCACTCCTTAAGAGAATTCCCTGGACAGCCTTGTCATGTTGACCAGCTGAGGTTTATAGATACAAAAATGAAGGCTCAGGAAGGCATGAAGTCAGAAAAAGACAAAAGGCAGCTTCCCAAACCAACTCTGCCTTAGGAGCCCCTATTTTATTCCACAGAACTTGTTTCATAAGAAGCAGAACATGATCTCCCGCACGGTCTCTCACATACATTTGAACGTCCTCTTTCTTTGTCAGTCCTTCTTAGTTCTCTGTTCCTAGATTTGCTCACAGAACGAACATTTATTGTTAGCCTCTTCCTCCAGTGGGCAAGATAAAGCCGCTGACATCTTCACCTACTGCTACTTTATAAACCAAACAGAAAACCATCACCACCAAGATCCCTCCGTTGGCTTTACAAGGCATAGTCAGGATTCTTTGTCCCACTGTGCTTTGTATGGTTCTTTTTTCCTTCTTCCTCCCAAGTTGGCTAGACAAAATTTCTTTTCTGTAACAACTGTCCACTGGTGTGCTTTTTTGTTAGTTTTTGTTTTTGTTTTGCAGCAGAGAAAATAAATATCCCCTTTACTCCCCGGCCTTAGCCTCTTTCTCCCTTCTTCTACTAGTTACTATCTCAACAATCTCTTTCAGTTCTTTGGGGTACTTCCAAACCACATACCAAATTAAGACAGCAAGCTATGTCATAAAACTTTTCTGACACCCTCTACTTCTCTCCTATCTTCTATTACCTGCTCCCACATCCTAAAGATTTACTGATCTCATGTTTTGATCAGTAAGGTCATATGCAATACTTTTGTGTCTCTTTTAAATTTATGACCTAGCCAAACTTCTTGAGGAATTGAATTTTTTTTTTCCTTTTTAGAAACGATAGATCGCATTCCCCATTATATAGAGAGCTGGGGCAGCTACTCTCAGCTCACCAAATACAGCCAAATAACCTTGTGGATGACCATCCATCTTCCTGGGCCAAGCTGACACGTTCTGTATGCTAGGGTTGCTGAGCACCGGCACTGAAGGGGTTTAGCAGATGGAATAAACTCTGACCTGGCCCCTGAGAAACTTCCCTGGTGGCTCAGATGGCAAAGCGTCTGTCTACAATGTGAGAGACCTGGGTTCAATCCCTGGGTTGGGAAGATTCCCTGGAGAAGGAAATGGCAACCCACTCCAGTTCTCTTGCCTTGAAAATCCCATGGACGGAGGAGGTTGGTGCAGACCCCATCACTCCATGGGGTCACAAAGAGTCGGGCACGACTGAGCGACTTCATTTTCACTTTTCTTGGCCCCTGAGAGTCTGCCCACTGTAGGAACTAGCATGTCTCTGATCCGAACACATTTTTCTGATTTTAAAAATGCAAATACATAGCTTAAAAGACTACGTTTCTCATCTTCCATTTGCATCACCACTCCATGAGATCTTGCTGATGAAACAAACCGCCTCTCATGATCAGGCCACCCATTTCCCCAGGCAGGCAACCAGCAACCACTCTTTTGAAGGTCTCAGTGATAACTTCTTCTTTGGAAGTCCTTTAGCATTTACTTTCTAAATCAGTGCTTCTCAAACCTTAATGTGCATTTGAATCACCTGGAGATCTTATTAAAACACAATCTGACTCAGTAAGTCTGAGGTGAGGGTCAAGATTCCTCATTTTTAATAAGTTCTTGGGGGACACTGGTGTCGCTGACCTAGGGGGCCACACTTTGAATGACAAAGTATCCTGTGCACAGAGCCTATGTAATGCTTATAAATAATGGTAATGATAGCATGTTTTATAGTATATATGGCAATACAACATAACAGTTAACTGCTTACTACCACCATTCACTAGCCACATGACTTCTCTTTTCCCTAATTTTTCTCTTCTATAGTTTCAAAATATTACTGTGACCTGTGTGATGGTTGCTGTGAAGATTAAATGAATAAATACATATAAAGTGCTTAGCATAGTGCCTGGCACATAATAAATGCTCAACAAATACCAGTTGTTCTCATCATCATTTCTCTCAACTAAATTCTAAATTAGGGTTAGAGATTATGTTTTATATCTCACTGAATCCTCACAGCTTGTCACATATCTTTATAGTGCTGATAGGATTTGGAGGGGTTGATGTTAATTTTCTTGGGTGGTTTTTGCATTTCTTTTAATATGAACAAAACTTTTCAATGAAGACCTTCAATAGGTCATTTCCTATTTATAAGAACCCTCCCATTCTACTTTGCCTCTATGAGGAAGTGTTATCCATTGTGATGAGTATGTGTTATTATGTGTAAAAATATAAACAATGAGGTTCTTCATATTGTTTTAAAAATACATTTATAGCCTAAGTTCATTTCTCCTAACTATGTATAGTAGTGAATGTTAGCTAAGCAGAGTAAGGGTGAATACGGATCACAGCACCAGAGAAGGACCATTTTTAATACTAAGTAATAAAAATCTATGCAGGCAAAGAGCCTAAACTCAGAGAGAAGGCAGGTGGGGTGATTGCAGGACATGGAGAGAATACTCACCCTGGTTAGAGTCCAACATATGAAACAGTTATTCCAGTTCTCAGGCTTCAGAGTCATACCAACTAAACAGACTAAAAATGACCCCAAGTCATGGACCACTTAAGCCCCCATGAAAACAGCCACTCACCTGCTTTTAAGTCCTGTTTCAGTTCTTTACTACTACATAACAGACCATCCCCAAACTCAGTGGCTTTAAACAACAATGTATTATTGTCTCTTGTAGTTCTTGAACTGACTAGACTCAGTCAAGCAGATTCCCACTTGGGTTCTCTCATGCATTTGCAGTCAGATGGCAGATGGGGGCTGGAGTCATCTAAATTCAAGACTGGAGCTGGCCAACTAAGATGGCTTCATCATTCCCCGTCTGGTGCCTCAGATGGCCAGAATAACTACAGTGTGCTTAGGGGCCTCTCTCCCCACTGCTGCCTCTCCACGTGGCTAGCTTGGATTTCCTCACCAGATGTAGTCTGACTTCTTAAGTAGCACCAGCCTTCTCCCATAGCAAGGATTCCAGAGACCCAAGTAAAATCTACAAGTCTTCTCAATGCACTTCAAAAGGAAAGCAGTGCACTATAGCGTCGGAGAAGGCGATGGCACCCCCACTCCAGTACTCCTGCCTGGAAAATCCCATGGACGGAGGAGCCTGGTAGGCTGCAGTCCACGGGGTCGCTGAGGGTTGGACACAACTGAGCGACTTCACTTTCACTTTTCACTTTCATGCATTGGAGAAGGAAATGGCAACCCACTCCAGTGTTTTTGCCTGGAGAATCCCAGGGACAGGGGAGCCTGGTGGGCTGTCGTCTATGTGGTCGCACAGAGTCAGACACAACTGAAGTGACTTAGCAGTAGCAGCACTATAGCATCATTCCTCTAGTCAGCCCAGATTCAAGGGGCAGGGACAAAACAAAGGCTCAATTCTAGAGGGTTATGCTTCCTTGGGGAGGGAAACCCAAAAGCAGCTCAGATAAGTCCTATCCACATGTTCACGGGGAAGCAGCAAAAGACAGCCCAGTTTCTGCCAACACCGACTCCTGCCCAGATCAGATAACAACAACAACAACAACAACAAAAAACATTTTGTAAAAGCCTCTGTCCTAATTCAGCCTTCAAAACCTTTTGTACAACACTGTCTATTAAGAATGGAGAAATGGAAAATCCACAACCAGAATAAAAGATGTTCTAAGGCCAGAGAAGATATGAAACAATAATGACAGGTAAGAAATTAAATGGATCCATCACATCACCTGTTTCCCCTGGTCTTAGGGTAACAGAATTTGGGTGTCCGAATGTTCATTTCTTCTTAAATGTTTTCTCTGAAAGAAATGTTTAGATGGCAAAGATTGTACAGAAGTATGTTTCCTGAATAATGAAGTAAAACCAAGAAATAAGCCTAATGATGATTGATGCCCTCCTTTTAATAAAAGCCTTTATTAAACTATGCAGGAGACACACGAGATGCGGGTTCGATCCCTGGCTTGGGAAGATCCTCTGGAGGAGGGCATGGCAATCCACTCCAGTATCCTGGAGAATCATACAGAAAGAGGAGCCTGGCAAGCTACAGTCCACTGGGTCACAGAGTCTGACATGACTATAGCGACTTAGCACAAACTATTTGTAAAAGAAGTCTCATAGAGAAGGAGAAAACAGGATTTGCCCTCCTTTCATCTTCTAGACTCCTCCCCATTTCTCAGAGAAACAAACCAAGAACCACAGATTTTTATGAGCGTGCCCAAGTTTAGAGCCTGGACTGGATTCAAACTCTGAGTCCCATTGCCAAGCCAGATGTTTTCTTTTTCAGCAATGATTTTGCATCCCTTATCTTTCTCTCCCATTCATAAGTGGGATAATTAAAATTGATTAAGCACCTACTGGACATAAAGTAATGAATTTAGTGCTTTTTCCAAAAATCTCTTATCTTCTTTTTGCCATAAAGTGAAGACTAGAAATACAGTCATCTACTCTGGTATTTATTTATGGACTGCAAATAAGTGTTAAAAGGCAGTTAGGAAGGTCACAAATGTGTTTAGTGTAGACTGCTCATATGTTTCTTCAGTCTTATCTGTATATGGTCCCTGTGGATCATTTCTGCACAGTGACAGCATACTTCTAAGAATAGTTTAGAACATATCTAAGTGTGCATCTATTACTTCACATTACCTCTTTCTGTCTGGGTGCATCTTTTTCTTTCTTCTTTTTTTAATGCACTGCATGGCTTGCAAGACCTTAATTCCCTGACTAGGGATTGAGCCTGAGCCGTAGCAACAAAAGTGCCAAGTCTTAACCATTGGATTGCCAGGGAATTCCCTCTCCAGATGCATCTTCTCCTTTGAAAAATGGCCCCTTTTGGACTTAGTGGGACTGTTCCTGCATTCTTGGACTCAGGCATATGACCCAGGCAAATCAAAGTGACTACTCTATCCCCTAGCCATAAAGAAGTTAGCCTCAGATCATGCTGGGAGAATTAGAGTTCTTTTCCAGAGTCTATATGGATTCTTGGGAAAAGAAGATCTCTCTCATCAGGGCAGTGTAAGCTAGGAACTCCCAGGGGTATCTCTGCTACATGTGAGATAATCCAGCCAAAGAAAAAAGCCAACACAGAGAAAGGTAGTGTTGAGATCTGGAAAGAGGTAGAGTTCTGTGACATCATTTGAACCTCTGCTTCTAGCCATGTCTAAAGGCACTACACCACCAGACTTTTCAATTACATGAGCCAATAAATCCACCACACCCCCCTCCCTGCTTTTTTAGTTACTTTAATTTGGATTTCTATCATTTGCAGCTATAAAGTCCTGATGGTGTGCTCGGGTGCTCAGTCATATCTGACTCTTTCTAATCCCATGGACTGTAGCCCGCCAGGCTCCTCTGTCCATGGCATCTTCCTGGCAAGAATACTGGAGTGGGTTGCCATTTCCTCCTCCAGGGAGTCTTCCCAACCTAGGGATCTAGCCCATGTCGCCTGTGTATCATGCATGTTTGCATTCGGTCAAACCAAAGCATCCCACTTACATAACAGGACAATCAGCAAAGACCTAGAGGGATCCATCATTTTGGCACTATCACAGTTTGCCAAAATCTACAGTCAGCAGAGCTACTGGAACATTTCAGTTACCATGTGAGTAAAATCGTTTGGGCATTTAGGAGTCTCTTTCTCCTACCTGTACACCCTTGTTATCACCCAGAGTCCCAGCGTCCTGGGTCCCAAGACCCAACCCATATGGTTTCAGTAATTGTATTTCAGTAAAGTGATTACTTATCAGCATTCCCTGATGGCTCAGATTGTAAAGTGTCTGCCTGCAATGCGGGAGACCAGGGTTCAATCCCTGGGTTGGGAAGATCCCCTAGAGAAGGAAATGGTAACCCACTCCAGTATTCTTGCCTGGAAAATCCCATGGACGGAGGAGCCTGGTAGGTCACAGTCCACAGGGTTGCCAAGAGTCGGACATGACTGAGCGACTTCACTTTCACTCTTTAAAGTGATTACTTACAGAGAAGGATGCAGGATTAACCAGGGATGGGGAGCTCAGAGACTACTAACAATTGAGAAGGCTTCAGCACCCCTGTGTTACCATTGCTCAGACATAGCTGGAGTCCTCTTGGGGCTGTGGCCATGGAGGGATGCATGAGAGAGACACAGCCCCAAGGTACAGAGGAAATAAGGAAGAATCCACCCAACATTCCCCTTTCTGCCCTCTGATCTCCAACCAGTGCCTCTTACTAACCCAACCAAATTGAAAGCCAGCCAGTCACAGAGCTCCAAAACACAACATAAAGCAGCCCCTCACTGGGCAAAGAGCAGTGCAAACTAAGAATCTGGCTTAGGACAAAACAGAATAACCCAGAACCTACTCACCTCCTCTATTTTGATAGTATTATATAATGCCCTTAAAGAATCATTAGGAACAGGGGTGAAAACACTTTGTGACTTTACATGCTTGTGTACTATAATATTCACTTCCCAGAATTTTTCTTTTGTTCATAGGAATCAGTACCATGTCTTCTGAAGTGATTTTAAAATGTAGACTATATCATTCTCTCTGATCATTTCCGCATAAACCTTTTTGTCCTATATTTTCTCGCTTGTTCCCCAGATAGCGTTATATACCGAAGATACAGAAAGAAATAGAAAAGGACCGCTGAAGCTCTGGAGGCAGGGTTGGGAATGACAAAGAACTTTAAATGTTTGATGTTCCTCACATTCTTTGAAGAACAAATGCACCCAAGTGTATGGTCTTTAACGAGATGAATGCACGCACTAGGATGTTTTGCTTTGTTTTTATGCCTTCTCAGTATAAATCTTAAGGCAGACATTTCTCCTTAATACATCCAGTATCCAGGAAATTGTTTTTTGGCCATAAAAATGCATTAACAGCTCCAAAGGAGCAATTACACCATGTATTGTAAATGCACATTAAGACTAACACACCACACTTATCTAAACCTCAGTGAATTCAGGGCTATGGTACCTCTAGTACAAAGGTGACTCCGATTAGTTCAAGAAATAAGATCCCAGGGGGAAAGGGCTTCCCTCTGTTGTGTCAATTACAATGATACAGGTATAAAGCAGGAAACTGATCCCATTTTGTTGCTTCTTAAAGAAGCCCTAGTATCGAGAACGAGGCTGTATGCACAAAGGCATGTTTATGTCGGTACATTACCATGGTGAATTTCTGCAAGCCCTCAGACGCGGGTAAGCCCCTCACATTCGGAAATCATTGTGTCTCATGCAGACAGCAAGTCAATTACTGAGGCTAGATGCCTGGTTTTAGAGTAGACTTTATTTATTACCCTTGTTATGGCTGGGATATGGAGGACCCTAACTGTAATGTGTGAAATCAGATTCTTCTACTGTTGCATTACAAATCTCGTTGGATGCAGTGAATTTGCTTTATTCAGGTCCATTCTGGATTAACAGGAAGGGAAGTATGGATTTTTTTCATCCACATAAACAATGAGGACTTGTTAGAGACTTGTTTCTGATGTTTATGGATTTCTCTTTAGTGCATACAGCCTATGGAAAATTGTTTTTAAGCAATAAACAATAATTACATTTGGGGACACAGAGGTACCAGGGCTGTATTGCATTCAGCCTGCTGATAAATTTCTCTGGCTAATTTTTTTTTTCTTATGCAGACATAAAAATACAAAGACAAACAATAAATTTTCCTTCATCCGCTGAAATCTTTTTTCTTCCATTTTATTTTCCACTACATTTCTTGACTGATATTACCTTTTTAAATTGCTAAATATAAATATTCCACAATGAATGTCTGTAATTAGGTTGTCTGCTCTCCTTCAAGGACTTGTTAGAAAGAGAAAGGGCTTTAATCTAAAGCAAACTAACAGAGTTACAGAGTTAGAAGTTAATTAGAAATTAGCCATATATCCTGGGTAAATTATTTATGCTAAGCCATGTGTTACTGTAAAAATAATATACATTTACACTGACTATTGTAAACATAAAATAATTAACAATAAAAGGGAAGATATTATCCCTTAATAGAATCCTTTTGCCAACACCAATTTAATTTTCTCTCTCGTAATACTGAATGATAACCCAGGGTCTCTGCTTTGTATATAAAGCATTAAGGTTCTTTCACAATCTTTCTTCTGTTCTTTTTTCTCTTTTCACCCCCCCCTCCCTCCCTGCCTTTCTTCCTCCTCTGCATGCAGACTTGTTTTCTGACTTATCTGTCCGTTTACTATGTCTTTTCCTTCTCTCCGTTTCTCTCCCTTTTTGCCTTTTTATCTTCTCTCTTTTCCCACTTTTTTTTCTTTGAATCAAAACTGGGTAAACACCTAAAATCTCACTGCACACGCTCCTTTTCCTTCCCACCCTGCTCTCCAGTCCCTTTCTTTCCTTTTTTGTTTTACACTCTTTAGTATGTAGCCTTTTTACAAAAAGCCCTAAGATGCAGACAGAAAATGCAGTGTATTTTCATTCTGTCTCACTTTCCTTCCTGTTCTAGCAAGGACATAAAGGTCAAAAAAAAACAAACCCTGGAATATCCTCTCAACCCATTTAGGGACCTTTGAATTCAACTCAAATGCTGACATATATGTTTGCTTTCTGCAGTGAACACATATGTATTGTTGGATTTCACATCATCCCTTTTGGGGATAGGGCATCTGTATTCATCTACCTCTGCATGCATAATCACTATTAAATATAATCTAATGAAGTGTCTTTGTGTCTAAAATGCAGTTACCTGAAGACTCTCCTTACAAAACATTCATTGATTTTTTTTTTCCCATTCACATCTGTAACAACAAATACTGCTCAGCGTTTACATGGTTGGTGTAGGTGCAGTCAATGTACTCTCCACATCCATTTAAATGCAAATCTTCATGCAAATAATCACTTGGAGGAAAGGGAAAAAAAGAGAGAGAGAACATGTTTAGCTGAAGACAAAGCTAGAAGAATAATAGAAAGCATGAATAGGGTGCCAGTGGAGGGCTACACAATAAAAGCCTCCTCTGCACTTAAATGAAATCACATTAATGACAGCTCCAAGGATTTCTCAATAGATTCTTATAGTATTGTTGTATGTAAACATGATTCTCAGCAGGTGAAACAAAATGAATGAAATTGGAAGAAATTTACACGTCTCGAGGGGAAGCCAAAGGTGGAACTGGTTGTACAGACCAGGCCCTCCTTGATCAATACCCAAAATATCAACTGTGAACAAATATTTACACTTCTTTCAGAAATCCAAAATTTGGAACCAAACAATTCATTGTCCAAATGACTTTGTTAAGTAATGTTGTGGGCTGATGTTTCAACAGAAAAGTAGGAAATGAGCTGAGACTGAATAAGTATCATTATACTTGAGAACAGCAACTTTGAGGCTGAATTTGGCTCTGCGTAGGGCTGGATTGTGATCTTAGGGAAATTTCCAATTTGCACTATTTGCAAAGAAAATGTTACATCAACAAAGGTTAAGTGCTGGCATTAAGAAAAGTAGAATGGCCTGAGAGTTTCCCAGTTATTTCTAAGTACTTTTCCAAGTTTCCCTGGGATGCAGTCAAAGGAATTGAGGAGAAACCAAGAAGCTACAAAATAACAAGGCCAAAGGGCTGATAATGGGGTAAGGAGGGAAAAAATTATCTGTTCATGTTATATAAGTCCAAAGGAATAAACCTATTTGTGATATATGTTGTTATTTTTGGAAAAAAATAAAAACTTCAGTTTTCTTGTAGGTTTCATGATTTGCAAGTGCTCTGTTCGAGGGCACCAATAGAGCAATGAAACTTGGAAGACTTAATTTGGGGCATATTTTGGAAGGAGTTCAGTAGACTTCAGGCAATATTATGTGCTTTTTAACTTGGAGTAATTTCACTTTCTTGGAGAGTACAACTGGCTGGAATCATCGCTGCTGATTTCCTTGGCTTCATATAGTCCAACAATCTCCCCAACCCCCACTACCACACTGCCAAAAGGAAAAAAGGAGTAACAGAAAAAAATTTTTAAAAACTTTGCAAAAATTAATGCCATGAGTTTCATTTTTTCCACAACAAAATGTTTTTATCATTTACATGGATATTCTTTTTGACAGCAATTCTCTTGTTCTTATTATTTTGTGGAGTTAGTTATTTTTGTTCTTTGAGGCATTCGGAATCCTGAGCCTATTCCCTACTTCTTCACTCACTCAACCTGAACCATCTTTATTTATTTGCATACTTTGTGCCTATCAACTTCAAACTCTTAGACTAGAGTTGAATGATTCTATAAAAGACTTAGCTCTATGTAAGAATATCAGATGGTTAATAGTGAAGGGGTAAAATGTAATTCTTTTTCTAAATATACACAAATAGTTAAGGTTAGGGGAAGGAAAGCAATAGAGACAACCTCGACTTTGAGCAGAATCCTAATTTTTCAAGTATTAAGTTGTTCATGGTAATAAATAATATACGTTCCAATATATGCAGAGAGAGAAAGATTTTAATTATTATCATATTTAAGCTGTTAAATAGATTTAATAATTCTTTTAACTATTGTTAAAATATTGTTTAAACTATTAAATATATATTTGTTTATATATACTTTTTTTTTTTTTACTTACATGGTAAGTTTTTCATAACCAATAGACCAGGATGAAGGTACACTAGTCAGGATAAACTGGATAATGCCATACCAAAAAAGTCTAAAATTCTCAGTGGTACAACCCAACAAAGGATTAAGCTCATTCACAAAATATCCACTGTGGGTTCAAGAGACTGTGCAGGGACGCTGATCTCCATGCAGTGACTCAGCCATCCAGTCTCATGAATGATTCACTTTTTTATAGCTACACTATCTGAGGCTATAGCCTGTCTGTTACCTCAGTGGGTGAAAAGAGCTATTACCGCAATGAAACACTTGGGCTTGGGAATGGCACACTCCATGTCTACTTGTAGCCCATTGGCCAGAGGTAGTCACATGGCAACAAGAACAAGATGCAACCCTCCTACACACTCAGAAGGTGTAGAGAACCAGATATGAGTAAGCAGTGGAAGTCTCCAACATGGAAGAATATAGTGGTATTAGATGTAATGGTTCTCCTTAGAAAATCCATAGCTTATGATTAGTACCTTGCCTGTGACATTCAAAACTCATTTTATATTATATTCGTAGGCTTGCCTATTTCACTTTCAGTGGCTTGTGAGATCTTTGAGGTTAGGACACACATTTTGCTCATGCCTTTGCATACAAGGGGTATGCTATCAATACTGAATAAAATACATTAAGCTATTCTTTCTAAAATAATTCTTTCTGAAATTTCCATGCAGTTTCTTGGTCCATATACTAGGCTGCAACCCTTAAAAAATTGTCCATCGCCTGGAAGCAGATGTCATGGGTAGGCACAGAATTCAGTGGCCCAGCTGGACTGCATCAGTAAACAGCACTGAGTGTATTGATATTTCACAGTTCTTCCCTTTTGCCAAAAAAATAAATAAATAAATGACAGTTTTAGGAAAGAGATACCATGTAGTACTATGAAAATAACACTGCACCTGAGTCTAGAAAACTGGGTTTGTCCTGACTCTGCCCTTAACTTGCATATTCATATCAACTCACTCAGCCTGAGATTCTTCACATATGGAGTGATGACTAAGTCCTTTCTAGATCACACATGCTGTACTCTAAGAACTGTGCAATTTTAAAGTAGTTTTTAGATAAATTTTTCCGAAATTTTCCAGACAGTATTTGTGAAATAAAGTAATTTTTTGCATCTTTCTTACCACTCCCTCCAATTCCCTTTTCATTTTAGTACACAATCCACTGTGACCCTTGGTTATTCAGCATTCCTTCTGCCCCCATTCACGGTTAGATGAAATTTATTATCCCAAATTCAGTTCAAAACTTGCTGTTCCTGTTTTCCTTTGTTGCAAAATGAGCTACATTCTAAAGAAATAAATTGGAAAAAGAGCTTGTGATTCTCCATTATATGGAGCCTTAATAATAGCAAGTCACTGCATCCTTCAGTGAAAGCTAAAGGCACCAGATCTCCTCTCCCATTAAACGGTGATGGCTAGCCTATAGGATAGGCAACCCAGAGCCAGCCAATAAGATGCTCTTGTTCAGGGCTTTGAACCTTTGTCTCATAACACTGAAGTACAAGAATTGCTTAGATTCATGTACATCAGCAGAAATGATAGGAGCATCCTCATGAACTGGGAATAGCGGTAGGTATTTGTCATTTCAATAGCAGAGGTCCTATCCTCCAGTACGGGTGGTGGGAACATTCTGGTCAGGCTGCTTCTGCTAAAACAGCAGGGTTTCCTGAGTCTAGACTCTCTTGGCTTTTGTCTATTTTCCCAAGTCTGATTCTTCAAAACCCTCCAAGAACTTTGCAAGAAATTCTTCTTTTTGCTTATGATCACCCGAGACAGTTTTTGTTTCTCATGACTAAGAGATTCTTAACTGATTCAGAGTGACCAAGAACAATGCAAGTTCATTTCCTCCCCCCATTTCCTTCCAACATCCTACTAGAGGTGCTTGCTAATGCAGTTAGGGAAGAAAAGGAAATATTAGTAAAAGGTTTACAGACAGATTTGAAAGGAAGAAATAAAACTGTCCTTGTTCACAGATGACATGTCTATATAGAAAATCCAAAAAAATGAACAAAATAATAGAAAATCAAGAAAATAATAGAAAATTGCTCAAATTAATGAGCAATTATAGTATTATAACAAGGTTACAGGATATAAGATTAATCTTTGGAAGTCAATTGCTTTATGCTGCTGCTGCTAAGTCACTTCAGTCGTGTGCGACTATGTGTGACCCCATAGGCAGCAGCCCACCAGGCTCCCCCGTCCCTGGGATTCTTCAGGCAAGAACACTGGAGTGGATTGCCACCTCCTTCTCCAATGCATGAAAGTGAAAAGTGAAAGTGAAGTCGCTCAGTCGTGTCCGACCCTCAGTGACCCCGTGGACTGTAGCCTTCCAGGCTCCTCCACCCATGAGATTTTCCAGGCAGAAGTACTGGAGTGGGGTGCCATTGCCTTCTCCGACCAAATGTCTTACTGGAACTCAATTTCTCCTTTGGCTCAGGCCTGGGATTGAGCTTCCCCAAGACATCTGGACCCAAGGCCTCTAGAGCGTGTGCTTTCATGTGCACTAGATAAGCAGGTGGTGTCGATTAGCCATTCTTCATCACCACCCTGTGAGGAGGCTCATTAGGGCTCCCATTCTAAGGGGAAGTCACAAGTCACCCGACTCCCTGTCAGGCATGGAGGCAGAAACGGCGGCCACTAACAGCTCTGCGTCCTCCCCTCCCATCAGACCCCAAGTCTCTGAACCAAACGTGGCTGTTACTCCTGTCTATGGCTGCTTTATAGTAATGAACAAATAAAATTTGGCATTCAAAACACAATACCATTTATATTAGCAACCCCTCAAATTAAATCAGATTAGATCAGATCAGTCGCTCAGTCGTGTCCGACTCTTTGCGACCCCATGAACTGCAGCACACTAGGCCTCCCTGTCCACCACCAACTCCTGGAGGTCACTCAGACTCATATCCATCGAGTCAGTGATGCCATCCAGCCATCTCATCCTCTGTCGTCCCCTTCTCCTCCTGCCCCCAATCCCTCCCAGCATCAGAGTCTTCTCCAATGAGTCAATTCTTCTCATGAGGTGGCCAAAATACTGGAGTTTCAGCTTTAGCATCATTCCTTCCAAAAAAATTCCAGGGTTGATCTCCTTCACAATGGAATGGTTGGATCTCCTTGCAGTCCAAGGGACTCTCAAGAGTCTTCTCCAACACCACAGTTCAAAGGCATCAATTCTTCGGCGCTCAGCCTTCTTCACAGTCCAGCTCTCACATCCATACATGACCACAGGAAAGACCATAACCTTGACTAGATGAACCTTTGTTGGCAAAGTGATGTCTCTGCTTTTGAATATGCTATCTAGGTTGGTCATAACTTTCCTTTCAAAGAGTAAGCGTCTTTTAATTTCATGGCTGCAGTCACCATCTGCAGTGATTTTGGAGCCCAGAAAAAGAAAGTCTGACACTGTTTCCACTGTTTCCCCATCTATTTCCCATGTAGTGATGGGACCAGATGCCATGATCTTCGTTTTCTGAATGTTGAGCTTTAAGCCAACCTTTTCACTCTCCACTTTCACTTTCATCAAGAGGCTTTTGAGTTCCTCTTCACTTTCTGCCATAAGGGTGGTGTCATCCTCATATCTGAGGTTATTGATATTTCTCCCAGCAATCTTGATTCCAACTTGTGTTTCTTCCAGTCCAGCATTTCTCATGATGTACTCTGCATATAAGTTAAACAAACATGGTGACAATATACAGCCTTGACGGACTCCTTTTCCTATTTGGAACCAGTCTGATATTCCATGTCCAGTTCTAACTGTTGCTTCCTGACCTGCATACAGATTTCTCAAGAGGCAGATCAGGTGGTCTGGTATTCCCATCTCTTTCAGAATTTTCCACAGTTTATTGTGATCTACACAGTCGAAGGCTTTGGCATAGTCAATAAAGCAATAAAGCAGAAATAGATGTTTTTCTGGAACTCTCTTGCTTTTTCCATGATCCAGCGGATGTTGGCAATTTGATCTCTGGTTCCTCTGCCTTTTCTAAAACCAGCTTGAACATCAGGAAGTTCACAGTTCACATATTGATGAAGCCTGGCTTGGAGAATTTTGAGCATTACTCTACTAGCGTGTGAGATGAGTGCAATTGTGCGGTAGTTTGAGCACTCCTTGGCATTGCCTTTCTTTGGGATTGGGATGAAAACTGACCTTTTCCAATCTTGTGGCCACTGCTGAGTTTTCCAAATTTGCTGGCATATTGAGTGCAGCACTTTCACAGCATCATCTTTCAGGATTTGGAATAGCTCCACTGGAATTCCATCACCTCCACTAGCTTTGTTCCTAGTGATGCTTTCTAAGGCCCACTTGACTTCACATTCCAGGATGTCTGGCTCTAAGTGATCACACCATCATGATTATATGGGTCATGAAGATCTTTTTTGTACAGTTCTTCTGTGTATTCTTGCCACCTCTTCTTAACATCTTCTGCTTCTGTTAGGTCCATACCATTTCTGTCATTTATTGAGCCCATTTTTGCATGAAATGTTCCTTTGGTATCTCTGATTTTCTTGAAGAGATCCCTAGTCTTTCCCATTCTGTTGTTTTCCTCTATTTCTTTGCATTGATCATTGAAGAAGGCTTTCTTATCTCTTCTTGCTATTCTTTGGAACTCTGCATTCAGATGTTTATATCTTTCCTTTTCTCCTTTGCTTTTCACTTCTCTTCTTTTCACAGCTATTTGCAAAGCCTCCCCAGACAGCCATTTTGCTTTTTTGCATTTCTTTTCCATGGGGATGGTCTTGATCCCTGTCTCCTGTACAATGTCACGAACCTCATTCCATAGTTCATCAGGCACTCTATCTATCAGATCTAGGCCCTTAAATCTATTTCTCATTTCCACTGTATAATCATAAGGGATTTGATTTAGGTCATATCTGAATGGTCTAGTGGTTTTCCCTACTTTCTTCTATTTCAGTCTGAATTTGGCAATAAGGAGTTCATGGTCTGAGCCACAGTCAGCTCCTGGTCTTGTTTTTGCTGATTGTATAGAGCTTCTCCATCTTTGGCTGCAAAGAATATAATCAATCGGATTTTGGTGTTGACCATCTGGTGATGTCCATGTATAGAGTCTTCTCTTGTGTGGAAGAGGGTATTTGCTATGACCAATGCATTTTCTTGGCAAAACTCTATTAGTCTTTGCCCTGCTTCATTCCGTATTCCAAGACCAAATTTGCCTGTTACTCCAGGTGTTTCTTGACTTCCTACTTTTGCATTCCAGTCCCCTAGAATGAAAAGGACATCTTTTTTGGGTGTTAATTCTAAAAGGTCTTGTAGGTCTTCTTAGAATCGTTCAACTTCAGCTTCTTTAGCGTTACTGGTTGGGTCATAGACTTGGATTACTGTGACATTGAATGGTTTGCCTTGGAAACGAACAGAGATCATTCTGTTGTTTTTGAGATTGCATCCAAGTACTGCATTTCGGACTCTTTTGTTGACCATGATGGCCACTCCATTTCTTCTGAGGGATTCCTGCCCACAGTAATAGATATAATGGTCATCTGAGTTAAATTCACCCATTCCAGTCCATTTGAGTTCGCTAATTCCTAGAATGTCAACATTCATTCTTGCCATCTCTTGTTTGACCACCTCCAATTTGCCTTGATTCATGGACCTGACATTCCAGGATCCTATGCAATATTGCTCTTTACAGCATCGGACTTTGCTTCTATCACCAGACACATCCACAGGTGGGTATTCTTTTTGTTTTGGCTCCATCCCTTCATTCTTTCTGAAGTTATTTCTCCACTGATCTCCAGTAGCATATTGGGCCCCTACTGACCTGGGGAGTTTCTCTTTCAGTATCCTATCATTTTGCCTTTTCTTACTGTTCATGGGGTTCTCAAGGCAAGAATACTAAAGTGGTTTGCCATTCCCTTCTCCAGCGGACCACACCCTGTTAGATCTTTCTACCATGACCCGCCCATCCTGGGTTGCCCCAGGGGCATGGCTTAATCACAGAAAACTAGTCAAATTAAATACTTATGTATAAATCTGACAAAATATCTACAAGATAAATATGAGTCAAATTATAAAATTCTGATGGAAAAAATAAAAATAATGAAAGAAATGGAAAGAAATTCCACGTTTATGGATAGGAAGAATCAACATTGTCAAGATATCAGTTCTTCCTGTATTGATCTATAGATTCAATGCAATCATGATCAAAGCCCTAGCAAGGTATTTTGTGGATATTAACAAACTGATTTTAAAATTTATAGGGAAGAGCAAAAGACCCAGCATAGCCCACACAATATTGAAGGGGAACAAAGTTGAAGGAATACTACCACCCAACTTCAAGACCCACTTACAGGACTAACTGACCCAGAGTCTGTGGCTGATAATGAGTTAGTTTGCTATTTTAATTGTTATTTAACAGAGATTGCCTCATTTGACCACTAATATATTAAAGCGATGTGGTGTTTTCATATGTCAACAAATATATTATCTCACCTGATCCTCCAATTAACCTTAGAAGGGCACAAGACATAAAATATAAATATTTCCAACTGAAGGATGTTGAATTAAGGTTCTATGAAAGCAACTGATTTGACCAAGGTCAGCACAAAAAATAACAGATAAAGATTCATAACCAGAATTAATCATTCTAAATCCAAGCCTTTTTTTTTTTTTTTTTTTTTTACTGTTCCACCCTACCCTCCTTCAAGGGCTTTGCATTATCTGCAACAGCTCAACAAGGAAGAGGCTTTGTTATCAGGAGGTGGAAAGAAACACCCTGAAATCTCCCCCAAAGCATAATCCCTTGCTTGTAGGGACAGAAGTAACCACAGCCTTATTCAATTCTAGTTCTGCCATTCTTCCACGACTCCGTGTCACTGGCTCTATGGCAAGGTATAAATAGACCCTCTGAAGAAAAGTTCATGATAATTCACAGAGTCTATATGATATAACCACAGAAGCCAAATGTATATATTGATTTTTGCCTGCTTAAAGAGATGTGAAACTTCCTCTTCTGTATTTCAGCTCACAACTTCTTTACATTGTACCTCTTCCTTTCCCCAGTGTTTTGACTTCTCTTATCTCTATATGCAGTGTGAATTCTAGGAGAATAAATTTTTTTTAACCATTGTTTTGAAGTGTAGTTAACTTACAATGTTGTGTTAGTTTCAGGTATACAGAAAAATAATTCCATACTTTTCATATTATTTCCTATTATCAGATCAGATCAGATCATTCCTATTATAGATTTGTACAAAATATTGAATATAGCTCCTTGTGTTACACTGTAGGTCCTTGCTCTTTATTTTATATATAAGCGTGTGTACATGTTAATCCCCAGCTCCTAATTTATCTCCCTACATCTTCAGTAAGCAAAAGTGTTGGGTTTTTTTCAGTATGTTGCAAATCTATTTCTGTTTTGTACATAAGTTCATTTGTATAATTTTTTTAGATTCCATATCTAAGTGATACCATATAATATTATTTTCTCTGTCTGACTTATTTCACTTAATATGGTAACCTCTAGGTCCTTCAATGTTGCTGCAAATGGTCTTATTTCACTCTTTTTTATGGCTAATATTCTAGTGTGTGTGTGTATGTGTGTGTGTGTGTGACAATGTCTTTATCCATTCATCTGTTGATGGACGTTAGGTGGTTTCCATGTCTTGACTTGTAAATAATGCTGCCATAAGCATTGGGAATCTTTTCAAATTAATTTTCTCTGGCTATATGAACAGGAGTGGCTCTATTTTCAGTTTTTTAAGGAGCTTCCATACTGTTTCTCCATAGTGACTACATCAATTTACATTCCCACCAACAGTGCAGGAGGATTCCTTTTTCTAGGAGTATAAATTTTTCAAAATGCAATCAGAGTCTTATCTATTTTCTAAATTCCCACCTGCCTGAATCTGCTCTTTACACTTCTTCTAGTCTAAACACATGTTTGGAAACTTGGCTTCTTAAAAGAATGAACAGACCTGAATACTCTGATGTCCTGGCAAAGAAGAAGTAGAGAAAAATAGTTGTATGGACTATGCAACTCTGAGGAACCAGTTCAAAAGCCAGGGCCCCAACTGCAAGCAGTTTGTGAGCAACTGAGAGGGTTGATTGAACTAGTAAAGGAGTATAAGGATGGCTTAAGTGACTGGTTATAAGGTGGGATAAGGAGGGCAGAAGAGGCAACATGACACCAGGATTACAGATATATTTGTTTCTCTTGATACATACTTGAGCCAGTAGAATCTGAAAGCATAGATGTAATCACCAGGGTGCTTCACTCATTAGAAGATATGATATTAAGGAATACCATCCCTGGGGATTAAAGAGGGCATGACAGAGTGAGGTTTACCTAGGAAGTATGTGAAAGAAGGGACTAGTAGTGTGCAACTCGAGTTCTTGTTACAGTTCCCTGTGGGCAGGGAACAGCTCCTGTGAAAATTCACCCAGGAAAGCTAAATGCCTGCCATCTACTGGGTTTGCAAGCAGCCCCACTTTGCTTTTTATCATGACTACTGGCTTCCAGGCACAATTTAAGAGCGCCCTCACCTCCCGCGACCGGCGCACAGTTTAAGAGCGCCCTCGCCTCCCGCGACCGGCGCACAATTTAAGAGCACCCCGCTGGCTGCGTCGCGCACTAAGAGTGCCCCGCACTAAGAGCGCGGCCGAGAGGAGCTACCCCACGACCGAGGAAGGACGGCGGTGAGGGCCAGCGCACTAAGCGCGGCCAAGAAGAGCTACCCCACGACCGAGGTCAGGAAGGGCGGCGGTGAGGAGAGACCCCTTGTCCAAGGTAAGGTGCGATGGCTGTGCTTCGCTGGCCGGGAGCAGCCGGGACGAGATACCCCACGCCCAAGGTAAGAGAAACCCAAGTAAGACAGTGGGTCTTGAAAGAGGGCATCAGAGGGCAAATACACTAAAACCGTTCTCACAGAAAACTAGTCAATCTGATCACACAAGGACCACACCCTTGTCTAACACAATGAAATTAAGCCATGCCAGAGGGGCAACCTGGGATGGGTGGGTCATGGTGGAGAGAGATGATGGGGTGTGGTCCGCTGAAGAAGGGAATGGCAAACCACTTCAGTATTCTTGCCTTGAGAACCCCATGAACAGTATGAAAAGACAAAATGATAGGATACTGAAAGAGAAACTCCCCAGGTCAGTAGGGGCCCAATATGCTACTGGAGATCAGTGGAGAAATAACTTCAGAAAGAATGAAGGGATGGAGCCAAAACAAAAAGAATACCCACCTGTGGATGTGTCTGGTGATAGAAGCAAAGTCCGATGCTGTAAAGAGCAATACTGCATAGGAACCTGGAATGTCAGGTCCATGAATCAAGGCAAATTGGAGGTGGTCAAACAAGAGATGGCAAGAGTGAATGTTGACATTCTAGGAATTAGCGAACTCAAATGGACTGGAATGGGTGAATTTAACTCAGATGACCATTATATCTACTACTGTGGGCAGGAATCCCTCAGAAGAAATGGAGTGGCCATCATGGTCAACAAAAGAGTCCAAAATGCAGTACTTGGATGCAATCTCAAAAACAACAGAATGATCTCTGTGCGTTTCCAAGGCAAACCATTCAATGTCACAGTAATCCAAGTCTATGCCCCAACCAGTAATGCTGAAGAAGCTGAAGTTGAACGGTTCTATGAAGACCTACAAGACCTTTTAGAACTAACACCCAAAAAAGATGTCCTTTTCATTCTAGGGGACTGGAATACAAAAGTAGGAAGTCAAGAAACACCTGGAGTAACAGGCAAATTTGGCCTTGGAACACGGAATGAAGCAGGGCAAAGACTAACAGAGTTTTGCCAAGAAAATGCACTGGTCATAGCAAATACCCTCTTCCAACAACACAAGAGAAGACTCTATACATGGACATCACCAGATGGTCAACACCGAAATCAGATCGATTATATTCTTTGCAGCCAAAGATGGAGAAGCTCTATACAATCAGCAAAAAACAAGACCAGGAGCTGACTGTGGCTCAGACCATGAACTCCTTATTGCCAAATTCAGACTGAAATTGAAGAAAGTAGGGAAAACTACTAGACCATTCAGGTATGACCTAAATCAAATCCCTTATGATTATACAGTGGAAATGAGAAATAGATTTAAGGGCCTAGATCTGATAGATAGAGTGCCTGATGAACTATGGAATGAGGTTCGTGACATTGTACAGGAGACAGGGATCAAGACCATCCCCATGGAAAAGAAATGCAAAAAAGCAAAATGGCTGTCTGGGGAGGCCTTACAAATAGCTGTGAAAAGAAGAGAGGTGAAAAGCAAAGGAGAAAAGGAAAGATATAAACATCTAAATGCAGAGTTCCAAAGAATAGCAAGAAGAGATTAGAAAGCCTTCTTCAGTGATCAATGCAAAGAAATAGAGGAAAACAACAGAATGGGAAAGACTAGGGATCTCTTCAAGAAAATCAGAGATACCAAAGGAACATTTCATGCAAAGATGGGCTCCATAAAGGACAGAGGTGGTGTGGACCTAACAGAAGCAGAAGATATTAAGAAGAGGTGGCAGGAATACACAGAAGAACTGTACAAAAAAGAGTTTCAAGACCCAGATAATCATGATGATGTGATCACTGACCTAGAGCCAGACATCTTGGAATGTGAAGTCAAGTGGGCCTTAGAAAGCATCACTAGGAACAAAGCTAGTGGAGGTGATGGAATTCCAGTGGAGCTATTCCAAATCCTGAAAGATGATGCTGTGAAAGTGCTGCACTCAATATGCCAGCAAATTTGGAAAACTCAGCAGTGGCCACAAGATTGGAAAAGGTCAGTTTTCATCCCAATCCCAAAGAAAGGCAATGCCAAAGAATGCTCAAACTACCGCACAATTGCACTCCTCTCACACTCTAGTAAAGTAATGTTCAAAATTCTCCAAGCCAGGCTTCAGCAATATGTGAACTGTGAACTTCCTGATGTTCAAGCTGGTTTTAGAAAAGGCAGAGGAACCAGAGATCAAATTGCCAACATCCGCTGGATCATGGAAAAAGCAAGAGAGTTCCAGAAAAACATCTATTTCTGCTTTATTGACTATGCCAAAGCCTTTGACTGTGTAGATCACAATAAACTGTGGAAAATTCTGAAAGAGATGGGAATACCAGACCACCTGATCTGCCTCTTGAGAAATCTGTATGCAGGTCAGGAAGCAACAGTTAGAACTGGTCATGGAACAACAGACTGGTTCCAAATAGGAAAAGGAGTACATCAAGGCTGCATATTGTCACCATGTTTATTTAACTTATATGCAGAGTACATCATGAGAAATGCTGGACTGGAAGAAACACAAGTTGGAATCCAGATTGCTGGGAGAAATATCAATAACCTCAGATATGCAGATGACACCACTCTTATGGCAGAAAGTGAAGAGGGGCTAAAAAGCCTCTTGATGAAAGTGAAAGTGGAGAGTGAAAAGGTTGGCTTAAAGCTCAACATTCAGAAAACGAAGATCATGGCATCTGGTCCCATCACTACATGGGAAATAGATGGAGAAACAGTGGAAACAGTGTCAGACTTTGTTTTTCTGGGCTCCAAAATCACTGCAGATGGTGACTGCAGCCATGAAATTAAAAGACGCTTACTCCTTGGAAGGAAAGTTATGACCAACCTAGATAGCATATTCAAAAGCAGAGACATTACTTTACCAACAAAGGTTCGCCTAGTCAAGGCTATGGTCTTTCCTGTGGTCATGTATGGATGTGAGAGCTGGACTGTGAAGAAGGCTGAGCGCTGAAGAATTGATGCTTTTGAACTGTGGTGTTGGAGAAGACTCTTGAGAGTCCCTTGGACTTCAAGAAGATCCAACCAGTCCATTCTGAAGGAGATCAATCCTGGAATTTCTTTGGAAGGAATGATGCTAAAGCTGAAACTCCAGTATTTTGGCCACCTCATGCGAAGAGTTGACTCATTGGAGAAGACTCTGATGCTGGGAGGGATTGAGGGCAGGAGGAGAAGGGGACGACAGAAGATGAGATGGCTGGATGGCATCACTGACTCGATGGGTATGAGTCTGGGTGATCTCCGGGAGCTGGTGATGGACAGGGAGGCCTGGCGTGCTGCGGTTCATGGGGTCGCAAAGAGTCGGACACGACTGAGCGACTGATCTGATCTGCCTGGCTTCCAAGGTAGCACTAGTGGTAAAAACTTGTCTGCCAATGCAGGAGACACAACAGACGTGGGTTCAATCCCTGGATCGGGAAGATCCCCTGGAGGAGAGCATGGCAACCCACTCCAGTAATCTTGCCTGGAGAATTCCATGGACAGAGGAGCCTAGTGGGCTACAGTCCACAGGGTAACATAGAGTAAGACACGACTGAAGCGCACACACACAGTGACAAGTAACCCAAAATGGATATGAGCTTAATGGGTCAAGGACACATAAACATTAACATTCTTTTCTTACAATAATGTCATAAGAATTAGACCACAAAAAATAAAGATAATGACAGCTGGAAAGCAAAAAGGTGTGCAGGCCACATCCCTGGAGCCAGTAGTAAGAATGGAAGAGAAACAGGGAGGAAGTGTGATCTTTCAAAAGCCTGCAGAGATTCTGCTATCAAGACTTTTCAAAAAGAATTACTCTATCAGTCAATGTTTTGTGTTGCAGACTATAGAATCCATCATAGATACTATGAAAAGAAATGGAATTATTACGGGATAGAAGAGAGCCCACAAAATCATTGTCTGATTTGAAAGAATAGGTTTTAAATTCAACTTGCAAGGAATAACTTCAAAACTACTCTTGAGAACTGGTGGGCCTCTGTTGCAATTAGAAAATGCTGAATCGAGTGGCTGCTTCCGCAGCTGCCAGCCCCAGAATCACACTGCTCTGTCCTCCTTGGTTAGATCTCATGCACACAGCCCCCACTGCTTGCACTTTTTCTCCTTATAAACTTCATCCGAGTGTGTGTACTTGGAGAAGGGAGGTCAGAGGCACACCTAACTGAAAAGGCATCTGCTGGATGCACTTTTTCTAGCTTTTCAGGCGAGCATGTCTGGGAGGACATGCTAGAAAGAATGGGTCTCAGGGAGACAATGAGCAGGATCTACCTCATTAACCTCTGTTTTCATGTTCACTGGTCTTTAAACCAAAGGCAGGGCTACATGCGTATTTGCTTGTCATAAAGTAATACGCCTGTTCTTAGGAAATTATAATACAGATTTCATCTTAAACACATAAATCAAGCTCCCACTAGAGCTCCTTTCCTCTTCAAGCAAAGATCATCAGGAAAAATTGGCAAGGAAAAAATGTCTCTGAAAGAAAACAGGAAGCCTTGCCCAGGAACTGCCCTTCTGAATTTTCTAGTGATGTGGACTGGCACAAAGATCAGAAAAATCCTCAAGTTCATAAAACAGAAAATCTGTTACATTTTCAAGGCACAACCAAAGGCTTTATCCCAGAGGCAGGACCTTTAACTAGGTGTTCTAAGAGTTCAGTAACAAAACCACCTGGTTGGCAAGATTTCTTCTAAGTTCCTTTAACTGTATGTGGAATATCCAGGATTGCCAATGGGAGAAAAAGCTTGATGTCAGGGGAGCAACACAACTAAGAAGGCAGGAAGCTGAGTTTGTTTGTTTAATTCCTAATCTAGACTCAGGTATTTGGCTTCTACTCTGTCCGAGGTCTTTTTCACGGTTTACAACCATCAGACCCCTGTATACACAGACATCTAACCAGTTACTGTACTTTTGTTCCCCCATCTCACTTGCTCCAGTTTTCCTGTGATTAACAAGATATAAGTAATAAATTAATGGCTTTCCCACATAAAGCTTAAAGAGCTATTTGTTTGCTTGCTTATTCTATCATCAAAGACCTTCAGCAAAGACACAAATCCCAGTATTAATTCTCATGAAAATTCATAACAACATTGGATGTTTTTATCTCGAAGAGAAGTGGAACGTGTAACTCTGAGCACTGCCCTGCCCTTTCAGATATAGCTGACCCTCTGCTAATCACGGTTGTTAGTCATTAAGTCAGAGTTATCATCAAGTAATATGTTTGTTAATTGGAAATTAGAATCCTAAACGAAAGCTGCCTTCATCTTGAAAATCATGAGAATCCGGATATAAATCAAGCCTCCACTGGAAGCTGCTGTGGGTAACCATGAAATTCAAAATGACATTGTCATCCTAGAAAAATCTTCAGCCTACTTTTTGTTAAGAATGATCAGGAGAGAGCTTATTTTCTGTTTGAAAGGGTGAGTTCTCCTGTTAACAGAAAGATTCCAGGAATACAACTGTAATTTAGAAGCAGAAATAACTTATTGCACATTATAACCATTTCTTCCTGGAGTCTGATTCATCTAAAAATTGAGGAACTTGGACAAAAGATTTGGGATAGGTGGGTCCACCAAGGGCTGTCAAGGTCCACTTGTCTTGTTTCTCTTCATTTAACTTCAGTGTAACTACTCAATTCAGAAGAAGCTGAATTGAGCTTCTGAAAGCACCTGAAAGCACCAGGTGCTTTCCTGGTGATCTAGTGGTTAAGAATCCACCTGCCAATGCAGGGGATACAGGTTTGATGCCTGGTCCGGGAAGATCCCACAGGCCATGGAACCACTAAGCCCATGCACCACAACACTGAACCAGTGCTCCGGAGCCCGTGCTCCACAGTAAGAGAAGCAACTGCAATGAGAGGCCCCCATACCACCAGGAGGAGTAGCCCCTGCTCACCACTGCTAGAGAAAGCCCATGCACAGCAGCGAAGATCCACTGCAGCCAAAAAAAAACCCCAACATATTAATAAATCAATCTTAGAAAAGTAAAGGCACCGGACTTTGCCTTGGACTGGGACTGCAGCACACCAGGTCTTGAAAGCTATATGTTCACCATTATTGTACCCTCTGAGAGAGGACAAACCCTTTCGCTGTCACAGGAATACTGAGATGATCCCTTTCTGACCGCCAGGGATGACTCCTTCCACAAATGTGGAACAGCAGCTGACACCTTCTGTGAGGCCAGCACTGTCCTCTCTGAAGCTGAGGAAGCCTCTAGTTGGAGCCAGCATGGCCACCCACTGAGAACCTCTCCCGGGTGTTTTGACTCTGCATCAGTTTTGCTTTTCTTGTCTAGCTCTTCAGGTTCTTCAGCTTTCTCCGTTGTGGACCACCTGCTCAGACTCTACAACCCCCTGTGTTGCTTTCTTTTTGACATCTACTTCCTCCTGATGCCAATCTGCTGGATTCTTCCCGGAGACCTAAGCCCTGCTGTCAATTTATACTTTAACCTTTTCAGCTGGCCCCTGGCCCTCCACTTCTATTTTGACTATAAGCTCTTTCCCCTGTTTCCACTTCAACCTTAAGTATTCTACCTCCATGCCAACATTCCAGTCCATGCCAGGCCAGCATGTCCTGGCCTTGGTCTCTCAATGTGAACTAAAATCCCCATCTTTGTTCAAGCCACATTTCTCTAAGTGGCTTTTCATCTAGCTTAACCTATACATTTTTCACTGACTTAAGGATACGATTATATCTTAAAAAGAGTTTATACTATTCTGCACTGAGCACCCAGGGGTGGAATATAAGTAAAATGAAATAGAGCTATGGCTAGATGCTCACCACTGCCACACATGCTGTTATTTTTTTGATAGATAAGATGCATCTCTAAGAACACTTGTGCTTTAAAGATTTAGTGACTCAAGGAAATGATAAGACTTCAAATTACCTTTCCTTATTTATACTAGTACCAAAATAGAAAAATCTGTGCTGAGGTCCAGGCATGAGACTACATATTCCTATACATCACCCGCCCTCACCTACAGGCAAGGGGAACCAGGGAGTGTAAGGTACCTGGGCAGCCTTTATGCAGGGATACAAAAGTGATGTTAGTGGAAGCCAGCAGTCTCCTTCACAACTTGTTAACTCTTTGGTATCAAATGTATCAGTAATGCTGACTTCTATGGATGTCTTTCACAGGAATACAGATTATTAATATGAATCTTCTTTTTGTGCAATTGATAGGATTTAAAATTTTTGGATACTGGCCCATTTTCTTCTCTCACTGCATTGGCTAATGGAATCTAGAGATGCAACATGGCCTCATATTTTCCATTGAAAAGTGGCTGTTGAAACCAGTGTAATTTTAGGGTGGCCCACGGGCAGAAAGATTTTTTTAAAGGCTTCCATTTCATTTTTACACATAAAAAGACAACTTACAAAATGACAACCCAAACTTACTGCAAACAGTGTTGATTACATTCAACATCTAAAGCTCAACTGAGTCTCAGCAAGCTAGACTTCCAAGTTCATCTCCTGCATATAGGCTTTAGTCTGTTCTATCTCTAACTCTAAAAATAAAGTCTTCTGGGAGGAAATCTGGAGAAACAGGAAGGCTTTTTTGTCTTTCTATCTCAGACCAGCCCCAGTGTTTTATGGCAACCCACGTGCTAACTCAGCCGTCAGATACTGGAACAAGCTAAGGATTAAGAAATCAGGTTGGAAGCAATCTGTAGCACCAGGCTGTATTTACTGCCAGGCAGCTTATATCAAATGTGCCAGTTAAAAAAAAAAAAAAAAAAAAAAGAGCCAGCAAATCTATTACAGAAAACAAATCCTGGAAGAGAGATGAAGAGGAGGGTGGTGGGGGAAGGGGTGGGAGTGGGGGGGACTGAGACATTGCCGGTATTTTAAACAGCTCCATGTGATACACAGTGCTCTTGTACCAATAGAAAGAGAGTCATATTGATGTTTAGGTAAAAGCAGCAGCATTCAGAAATAAGTCAGAAATGGAGGCATTACTGGAGCGAAAATGGTCTCATAATTTATTGGTAAAGACCCAAAGAACCTGTTACAAAAGTTCAGGGAAATGCCTGAAACTGAGCAGGAGCCTATGGGACCTTCTTAGGCACAAAGGCTTTTTTGTGTCCCCCATTTCTTGTTTGTAGATCTTCCCTAAGTTCCAAAGGGTAGATTCAAACGGTTACTAATTAAGGACACTGGGGGATGCGAAGACAAAGGAAAATCAGTCAAGAAACAATAAAGCAAGAGTCCTAATTTCTCCTCAAGGGACATATATAACAATCTGTTGCAGGAGATCCAACCAGTCCATTCTGAAGGAGATCAGCCCTGGGATTTCTTTGGAAAGAACGATGCTAAAGCTGAAACTCCAGTACTTTGGCCACCTCATGCGAAGAGTTGACTCACTGGAGAAGACTCTGATGCTGGGAGGGATTGGGGGCAGGAGGAGAAGGGGACGACAGAGGATGAGATGGCTGGATGGCATCACTGACTCGATGGACTTGAGTCTGGGCGAACTCCGGGAGTTGGTGATGGACAGGGAGGCCTGGCGTGCTGCGATTCATGGGGTCGCAAAGAGTCGGACACGACTGAGCGACTGATCTGATCTGATCTGATGGGACACGACTGAAGCGACTTAGCAGATAGGAACTAAGGCCCTCACCCAGTTAGAGGATGGTGACCTCATGCTGAGCACTAGCACACAGACCCCAGACTAGTTGGAACCAGAAGGTTGATGACTGATATTTCCAAATCACCACCCTATTACTTCACCACTAACCCATCAGACAAAAGTTATGTACCCAACAGCCCTCACCACCAAATGTGGTCTTTAAAAATGCTTCCTTTAAAAATAAATAAATAAATTAAATAAAAATGCTTCCTTTAAGACCATCAGGAATTCAGGTCTTTTGAACATGAGCCACCCATTCTTCCTACTTGGCACCTGCAGTAAACATCATATTTTCCTTCCCCACAAACTGGTGTCATTAAATTGGCTTTGCTCCATGGCAGGCCAGCAAATATTAACATGATCAATTCATAAATGCCCTGAAAAACCATCCTGAGTCAATTTGAAGAACATGTAGCATTCTTGCTCCCAGAAAGTTTCAGAAGCAATGTTACAAATTCAAGAACATTTTATTTTAAAATGTAGCCTAGAATATTAGCAATTCACCTGTGACCAATGCAACTATAACACATGACCTGCTCATCTCAAAACCCCCAGAAATTTCCCATGATCCTAGGACAGTGCAGGATTAGAACCTATGTGATGGCTGGTACTGAATCTGCTGCTGGCCCAATGGGGTAAGAGCTCAGAGAGAGATTTTAATTCAGGGAAGCAAATTAGCATGAATTCTCTTACACATTCATGTTTAGAAAGAAGATTTATACCTACAAAGATAGAAACCAAAGACTAGAATATTATTGGTATCTTATGAACTCTGTAGGAGCAGGGCAGAATTTGTCACCTTAAAATATGTCTCTTCAGTATATTATTTTAAGCTGTTTGTTTTTTGTTTTCTGAGAAAAAGCAGACATGGGGAGGGCTCTGAAATTCAAGTAGGAATTGTCCTTTTGTACTATGGTTTTTCCAGTAGTCATGTATGGATGTGAGAGTTGGACTGTGAAGAAAGCCAAGTGCTGAAGATGCTTTTGATGCTTTTGAACTGTTGTGGTGTTGGAGAAGACTCTTGAGAGTCCCTTGGACTGCAAGGAGATCCAACCAGTCCATTCTGAAGGAGATCAGTCCTGGGTGTTTTTTGGAAGGAATGATGCTAAAGCTGAAACTCCAGTACTTTGGCCACCTCATGCGAAGAGTTGACTCATTGGAAAAGACCCTGATGCTGGGAGGGATTGGGGGCAGGAGGAGAAGGGGACGACAGAGGATGAGATGGCTGGATGGCATCACTGACTCGATGGACCTGAGTCTGAGTGACCTCCGGGAGTTGATGATGGACAGGGAGGCCTGGCGTGCTGCGATTCATGGGGTCGCGAAGAGTCGGACACAACTCATCGACTGAACTGATCTGAAGAAACATTTACACTGGTAAGGGAAATCTCCATTTGTAAGGGTGTCTCCCCTTCTGTACTTGAAGGAAGAGGAGGATCAAATCTCTAGAAACTCTTATCAGTGAAGGCAATGACGTAAATCTGCCTCACAATCGCCCTTCTTTACTGCAGTTTTCCTTGTGACCTCCCATAACCGACTCTCCCCACCCTCAACACACTCTTTTGTCTTTAGCTGGGAATGATATTTATGGTGTAGACTCTTGCTGTTTGGTGAGTTCCTCAGTTTTCCTGGGTCTCTCTCATGTAATTAAACTTTGATATTTCTCCTGTTAATGTTTCATGTCAATTTAATTCTTAGACTAGCCAGAATAACCTAGAGGGATAGAGGAAAATTTCTTCCTTCCTAACAACTCCCTTTGCCTTGCATTTCTATAACACTTTTAGATTTTCAAAATAACTAAAGAAACTTAGCCATGCAGCTGTAAGCAAGCAAAAGAATTTGCCTGAAGACATCAAATTAGACAACACAAGAACTGTGGCTGGCCCAAGAAAGCTTATTACATTCTGAGGTGAGCAAAGGCAATTTTTAAAATATACACTCAAACACATATCTTGTAAGATGTTATAGATGGTGGCCATCTTTGTGCTTTTGCATCAGTGGTTTTCAAACTGTTCTCTGAGGAGTCCTAGATGTTACATTGGTTGTCTTGGAGAGGGTGCTGGGGGCTTGGATGGGGACCCAGAGTTTTACTCTCCTTTTTCATTGAGAGCTGCAAGCCCTGCTCTTCTCAAATTGGATTCTGACTAGGGCATGTGGTTCATGTGATTTTATTTGGAGAAAAATTCTGCTGCTCTAAAAGTATTATAAAGCACTTTTATAGACTATTATTTTTGTAGTGGCCCAAAGAATGATATACCAAGTCACTGTATAAGCAGATAAGACAGGATGTCACAGAGAGAGAGAGAGTCAGGCATGACTTTCTTGACATATGCAAAACTATGTCGACCTAAGCCACTTTGGGATCTAAGCCTGGCCACAACGCCTGCCGTTGAACAGGTCTCAGTAATTAACGATCTCAAGGGAACAAAGAAATGCGGGAACACAGGAAAGGCAGTCCAATGACGCACTCTGCAGTGATAAAGCAGAGCCCTTGTTCCTTCTTCCTCAAGAAATTATACATAGTAATATATCTTTGAGTTCTGCAGCTGCATAGAATGATGATGTTGACCCTTGTGATTTCAATCAGCTAAAGCTTGGACTCTGTTGACCTGTGCCCCCAATTCTATGTGAATTCTCTGCTCAAGCCCCTTCGTGAACATATATGTACCCTTAGCTTAAAATTTCTCCACTTTTGCTGTTTGGGGGGCACTGCTTTGGGAAAGATCCCCAGTGTTCTCTTTATTTGCTGCAAGTAATAACAAGGCCTTCCTTCCCTGATCTTTGGCTCGGTTGTGTCTATTGGCTTGACATCCATCAATAGATGAACTCAGTGTTCAAGTAACAACTAGATAAGAACCTCTGAGTCTGCCAAGTAGGTGTGAGACAGGAAGTAAGGGGTCAGGGCACAACCTTTAAAAGAATGACATATCCTTTAAGGATATGATATAAACTGGTTGGAACCAACCAGGCCCAAGATTGCAGACAATTCAACTTCCAGTGGACATTGAGTTTCTTTATAATTAGCTAATTAGTTATAATTAGGAACCAGAGATAAAATTGCCAACATCCCCTGGATCATGGAAAAAGGAAGAGAGTTCCAGAAAAACATCTATTTCTGCTTTATTGACTATGCCAAAGCCTTTGACTGGGTGGATCAAAACAAACTGTGGAAAATTCTGAAAGAGATGGGAATACCAGGCCACCTGACCTGCCTCTTGAGAAACCTGTATGCAGGTCAGGAAGCAACAGTTAGAACTGGACCTGGAACAACAGACTGGTTCCAAATAGGAAAAGGAGTACATTATGGCTGTATATTGTCACCCTGCTTATTTAACTTATATGCAGAGTACATCATGAGAAATGCTGGGCTGGAAGAAGCACAAGCTGGAATCAGGATTGCCGGGAGAAATATCAATAACCTCAGATATGCAGATGACACCACCCTTATGGCAGAAAGTGAAGAGGAACAAAAGCCTCTTGATGAAAGTGAAAGAGAAGAGTGAAAAAGCTGGCGTAAAGCTCAACATTCAGAAAATGAAGATCATGGCATCTGGTCCCATCACTTCAAGGGAAATAGATGGGGAAACAGTGTCAGACTTTATTTGAGGGGCTCCAAAATCACTGCAGATGGTGATTGTAGCCATGAAATTAAAAGACGCTTACTCTTTGGAAGGAAAGTTATGACCAATCTAGATAGCATATTGAAAAACAGAGACATTACTTTGCCAACAAAGGTCTGTCTAGGCAAGGCTATGGTTTTTCCAGTGGTCATGTATGGATGTGAGAGCTGGACTGTGAAGAAGGCTGAGCGCCGAAGAATTGATGCTTTTGAACTGTGGTGTTGGAGAAGACTCTTGAGAGTCCCTTGGACTGTAAGGAGATCCAACCAGTCCATTCTGAAGGAGATCAGTCCTGGGTGTTCTTTGGAAGGACTGATGCTAAAGCTGAAACTCCAATACTTTGGCCACCTTATGCAAAGAGTTGACTCACTGGAAAAGACTCTGATGCTAGGAGGGATTAGGCGCAGGAGGAGAAGGGGATGGCAGAGGATGAGATGGCTGGATGGCATCACTGACTCGATGGACCTGAGTTTGAGTGAACTCCGGGAGTTGATGATGGATAGGAAAGCCTGGCGTGCTGCAATTCATGGGGTTGCAAAGAATCAGACACAACTGAGTGACTGAACTGAACTGAATTAGTTTCTTTGTAATTAGACCCACCCACAGGAGCCATGATAGTTCCAAGATCAAGTATAAAAGGCTAAAAAGTTGGTGGTGGTCCAATTCCTAGAAATCTCTGCCCCTTCCTCAAAGTAGTTGGAATAATCCTCCCATTTGTTAGCTTATGAAATTACCCAGCCCATAAAAACTAACCATCCATACTTAGGGCCTCTTGCTTTCTGAGATGGCCCACACTCTGTCTATAGATTGTGTATCTCCCCAAACAAACCTGCTTTTCGACTTGGTTCTCCAGGCAGAGCCTTCTTGCCTGAACACTTGTATCCTTCACAAGAGTCCTTGGGTAATAAATTTACTTCTTGCCTATCACTCTGCCTCTCATTAAATTCCCTCTATGCTGAGATATAAAGAACATGAGCCTCAGTATAAGTCCTGATGGCAGCTGAGTGATTTTAATAAAACAACAGTGGGCTCAAGTCCCATTCTGTGGGTTCAGCTCCCGATCTGAGTTTCATCTGAGGGGCTAGTGGGTTGGAGTCCTAATCTGAGGGTTGGAGTCCTAATCTGAGGTGTGCTGTTTCAGGTGTGTTCACACCAAAAGGCATTAACACCTTTAGCTAAACTTAGTTCATTTTTGCTTGCCTTTATATTCAGATTTCCATTCTAATTTCATACCCAAATGTCAAACAGTAATAAGGATTTCATCTAAAATGAAATATTGTTTGAAAATCTACAAGGTGCTTTGACAGCAGGAGTGTGGGACATATACCAATTTAGTGGGAATCGAATGTGTTACATACATTTATCTCTCACGTGAACATAAGCATGGAAAAGAGGAGAATCCCTTCTCCCTGTCAAACAGAGATTAAAGGGGAAAGATTTAAATGTTGGGTTTCATCATACTTATTTAATAAGCAAGAACAAGCAATTGGAAACATCTAAGGTACTTTCTGTATTACACAGAGATTAAATACTCTCTGTTTTAGCCACACTGTACTTTTCTTTCAATATGTCAAGAAACAATTTGCTAATAGAATACCTTCATGAAATCTAGTACTTGTTTATTTTTGCCAATAATGTTAGGCTCTTCTGAAAGCTTTCATCCAAGCTTAAGAGGAGAAAAGAGGTTGTACAAGATTGGTTTATAGAAGCCTGAGCTTCCTTATTATCTCAGAATTTAAAATAAATAAATAAATAAAGTACAAAGTGAAAAGAATAAGCTGTTTAAATTCTAGCACCAGGCATGCCTGGAAAGTGTGCTGAAAAGTGGGAGCCCTTTCCTGAGCACATCATTTCAGGTATCATGAGGAGGCACCGTCCCCAGCCTGTAAAATTTCTCAGAACCCTCTCAGATGGCAGGGCTCCTTCCCCATCTATCCTGTGTCCTGAGAGGTGGCTCCATCAACCCCACATTTGGAAAGAATATAGATGAGGAGGTCCTCAGAGAAAGAGAACCAGGCGTGACTTTTTTGACATAAAAGAAACCACTTTGGCCTAAGGCATTTTTGGCTCAATCCTGGCTGCAATGCTTGCCCTTGAATAGGTCTGTCATCAGCGGATCTTAAGGGAAGTGAAGGAAGGCAGAAACAAAGGAAAAGCAGTCAAGAAACAATAGTTCTGCAATAAAAGAGTCCTAGTTCTTTCTCAAGGGATGTACATAGTCTGATACACGTCTTTGAGTCCTACAGGAACTCAGTCCTCCCCCCAGGTGGCAGATGGAATGATGACATTGACTCTCCTGATTTCAGTCCACTAACATTTGGACTCTGTTGACCTTGGCTCCAATTCTATGCTGAAGTCTCCTCTGTTCAAGCCCCTTCATGAACATGCATGTACCCTCAGTTTAAAAACTTCCCCACTTTTACTGTTTGGGGAGACACTGCTTTGGGAAAGATCCCCAGCGTCCTCCTTAGTTGCTGCAAGTAATAAAGCCTTCCTTCTCCCCATCTTTGGCTTGATGTATCTTTTGGCTCAACACAAGAGATTAACCTAGTTTTCAGGTAACGATTTCTCAAGCCACAAAATCAGCATGCCTCATACTCGTGTTCTTTTGTAACACCGCCATCCAATTAGTGATCAGGCTCTGTTTCATTCTCCTGCCTAAATAGCTTTCCAGTCATCAATATTATACCCTACCCTACCTCACTCCTGGGGCTGCCATGCTCACTGAGGCTTTTGTTGTGTGTTAAATGGAACATTGGGATAGTTCCTAATTAGTCTTCCTCCCGGAGAAGGCAATGGCACTCCGCTCCAGTACTCCTGCCTGGAAAATCCCATGGACAGAGGAGCCTGGGAGGCTGCAATCCATGGGGTCACTGAGGGTCGGACACAACTGAGCGACTTCACTTTCACTTTTCACTTTCATGCATTGGAGAAGGAAATGGCAACCCACTCCAGTGTTCTTGCCTGGAGAATCCCAGGGACGGCGGAGCCTGTTGGGCTGCCATCTTTGGGGTCACACAGAGTCGGGGACACAACTGAAGTGACTTAGCAGCAGCAGCAGTCTTCCTCCTCCTCATCTCCCCTCCTTTGAATTCACAGGTCACATTTACCCCACCGTGATCTTTCTAAATCACAAATCTGATCCTCTGCTTATCATCTTTACCTGCCTTCACATAGCCTTTAGAATACAGTGCAAAGTTCTAAACACTGCATCCAAAGTAGTCCCACCCTTGCCTACCTTTCTAATCTTTTGTCCTATGACTGCCACATTTAAGTTCCCTCTGGCCAGCCTGCCTCTCAGTTCTGTGAGTCCTCCCTACCTTTCATTCCCATGGGCATGCTCACCCTTCCCTCTCAACAGAAAAGACCCTCTCTGCTTTGCTCACCTGGCAGAATTTTAATCATTCTCCAAGATTCACTTCAACTGTTCTTTCCCTGAGGAATCCCTTCACATCCTTGTATGTGTCTCATTTTGAACACTCATGTCGAGACACCCGAATCACTCACTGAGATGTCTGTCTCCCCAACCTCATGATGCCCTTCAAGACAAAGACTGTGATGCCATAAATACACCCTGCATAGTACAGTGTCTGGCATAATAATGATGGCCCTCAAAATGCTGACATACTGGATGGCTTAAATGTCGACAGAAATTTTCACTGCACCAGGAGCCAAGGGTCCAGGCTCCTATTCTCACTGTTGCAACATTCAATTCAAGCTCACTGTGGCCCAGAGTCTTTAAGAACAAAACTATGGGAATAATTGGTGAGATGGGTTCTAATCTTCTTTGCAGCTTCAAAATTAAATTCTACAGTGCTATAAACATTTCTTTCTTCAAGAATGACTCTTAAAGTTGTAGACACCAGTCTGATATCACCTGCAGCCTCTATTTGCCTTAGAATGTCAAGTTACTTAGGCCATTCCATGCTAATGAATATAGAATCCTTCCAAAAAAAAGAGTAATGTATGAATGAATGGAATATTTGTTATATATTTCACTTTGGTTAATAAATTTAAATCTTGGCACTGCTCCCCTATTTCTAAAGCCTTTTTTCCCCATCAAAGTAGATTAATTTAATGGGGGAGAAGATGTCATTAATTACACACATTCATACACACAGGAACAGAGCAGAAATCACAAAGCAGTATTGGAATCAGTCCAAAGAATGATTTTGACAAAAGGAGAGAATTCATTTCAAAAGACTCCAAAGTCAATGACACCTTTTTAATTTTGCAGTTCCCATTTTACTGATTAAAAAAAAATAAAAACTTGTCATTGACATCAAGTTTTTAATTTTTAATCCTGCATAATAGGTGACATGGGGAAGCTAAAAGGGATCCTAGATATTAGCCACTTTGAGAGTCGAATGGCAGAGGGTGAGCAGAGAAATTAACATTAATTAGCCAGGTTTGAAGGATGTATCTTGAAGCAGAATGGAATAAGATGCACGTGATCATCAAACTTTTTTTGATGTTCATTCACACATTTCCAACCAGTTGTTTTTACCACAAATAAGAAGGAGAGCTTGACAGTAATGAAGTTGTAGAGGCACTTGATATACTTTTGATCCCAGGCAGACCAATTAGCAATTGTAGAGTCATTTTGTAACTTTCTGTCAAGGGAAATACTGCCAAACATAGCAGAGGGGGAAGCAACAGATAACATTTATTTGCCACTGCTGTGACAGCCTTCCTTTTCTCTGAAAACGATGCTGGCCTTCCTCACATCATGGTCCAGAACCCCCGATGCTCCTTTCTTCAGCACAAATCCTGAGTGCTGCCAGCACAGCGAAGGCATCAACTCTGGGAGCCACAGCCCGTGGAAAGCTATTACCGATGTGTTCATCAGCACCCTTTTTAGTTGCAAAAGAAATGCCACCTCACTCTGGCTTAAAGCAAAAGGGGCATTAGTGGCTCAAAACCATCAGGGACCTCCTGTTCATCTCTCAAGTCTGCTTCCCTCTGCATCCCCCAAATGGACCTTTCGTGTCATGGCACAGATGCCCACCTAAAGCTCCGGGTTTACACACTCTCAGGCAAACCACCCGCCTGCCAGGACAAGGTCTCAGGCAAAACTGTTTCTGTTCTTAGATCTAAGGATATTTGAGAGCTCGACAGTCACGAACTTATCACTGGAGCCAGTGTGGTCCGCCGCTCTGACTGCCAGGCTGTGGTCACCTGGGGGCTCCTGAAACCAGAAGGTGCTAAGAACGAAGAGGGCAGCTCCCTAGCAAAAAACCAGGGTGTGTGGCCAGAGGGAGGAGAGGAAAGATGAGACGGCAAAAGTAACCAATGTCACCCATAAAATGAAGCCACGCTCTTTGGCTCCAAGATATGTATCTGTTTCCTACACAAAGATAAGAAAAAAGAACAAAAAAACTAAAAGCAAATGTAGGCAATATACTGTTTTTCTCAACAAATCCAACCTCCTGAGCTCAATGTTCAACAGCTCTTGCCGTTTCACCACAGAGCCTTTCCTCCAAGGAAGACGGGAAAAGGCTTAACCTTCACCTCTCATGTCCACCTGTGTGACCCACAGGCACTTCAACCTGAACTGGTCCAAAGCCGACCTCACTGTACTTCCTCTTGAACCTGTAGCTCCTCCCAGAGTCTCTATTTTAAGAGGTGCCGCCACCCTCACCCTTCTCCTGTGACCTCAAAGTCACTAACCCCACTTCCATCTCCCACCTTCATCCCGCCCGCCACGCAGGCATCACCGAGCCTGTTGATTCTGCATCCTGCAGGGACCCTTGTCAAAGGCGCTCCCTCTGGTCTAACTCAAGTCCCACCGTCAGGGATGTCATCGTGTTCCATGCGGGGCCCTGTGCTGATTCTAAGTGGCTTTTCTGGGCCTGGGCTTACTTCCCTCTTGAGCAGGTGCTGGGAGGATTGCCCCTCAAATTCTACCTCCTCACTCCCCACATGAGGAGCCTGCCTGTGGTTCACCCCCTCCTTCAGCCTCCCCTGTGGTTGGCCGGTGAAATCTTACAGCGAAGCCCCGTGAACTCGTTTCCTGGGCCTGCGGTAACAAATTACACCAAATTACACGACAATTAGAATTGTCGGCTTGAAACGACAGAAATCCTCACAGTTCTGAAAGCCAGAATCCGAAATCAAGATGTGGGCAGGGTTGGCTCCTGGTGGAGGCTCTGAGGGCGGGCCCTTCCCTGCCTCTCGTCTTGCTTCCAGAGGCTCCGGCAAACCTTGATGCTCCTGCTGTGTAGCCCTGTCACCACGGCAGGCTCTGCCTTCTCTCCTGTTTTTCCCTCCGGGTCTGTGTGTCTCCCGTCTCCCTTTCCCTTTACTTGTAAGGGCAGCAGTCACTGGATTTAGCGCCCAATTAACCCAAGACTATGCCCTCTTCAGAGCCTTAATTTAATGACATTCGCAAAGACCCTCTTTCCAAGTAATATCACATTCATAGGTATCAGGGGTTAGGATTTAGGTTCAGACGGTAAAGAATCTCCCAGCAATTCAGGAGTCTGTTTGATCCCTGGGTCAGGAAGACCCCCTGCAGAAGGGAATGGCACCCCACTCCAGTATTCTTGCCTGGAGAATTCTATGGACAGGCTACAGTCCATGGGGTCGCAGAGTTGGACACGACTGAGCGACTAACACTTTCACTTTGGGAACACAATTCAATCCACTACATCCAACACAGGGAATGATGCTTCCCTACAAGGTAACGTGCCAGATTGTAGAAGTCATGGTTCCATGCTTTTCATGACCTGGGCCCTATCACCGTTGGGTCAGGCTCCCACACCCCTGTCTTCCCATGCCCCCCTGCCCCCCACTTCTCGCATTGGTGTCCTCTGCTGCCTCCCTAGTCACTGTGCCCATGCCCTCTATGTGCTCCGGGTTCCGGTCATGCCCACGCTTCTTCCTTGCCCACGTGTCTCAGCTAATGCTGATGTCTCTACTGAGATGTGGTTTTTCCCCTGCTGCTGTATCACACAACTGTGAACAGGATAAAACTAGGTCAGAGGTCCAAGGCAGAGGTCCCACTGGGAGTTACAAGGAGAATTTCACACCATGGCTTTATTTGGCTATTGCGATGTTTAAGAAAAAATTTTAACCAACTGCCAAGTTTTAAAAATCAGATGGTTGATATAAAAATCCGTATTGCCAGCATCTCCTTGGCATTCCAGCCTGAGACTGGAGACGCGTGTTAGCAAGGCCCACACGGGCTTTCCTAGTCACTCCCAGCCTGTGACCCCCATTACCATCCCAAGTTCTCGCCCTGTCTAAAGGGTTAGAGCCTAAACCAAGTTGCATTTTTCCAGGGAAACTTCTGCCATTCCGGTCCTTGACAGACTCCTGTTAGTCTGCTCAGGCCCAGCCTCCTGCCCTGAGGAGGGGGCTCACCTCCAACACCTACCCACAGATTTCATCCGCTCAGGTTATAACAAAATATCGAAGACTGGGTGGCTCAAACACAGAAATGTGTTTCTCATGGATGTTAAGACTGAGAAGTCCAAGATCAAGGTGCCAACCCTCCTCCTGGCTCAAGACAGCTGCCTTCTCACTTTGTCTTTGCATGGCAGAGATAAGCACTTGCTGCCTTTTCTTCTTATAAGGACAATACCATGACCACCATCATGATGTCATCTAAACTTATCTCCCAAGCCCCACCTTCGAATGCCATCACACTGGGGGACAGGCCTTCAGCATATGATTCAGGGGTGGGGGGCACCTACAGTCCATAACACACACACACACACACGTGCACAAATCCCTCAGTAGCCAGACTCTCCATTGTTTGTTTCTACCTCTTTATTTCACAATGTATTTTACAGCCTATAAATACAATTCATCTATAAGCCACAGCACAAAGGTCAAAGCAGGGTACAACTGTCCAGGTGCCAAGGCCTACTTACCCTCTAAAACATAAGCTGTATCATTGTTATGCTTACCTTTCCATTTTAAGGCTGTTTTAGCCATTCATTTTTAACCTACTGTTTCTCATTAAAATAGCACTGATGTTGGAAAAAACAGTAAGATTGGTCTGATGCCATACATGCCAAGAAATGATTCTTTAGGGACATGATTGATGTTCAGAGCCCCCTGATCCAGGTTTAGGTCATGTGACATATCTGCAGCCTTTTATGTCCATATGACTTAAACCATCAACTAATTGTAGGATCGAGGATTCAAAGTAAAAAACTGCATTAAAATGAGAATTGATCATGCATCTGGCCAAGCTCAGCTTTCCCTCTAAGATAACTCATGGACGCTTCCTTACATGGAGATGACTAAAAGAGCAGGCTCTGAGTGTGGGAGCTTGGCAAAGTTACTTTATTGCCCTTGACCTTCATGTTTTTATTGCCAAATGGAGAGTGGCGACAGTAATTCCCTAAGAGATTGCTGCAAGGGTTAAATAAGTGAATCTGGGTGATGTAATTAGGACAAAGCCTGGTATCAAATAATATTAGCTATTTTTTAATTTCTAGTGAAGGCAACAGAGTCCTAAAGATGGGACTTCAAAACTCAGATGTTGACAGGGACCATCCAAAGGTTTGGAGAAAACACAGGCCTCATCTAGGGAGCAACTGGTACTAAGTTTCAGAAACAATGAGTGATCTGGGACTTCCCTGGTGGTCCAGTGGTTAGGACCCTATGCTTTCACTGATGAAGGCAGGGCTTCAGTCTCTGGTCAGAGAACTAAAATCCACAAGCCTTACGGCACACCCCCCCCCCACACACACACAAAAAGCACTGGTCTCCCAGAAACAATGAGTGTCCCATATGGCCTTATCCTCCAGGGATTCAAGAGAATCAAAATGCAGGTTTTTACATGAAATGTCTGCTATTCCATGTTGCCAGTTAATTTAACTTCTAAATCATCGCACAACCCAATCAGAAGATAGCAGCAGACCACAAGAGTCTGTGTTCCCTCCAGAGTGGCAAGGGACACAGCCTCTTGCTAATGTGTCCCTGCATTAATTTTATTCATGAGCGTATCCCAGACCCCTCCCTGCAATTCCCCACTTGCTGCTTCTGTATTGACTCACTCCATCTTGTAATCCATCCATTCTTCACTTTCTCCTAAATTACTGAAAAAAAAGACTGAAACCAGCAGCCAGCCACCCAGGCAAATTTTAATTGAAAGGGTAAATGGCTGCAATTACTCCTCTGCCTTGCAAACCTGTGCTCTGGAAGTACAAGAGGACTCTAGAACTTCTGAAAGATTTTCAACCAAGCACACTGCTGAACCCAATCCTGAAAGAAGCCCATCCGTAACCCTCAGCATGCCCAAATCTGTGCAATAAAAAACCCCAAGCTAGATTCCATATGCCAAAGCATTAAAATGCCACCCTGTAACCATTTGGTTTTTTCCCAGCTTCCTTGTGTGCAATGCCCTGGCGTGCAATATTTCAAGCTTCTAAGAACACCATTCCTTTTTCCAGAAGTGAGCCTCACACATTCACAGAACCACTTAAACTTCTCCTTTAAACTTCCCATCCCCACCTATGTGGGATCCACAGCCAAGGAGACAAGCAGGAATGATTAGGAGGCATCTTCTGCTCGGATACCACATCAACAAAGATCAGAAAGTTAATGTTATTTAAACAGGAGACATTAGTTCCTCTTGAAAACAATGGAGCCCAGAAAATAACTCCAACCGGACTGAGCGACTGATCTGATCTGATCTGATCATCATTTTATTACTTTACTGTTGTGCTTCTCATTTTTAAATGACTGCATTGTGCTTTTTGCACCTCTATGGTACTTTATTATACCCTGAAGGTGTCATTTAAGTGTATTTTTATTCTCATCTGAGGGCATATGGTTTGCAGTTTTGTAACAATTGAAACAAGTTGGAGTTGCAATAAAGTAATTTGAGAAAAGGCCAGTCTTTGAAGCTTGTACTTTTAAGGGCTTTGAATTAAGAAGGAAAAAAAAAACAAAACAAAACACATTTGTTTTACTTATTTACTGTGGTTAAAAGGACCATTACATTTGCTTGTAAATCAGTCATAATTTGAGAAAGGATGGTTTCTTTAGAGCCTCAGAAAATTGCCCACTTGCCACCAGTATATTTTCCATCTTGGCTCAGTAATAAAAAAGTATTCAGTAAATGAAAGAGATTGGATTTTGTTTGGATTTCTTTTTTGAACTTTTTATATAAAACACTTCTGTTCCATTAGGATAATCCTATTTGACTTGCTTCTCTCAGTCAAAGAAAAGGAAAAAGCTATTATGAGAGAGCCAGGAACAAAGGATTTCCCACCCCTGGTCGGGCTTTTGATCCTCACACGGTCATAACAGGCCTCCGGCAGTAGCCAATAACTTCCGGCTTCAAAGGAAGGAAAACAGGCTTAAAACGAATGCACCTCCCAGTGATGCCGTGGGGTTTGTGGCCAGCAGATTGCTCTCCTGACCTCCGTATACAATCACTTTCTGCCCTCAAGTGATGGATACAATTGCCACTGTTTTACCTACAGAGAAACCCCCACTATTATTTTATGGCCACTGAATTCACCTGCCCGTGTCTAATACAGTCATTTGTTGAACTCCACCATCTCACACTACCTTTGTGTTATGATAATCAGAGAATGGGAAGCACTGAATCCCTTTTATATTCTTTGTAAAAACACAAGAATAGAAACTATTTTATAAAACAGCTCACTGTAGAAAGATCTTCATAAATAAGTTGTTCTGCTGATATAGAGTCACAGAGGAAAAAAGGAAAATATAAATTTGATGTTGCCCTATATCTATTCAAATAAAAAAAAACCTCATAATTTTGAAAATTATCCAGCTCAGCAACTCCATCAACTTTCAATTAACCTCAGAAGTACCAGTACTGCTTCTAGACCAGCTCAAGAACTTTCCAGCACTCATTAATTCTTTACACCAGACATTTCCATGTTTATCTCATTATTCCCTCCCTTCCATACTCTTCTTTTCTCTCCTCTATTTCCTCCTCTTCCTTTCCAAGCTTCTCCATCTGCCACAATGCAGTAATGATAGTGGGCAGAAGTCATGACCACCACTGTGTTACCAACAGAAATTAAAAACTAATCTGGGAAGTGAGACAGAGAGAGGCTGGCTTCACCAACCACGAAAAAAGCAGACTCCACCTTTCCCACATTATCCACACTCTTCCTTCTATCTGCTTTCTATCCACTCCCCCCTCCCCAACATGTGTCTTTGAAGCCCTCTTTCCAAGCCTCTACACCTACCAGTGTCTCTTTAGAGAACTCCTTCCCTGCTGCTGCTGCTAAGTCACTTCAGTCGTGTCCGACTCTGCGTGACCCCATAGACGTCAGCCCACCAGGCTCTCCTGCCCCTGGGATTCTCCAGGCAAGAAAACTGGAGTGGGTTGCCATTTCCTTCTCCAATGCATGAAAGCGAAAAAGTGAAAGTGAAGTCGCTCAGTCGTGTCCGACTCTTAACGACCCCATGGACTGCAGCCCACCAGGCTCCTCCATCCATGGGATTTTCCAGGCAAGAGTACTGGAGTGGGGTGCCATTGCCTTCTCCGTCCTTCCCTGAGTCTATTTATAAAACCTACTCTTTATTTAAAAATACAGCTCAGTTCCTTCTCTTGTTGCAAGCATTCAATGACCAAAAGAGCAGGCTATGAACTTTCCTTGGAGAAGGCAATGGCAACCCACTCCAGTACTCTTGCCTGGAAAATTCCATGGACAGAGGAGCCTGGTGGGCTGCAGTCCATGGGGGTCACGAAGAGTCAGACACGACTGAGTGACTTCACTTTCACTTCTCACTTCCACACCCTGGAGAAGGAAATGACAACCCACTCTAGTGTTCTTGCGAGAATCCCAGGGACAGGGAAGCCTGGTGGGCTGCCATCTATGGGGCTGCACAGAGTCGGACACAACTGAAGAGACTTAGCAGCAGCTTAGCAGCATGAACTTTTTTCCTACCTTGAATTTATGTAACACTCACTGTCCAAGACAAGTATTTTACTCATTTAACAGGGTGCACTTGAACACCTCCTCCATCCATCAGATCAGATCAGTCGCTCAGTCGTGTCCGACTCTTTGCGACCCCATGAACTGCAGCACGCCAGGCCTCCCTGTCCATCACCAGCTCCCGGAGGTCACTCAGGCTCGCATCCATCGAGTCAGTGATGCCATCCAGCCATCTCATCCTCTGTCGTCCCCTTCTCCTCTTGCCCTCAATCCCTCCCAGCATCAGAGTCTTCTCCAATGAGTCAACTCTTCGCATAAGGTGGCCAAAGTACTGAGTTTCAGCTTTAGCATCATTCCTTCTAAAGAAATTCCAGGATTGATCTCCTTCAGAATGGACTGTTGGATCTTCTTGCAGTCCAAGGGACTCTCAAGAGTCTTCTCCAACACCACAGTTCAAAAGCATCAATTCTCGGCGCTCAGCCTTCTTCACAGTCCAGCTCTCACATCCATACATGACCACAGGATAGACATAGCCTTGACTAGGCGAACTTTTTGGTAAATAATTCTCTGCTTTTGAATATGCTATCTAGGTTGGTCATAACTTTCCTTCCAAGGAGTAAGCGTCTTTATTCTGGCGCAGTCACCACTGCAGTGATTTGAGCCCAGAAAAACAAAGTCTGACACTGTTTCCACTGTTTCCCCATCTATTCCCATGTAGTGATGGGACCAGATGCCATGATCTTCGTTTTCTGAATGTTGAGCTTTAAGCCAACCTTTTCACTCTCCACTTTCACTTTCATCAAGAGGCTTTTAGCCCCTCTTCACTTTCTGCCATCCATAACACAGTGCTAAACCTGGCACTGCAGGGTATTTTTTTTAAATGAATAAAATTTACTCTAGCAAGGAAGAAAAGATGACACATGACGCAAATATCTGTATGATCATGTAAAATGTGATGAGCATCATGAAAGATATATAAACTAATTTTATAATTCAAGAGAAAGAGACAGATGACTTTTCTTTGGAGAAACTGCTTCAAAGATGTGCTTGTTATGCCAGCCCAGGGGGAACGCCAGTCTTTATCTCATTAGTATTTATGGCCCTAGGGTCATCCCTCTTACCTTTTACCACTTGTTGCGTGCATTGCTGACTTGTATTTTCAGATGCTCTGTTCTGTCATTCTAGCTAGATTATGAGCTCAAAATGGACTGAAATGGTGCCTAATAGTTTATACAGTTCCCTCTCAGCCTCATACACAGTAGTTGGGCAATAAGTACTTGTTACCTTACCCAATAAACTCCTACCAGTTTCCAGATTCTATGCTGTCTGCAGGGCAGTTACAAGCAATGAATATAGTCATAAAATCTAGTCTCCACGTACGCAAAGTACACAGTCTGACACTTGAGATATTGTCACAATATGATGTAGGGTGCACCAATATAGAGACACCCTGAGAGCCAAAAAGATAGCTGCCGACTCTGTGCAGAGGAAACCTAACCAGAGACTGTTCATAGGTAAGTGAACATTGACTCTCCATCTGATGAGGAGAGTTAACATCGAGGATGAGGAGAAAAGCGGTGTTTTCGATGAGAGAAGATGAGCAAAGACTTAAGGACCAAAGAAAAAGGAAATAGAAGGAGAGTTGGGAGAAGTCTTTATTTACCACACTAACATCTTACCCTGGTGCATCTCACAGACTCAGAGCAGAATTAATTCAACCACTATTCTTATTTTTTATGCTAAACATTGTATTTGCAAACCTGTATTATAAATGTAAAGCAAAAAAAAAAATTTCTGTTTTCAGGTGGAGGATTTCTCTTGCTTTCAGTCTGATAAGATCTCTCGAATCTGCATTCCCCTTAAATAAACAAGTTAGGCAATTAGGCCATCCTACTTCTTCACATTGTTAAGGAGGAAATAATTTTAACCCACAGGTACTTTCTTATCAGATACTATGTGGTCCCTTCCTAAAGAAACATTGCAAGCAAGATTCCTTCATTACCATGTAAGCTAGTATTGGCATTTGCCAAGAGTAGCCAGTCCTGGGGCTTCCTTGATGGCTCAGTGGTAAACAATCAGCTTGCCAAAGCAGGAGATACGGGTTTGATCCCTGGGTCAGGAAGATCCCTTAGAAAAGGAAATGGCAATCCACTCTCCAGTATTCCTGGAGAAGGAAATGGCAATCCACTCCAGTATTCTTGCCTGGGAAACTCCATGGACAGAAGAGTCTGGTGGGCTAGAGTCAATGAGGTTGTAAAGGGTTGGACACAACTTAGCAAAAACAAGGAGGTCCTGGCGATTACACCAGAAACTGTAAGTCAAGAAGCCTCTTTGGTAAGAGATTTAGCCAATGGCCAATTCCATGTGGCTTCTGAGACTTACCAGGATTTGCAGCAGGAAGCAAGCAACCCCAATAAATTTGATCTGAGTAGCCCTCTCCAGAGTTGAACTTCATTATCACAGGTTCTGCCCTCCCTTCTATCTACCCCACTGCTGTGTTTCCTTGAAAATGAAAAGTAACTTTCTCATTCCTGTTCTTTCTGGGGATTCCTGACCTAGGAAAAATTTACGGTGCTGAGTAAGGCCTTTCATTTAAAATCGCCCACCTCTGTTTTGATAAATGTGTCGCTCCAAAGATAAATGTTTCATGTCCTGAATATGTTTGCATGGATCTGAACTTATTTTTTCCCCACAAGCTATATATGACAAGACACAGTAACAATGTCAGTAGGCTAGGTTTCAGAAGATAAAGGAGATTTGGTTTTAAAGGTTACCAAGAAAGCTGCTGGTGGGACAATTTCAAAGCTATCTCCTCAGTAGACATTTCTATGTTTTCATTGAGCGGAAACTGGACATAGGAAAGCATTTAATTGACAAATTGGGAGACTAAAAATAAATGTGAATTTCATGCTCAGCTAAGAAGCATATAAAACAAATTATGTGGAAGTTCAGCTAAAGAGAAGAAAGGAAATTAATTCCAAGAGACTGTCTAGGGACTCAAGGGTATATTGATGACACCAAAAAGTGGGAAATGACTGCGTTACACGGCAGGGCTGTTGCTCCAGCGACTACGTGGGGTCAGATGCTCACACCACAGATGTCTATCTGTCATTTTCCCAACGGTCCTACTCTCCAAGGTCCTACAGAGAAGAGAGATGTTTGTCTGGGGTAGTAAAGACCATGCTCTCACTAAGTCCCAAAACAATACCATTTGATTCTACCCTTCAGGGAAGTCCCAAAACAATACCATTTGATTCTACCCTTCAGGGTGAAAGTGAAAGCGAAGTTGCTCAGTCACGTCTGACTCTTTGTGACCCCATGGCCTGTAGCCTACCAGGCTTCTCGGTCCATGGGATTTTCCAGGCAAGAGTACTGGAGTGGGGTGCCATTTCTTTCTCCAGGAGATCTTCCTGACCCAGGGATTGAATCCAGGTCTCCCAAATTGCAGGCAGATGCCTTACCATCTGAGCCCCTTCATGGTAGGGACTGTCTATTCCTTAGTTGTGGAAGTTGTCCTTCTCTCCCATATAGTTTCTGCATCAACACTGGACCTATAACACAGAATCAGTTGACACCCTTTAGGCTACAGTTTCAAGCAAAATCTAACTCCTACCTATGGCATATCTCTTCCAAGGCAATCCATGTGTCACTGAGACCTACAAAGTTCTCATTACTCCTCACCTCTTCCTGAGTAGACCCTCTACTTCTCCTCCTCTACTTCCAAGCCCTCTTGCATATCAAACCAAATCGAGTCTGCTCCTTGCAGGGTGGTACACAGTACAGCTTCCTTCCCTATGCAACTCTTCTTCCCCATTACATCTCCCTTCCCCCACCACACTTCTCCAAGGCATGAACTCACATTCCTAGTCTCTGAGCAGATAATGCTTCTCCACCAACTGTGCAGGCAAAGGACCAAGGAGGAATCAGTATATCCCAGCCATCTACTTGAAGACAAGTAAGACCAGCATTTCCATCCTTTGAGAGAGTAAAGGCACCGGGAAAGCACGCTGATGGAGAGAGGTTGAATCCATCTGGGACTCAAGAGGATGTTTTTATAGAGTTCCAGCCTTTAACTTGGGCTTCCCTGGTAGATCAGCTGGTAAAGAATCTGCCTGCAATGCAAGAGACTCCAATCTGGATTAGGAAGATCCCTTGGAGAAGGAATAGGCTACCCACTCCAGTATTCTTGGGCTTCTCTGGTGGCTCAGATGGTAAAGAATCTGCCTGCAGTGGGGGAGACCTGGGTCTCCCTGGTTTGATCCCTGGGTCAGGAAGATCCCCTGGAGGAGAGCATGGTAATCCACTTCAGTATTCTTGCCTGGAGAATCCTCATGGACAGAGGAGCCTGGCGAGCTACAGTCCACAGGATTGCGAAGAGTTGGACATGACTGAGCGACTAAACATAGCCTTTAACTTACAGCTCTTTCAAAGTCAGAGAAAAAAGTTTAAATGAGACATTCTTGAGTTATTCCATCGGTGAAAGAGGAAAAAATGGAATCAACTTTGCCAATACACCAAGTTCAGCCAGTAGGCTGGATTCTCCAAGACTCAAAGACACAGAATGGCTATGGTGGCCGCTGGGTCACACCTAGGGCTGAAGAGCAGTCCCTGGACTATCTCCATGGGAGTGACCTAGGATCCCATACTAGAGACAATAGGATAGCCCAAAGGTTGTTTTAATTGGGGTTTTCTCCTGGGAACTGAATTACTGAAGCATAAAAAAGGAACTTTCCTCAGCTCTCATGACATACCATATTAGAGTGATTTGTTGCAAAAAGGACATCCAATGGCTTCTCTGTAAGGTCTTTGGCCCCATGCCTGACAGCTTATGCTGAACTATGTCGGATTCATAATCTCCAAAGAACATTTAGCTTTGGGACCAAGGACCAGTCTTGATCAATCAAGAGCTTTTGTGTAGCAGAGTTTCATTAAAGTGAAAAAGGGACAGAGAAAGCTTCTGACACAGACATCAGAAGGGGGACAGAGTTCCCCCTCACTAGTCTTTAGCACAGGGAAGGCAATGGCACCCCACCCCAGTACTTTTGCCTGGAGAATCCCATGGACGGAGGATCCTGGTAGGCTGCAGTCCATGGGGTCGCTGAGAGTCAGACACGACTGAGCGACTTCACTTTCACTTCTCACTTTCATGCATTGGAGAAGGAAATGGCAACCCACTCCAGTGTTCTTGCCTGGAGAATCCCAGGGACAGGGGAGCCTGGTGGGCTGCCGTCTATGGCGTCGCACAGAGTCAGACACGACTGAAGCGACTTAGCAGCAGTAGCAGCAGCAGTCTTTAGCAAGGGAATTATATACTTTTTAAATTAGTTATTACAATAAATCAAAAGAATGTCTCAAGGTTGTAAAAATTTTATCAGATCCACTCCCACAATCTACATTTTAGGATAACAGGATTAGAACTTAACAATAGAAAGATCCTGCTAGATCAGATCAGTCGCTCAGTCGTGTCCGACTCTTTGCGACCCCATGAACTGCAGCACGCCAGACCTCCCTGTCCATCACCAGCTCCCGGAGGTCACTCAGACTCGCATCCATCGAGTCAGTGATGCCATCCAGCCATCTCATCCTCTGTCGTCCCCTTCTCCTCCTGCCCTCAATCCCTCCCAGCATCAGAGTCTTCTCCAATGAGTCAACTCTTCGCATGAGGTGGCCAAAATACTGGAGTTTCAGCTTTAGCATCATTCCTTCCAAAGAAATTCCAGGATTGATCTCCTTCAGAATGGACTGGTTGGATCTTCTTGCAGTCCAAGGGACTCTCAAGAGTCTTCTCCAACACCACAGTTCAAAAGCATCAATTCTTCGGCGCTCAGCCTTCCTCACAGTCCAGCTCTCACATCCATACATGACCACAGGAAAGACCATAGCCTTGACTAGGCGAACCTTTGTTGGCAAAGTAATGTCTCTGCTTTTGAATATGCTATCTAGGTTGGTCATAACTTTCCTTCCAAGGAGTAAGCGTCTTTTAATTTCATGGCTGCAGTCACCATCTGCAGTGATTTTGGAGCCCAGAAAAACAAAGTCTGACACTGTTTCCACTGTTTCCCCATCTATTTCCCATGCAGTGATGGGACCAGATGCCATGATCTTCATTTTCTGAATGTTGAGCTTTAAGCCAACCTTTTCACTCTCCACTTTCACTTTCATCAAGAGGCTTTTTAGCCCCTCTTCACTTTCTGCCATAAGAGTGGTGTCATCTGCATATCTGAGGTTATTGATATTTCTCCCGGCAATCTTGATTCCAACTTGTGTTTCTTCCAGTCCAGCATTTCTCATGATGTACTCTGCATATAAGTTAAATAAACATGGTGACAATATGCAGCCTTGACGTAGTCCTTTTCCTATTTGGAACCAGTCTGTTGTTCCATGATCAGTTCTAACTGTTGCTTCCTGACCTGCATACAGATTTCTTAAGAGGCAGATCAGGTGGTCTGGTATTCCCATCTCTTTCAGAATTTTCCACAGTTTATTGTGATCCACACAGTCAAAGGCTTTGGCATAGTCAATAAAGCAGAAATAGATGTTTTTCTGGAACTCTCTTGCTTTTTCCATGATCCAGCGGATGTTGGCAATTTGATCTCTGGTTCCTCTGCCTTTTCTAAAACCAGCTTGAACATCAGGAAGTTCACGGTTCACATATTGCTGAAGCCTGGCTTGGAGAATTTTGAGCATTACTTTACTAGCGTGTGAGATGAGTGCAATTGTTCGGTAGTTTGAGCACTCCTTGGCATTGCCTTTCTTTGGGATTGGGATGAAAACTGACCTTTTCCAGTCCTGTGGCCACTGCTGAGTTTTCCAAATTTGCTGGCATATTGAGTGCAGCACTTTCACAGCATCATCTTTCAGGACTTGGAATAGTTCCACTGGAATTCCATCACCTCCACTAGCTTTGTTCGTAGTGATGCTTTCTAAGGCCCATTTGACTTCACATTCCAAGATGTCTGGCTCTAGGTCAGTGATCACATCATCATGATTGTCTAGGTCTTGAAGCTCTTTTTTGTACAGTTCTTCTGTGTATTCTTGCCACCTCTTCTTAATATCTTCTGCTTCTGTTAGGTCCACACCATCTCTGTCCTTTATCGTGCCCATCTTTGCATGAAATGTTCCTTTGGTATCTCTGATTTTCTTGAAGAGATCCCTAGTCTTTCCCATTCTGTTGTTTTCCTCTATTTCTTTGCATTGATCACTGAAGAAGGCTTTCTTATCTCTTCTTGCTATTCTTTGGAACTCTGCATTTAGATGTTTATATCTTTCCTTTTCTCCTTTGCTTTTCGCTTCTCTTCTTTTCACAGCTATTTGTAAGGCCTCCCCAGACAGCCATTTTGCTTTTTTGCATTTCTTTTCCATGGGGATGGTCTTGATCCCTGTCTCCTGTACAATGTTACGAACCTCATTCCATAGTTCATCAGGCACTCTATCTATCAGATCTAGGCCCTTAAATCTATTTCTCACTTCCACTGTATAATCATAAGGGATTTGATTTAGGTCATACCTGAATGGTCTAGTAGTTTTCCCTACTTTCTTCAATTTCAGTCTGAATTTGGCAATAAGGAGTTCATGGTCCGAGCCACAGTCAGCTCCTGGTCTTGTTTTTGCTGATTGTATAGAGCTTCTCCATCTTTGGCTGCAAAGAATATAATCGATCTGATTTCGGTGTTGACCATCTGGTGATGTCCATGTATAGAGTCTTCTCTTGTGTTGTTGGAAGAGGGTATTTGCTATGACCAGTGCATTTTCTTGGCAAAACTCTATTAGTCTTTGCCCTGCTTCATTCCATATTCCAAGGCCAAATTTGCCTGTTACTCCAGGTGTTTCTTGACTTCCTACTTTTGCATTCCAGTCCCCTATAATGAAAAGGACATCTTTTTTGGGTGTTAGTTCTAAAAGGTCTTGTAGGTCTTCATAGAACCGTTCAACTTCAGCTTCTTCGGCGTTACTGGTTGGGGCATAGACTTGGATTACTGTGACATTGAATGGTTTGCCTTGGATACGAACAGAGATCATTCTGTCATACTGAATGATACTGAAAGAGATACTGAAAGAGAAACTCCCCAGATCAGTAAGGGCCCAATATGCTACTGGAGATCAGTGGAGAAATAACTCCAGAAAGAATGAAAGGATGGAGCCAAAACAAAAAGAATACCCAGCTGTGGATATGTCTGGTGATAGAAGCAAAGTCCGATGCTGTAAAGAGCAATATTGCATAGGAACCTGGAATGTCAGGTCCATGAATCAAGGCAAATTGGAAGTGGTCAAACAAGAGATGGCAAGAGTGAATGTCGACATTCTAGGAATTAGCGAACTAAAATGGACTGGAATGGGTGAATTTAACTCGGATGACCATTATATCTACTACTGTGGGCAGGAATCCCTCAGAAGAAATGGAGTGGCCATCATGGTCAACAAAAGAGTCCGAAATGCAGTACTTGGATGCAATCTCAAAAAAAATCCTGCTAGACCCACTCCCATAATATACATTCTAAGATACCAGGGTTAGTCAGGTTTTCAAGGAGGAGAAACTGTTGCTGTATAATCCTTAGTATAGGGTTTAAACTCTGTTGTTTGTTTTGTAATCATCAGTTCTGGCTTAAAGAAAAAAACCGTTTGTGTGACTAAGACTAAGAAATGTAGAAAAAACAAAAAGTTTGTCCTTTCCTCCTCCTTGAGAGCCCCAGACTCCTTTTTCCTCCTTGGGGACCCCAGACTTCTTATCAACCTGCCTAGGAATTGACTCATGCCCTCTGAATCTAGGTGAAAGGCTCCATCCAGGAAAAGGCGCTAAAGTCTAAGGTAGTAATTGATCACATCACTTCAACTCTCCCTCCTGCTGTGTCTTACAAGTCAGTTACCACCACCACCCACATCCCTAAAACTCCAGTCCTCCTTAACCCCTCTCTCTCAGTTATTATCATCTCACATTCAATTTATCACAAAATCCTATCAAATTCACCTTGTAACAGTTTATCTACAGTCTTGTCATCTATAGTCTGGCCTCCACAGACTTAGAGAGATGCATCTTGAAATGTTATACTTTCCCAGATTAAAACCCATCACTAACTTCTCATTGATTGCCCTTAGGAAAAGCTCCTAACAGTCCACCAAGGTCTTCATGGTCTAGCGCTTAGCAACATTTCCAACCTTGTCTCCTTATCTTTTGAACTTTCTCTCTCCTCACCCCCCATCTCCCCTCTCCCCACCCAGCACACACTTAGAAACACATGAAGTGAAGTGAAGTGAAGTCGCTCAGTCGTGTCCAACTCTTTGCGACCCCGTGGACTGTAGCCTGCCAGGCTCCTCTGTCCATGGGATTCTCCAGGCAAGAATACTGGAGTGGGTTACCATTTCCTTCTCCAGGGGATCTTCCTGACCCAGGGATCGAACCCGGGTCTCCCGCATTGGAGGCAGACGCTTTAACCTCTGAGCCACCAGGGAAGCCCCTAGAAACACATATATATGCTGTGACTCAGCCATATTGCATATGCAGGTCCTTCAATGGGCCAAACTCATTCCCTTTACCTCATTGTTCTCCATCTCTAGAATATTTTTCCTCCAACTTATTCTTCAGTACATTCTTTACAAGTCAGTTATTCTGGGAAGCTTTCTCTCAGCAACCTAGTTTTCAGATTGTAGTTGGTACTGGGTGTTTCCTCCCTTCACTGTGCTTATTTATCTTTGTGCAAACCCATTTCTGAGAGATGTGGGGTTGGGACAAGATTATAAATGGAAACCCTTGGGCTATGTTTTGCTTTCTCCTTACTCCCATTCACAGTTCCATCATGACTGGAGGAGAAGGAAATGGGAGGAGCTACACATGTATTTGGACACTGTGGCTCATACACCCAAGCTCTACCCACAAACTCTTTCTTAAACTACTGCCTCCAGGCAATCCATGGGCCTGGCAGAGCTTATTGGATCAATGTTTTCTGCTCCAGAGAGGTAGATCTGGAAGAACAAGCTGCTAGAAATGTTTAGGCAGTAATTCCCATCTTGGACACCTAGAGAAGGGGTAAAGGCAGTGTGCTTTAGGCGTAAATTATTTTATTGGCCCCAGGACTCCCTGTCCATGGCTAGATCAGGGCCCCATATAACACAAAGGCTACTGCAGGGGCCAAAGCATCTGGATCATAGAGGTGCTTCCTGTCTGCCTCCTTCCACATGAACTTAAGCTCCAAAAAAAAAATGCATCTTGCTAGCTTGATCACCAAACGTGTTGAGCAGTCTTTGCAGTCTTTGCCACAGCACAGCACTGCTGCTGCTGCTGCTAGGTCGCTTCAGTCGTGTCAGACTCTGTGCGACCCCAGAGACGGCAGCCCACCAGGCTCCCCTGTCCCTGGGATTCTCCAGGCAAGAACACTGGAGTGGGTTGCCATTTCCTTCCCCAATGCATGAAAGTGAAAAGTGAAAGTGAAATCGCTCAGTCATGTCCAACTGTTCGCGACCCCATGGACTGCAGCCTACCAGGCTCCTCCATCCATGGGATTTTCCTGGCAAGAGTACTGGAGTGGGGTGCCATTGCCTTCTCCGACAGCACAGCACAGTAGCTATTAAATAAACAAAGACTAAGTAAATTATATATATATATATATATATATATTTTACAGAATTTTAGGAGACTAGGCAGGGACTGCATGAGGGTTAATAAAACATGTTTAGTTTAGTACATATTTACTGATCCCTTATGGATGAGGCACTGTGGGAAACTCAAAGATGAACCAGTTGTGGCCCTTATACTTCATGGGTTACAATCTAATAGATGTGATGATATATACCTATAACTACGTGTGTGTACATATTCAGTCATGTCTGACTCTTTACATCCCCTGCGTAGCCAGCTGGGCTCCTCGGTCCATGGGATTTCCCAGGCAAGAATACTGAAGTAGGTTGCCATTTCTTTCTCTAATCTGTAACTATAGTGCAAGCCAAGTGGATATGTAAGCTCAGGGTGAAATATAATTCCAGATAGTCATTCTTTAAAGAAAATATTTAAGACAAAATACTAACCAATAGAGAGTTAACATATTTTCATAATTATTCAAGAATGTTGGCGTGAGATTTCACTATGATGACTAACTGAACCACAAATAAGACATTCTATACATTTCATTTTTATAACACCACCTATTTCTTTGCATTTTTAACTGATGAGTAAGAGTAGAATATAAGTGACCTTCTTTGTCCTCTGTGCTCAGCATAAGAGCCTCCTTAAATAATTCTGCCTTTCTGGGCAATGCGGTGTCGAGCTATTACAGACTGAGCTTTCCACAGGGAGAGTGGGAACTGACAGTGCATTGTGTTCTGACACAATGCTTATTACTATTTCTTGTGCAAAACAGTTAATTGACTCAAATCGCAGAGCAGCAAAGATGTGTATTTGCTAGCGACCTTACAAAAGGAGTGATATATTTACTAGATGATCAAAATTGCCCTTCTCAAAATATGGAAGATTTTATCATTATCTATTTTTGTTATTTTTCAAACCCTCTCTGGCAAATGTGGCCCCTGGTCTTGAAGTCCTCTCTAGCTCATTCCATTTGATTGCAATTGTTCATCTTCATTAGGAACTTCACCTATAATTGAGTGTATTCCAGAGAAAGCTTGGTGGGTGATTTAACACAACATGCTGTTGCTTTCATGCTTCAAATCCGAGAGTCTATCCTGTTGATTTTGTTCATTTCCAAGTTTTTTTTTCTTTGGTTTGGCTCTTGAATACATTGTTAGACTTGAATCTCTCCTAAACAGAAGCTCAATAGCCAAGGTATTATTTGATCAATATCACAGGGCTTTAATGGTCTCCATTTATCTTCCTTCATTTAAGTATTACAGGTTATATCTTAACAAACTTCAAAGGCCTCCCAAGTTTCTTAGATATGCTATAACTTATCATATTACCTAAAATAGAAGGCCCACTCACTGAAGTTGGAAACTTTTTGCCCTGTGGAAACTCAAAGAAAGTGTATTAGGCTCTTTCAGGATGCATAAGAGACATGAGCTCAGGTTACTTCCAAAAGGTCATGGGATTTGTTGCACTTGTTAATTAACCCGAGTTCTTTTTATCCTTTCTTCATTATGGCCCAGGCTCCCCTCTCATCACTGTCCTGTCTCATCCTCCATTCAAGCAATGAGGCCCATGGCATCCACTGCCTCCAGGGAGGGTTGCTGCAGCAAAATGCAAAGAAAAAGGAAGCCTGTGACAGGGTTGGAGCTCAAGGTTCTTGTATCCTACAGCTAGAAGAATAGGCAGGACTCAAAACATATAAAAAGCGAGAGGAATAAGAGCTACCATGCTTCCCCCACGTAGGCACCAAGATATTCTTGGGCTTTCCACAGCTCGAGAGGGGTGATGAGGAGACAACAAAAAGTGGGGGACACGAGTAGGTCTGTAGTGAGGGGTCTTGAAGTGATCATGAGTCAGGAGTGATGTCACGATCCCGGGGCTGTCTGGCCTCTTCTTGAATATGCCCTGCATCACCACTGGGGATTGCAAGAAGGTTACTGTAGCCCCTGGGAACCTATCAGCCTCTGCAGGCTGTGTGGTCCCCACCTTGAGCAATACACCTCCCTGCTCCAAAGAGCTGTCCCAAGTCTCCTTCCCACTGTCCTGGCAAAGGTCTTGCCAGGACGGCAGACACCACATCCTTGGTGACCCTCTGGAAGAACCAGGGCCCCAGATTTCTCAGTCCCAATAATTTCATCCAAGTTTCAATAACCCTGAGCATTCATGAACTTTCAAAGAAGGATGGGCGTCCAGATTCCTCGTGAAGAGTGAGTGGTATGGAGAAAAAAGTCCCTGTACCAGTAAGTGGACATAACTGGGCTCCAGCTTTCCCACACCCCACTCCTTCCCCATCCGCAGCCCGGAACCAGAAAGCGGTAAAACATTACATCAGACAAGAATTCACCAGAAAGCAAAGCAAGACAGTCAAGGAATCATCCCAGTTTAATCCAGTCTAGTCTCATAGACACTAGCATATCATTCAACACAATGCATCAAGCCACTCTGTCCCCAAAGCTGACTACTGCTGTTTCCCACTCCAGGGCACTGGTGGGGGGGGGGGGGCGGGCGGGGAGCAGTGCGTGATGCAGGTATTCCCCCTGTAGCTGGGTGGGTCTCTGGTTCACCTGCTTCTGATGTTGCCAGCTGATTTTGAGTGTTTGAAGCTCAAGATACTCAAGTGACAGGGCTGATCAGTCACCTTGAGTGGAGGGGCTGGGCTGAACTCTCAGGCCTCACCCCCTTGAGGCCACAGGCCAGCCTATGAATTGCCTCTCACTGAACCACTGGTCGAATCCAGTGATGCCAAACAAAGGAGAGGGATGGTGGGTTTACCAGTTATTCTGAAACCTCTCAAAAAGGGGTGGGGTAACTGGGAGGTGTTTTACATACCAGACCAAGAGAGGACGCGGAGATTGAAAAGCTATCCTTGTCTTCATTTTCTGAGAACCAAACCTCACCGGGGAAGTCATTAGCAGCTGAGTTGGAACGAGGACCTATGGATATGTGCCCAGGAATGAGGTTGCTGAAAGGATAAAGAAAATGTTGTATATATATACACAATGGATTATTACTCGGTCATTAAAAAGTATGGAATAATGCCATCTGCAGCAACATGGATGTCATACTGAGTGAAGCAAGTCAGAAAGAGAAAGACAAATATGATATCACTTACATGTGGAAATAAAAATATGGTACAATTAACTTATTTATAAAACAGAAATATAGTCACAGATGTACAAAACAAACTTAAGGTTGGCAGAGAAGAAATTGTGGGGGGGAGAGATACATTGGGAGATTGGGATTGACATATATACAGTACTATATATAAAATAGATAACTGATAAGAACCTGCTGTATATAACACAGGGAACTCAAGTCAATACTCTATAATGGCCTATAAGGGAAATGAACCTAAAAATGAGTGGATATATGTTCATGTCTAACTGATTCACTTTGCTGTACAGCAGAAACTAACACAACATTATGAGTCAACTATATTCCAACTTAAAAAAAAAAGAAGCATGGCAGCAAAGACCCCTCAACAGATACAACACTCAAGAGAGAGATTGCTTGTATCTCAGGCACAAGAGAGAGAATGTTGAGGAACAAAGGCAAACTCTCTTTCTTACTAAGTCATCTAAATAAAACCCACTTTCACTGCAACATCTCCTATTAGGTTCTGTCTCCATGCTGGTGAAATATTGCTTACATTCAGGCTCAAGGATATGAATTTGAACAATTTAAGACATTTCACACAAAGTTGTGATAACTTCATGTACATATACCCCCCAAATCTGGCATTCTATAAAATTGTATGTGAAAAATAAAAGGACTTTGGGGGAAAATAATATTGGGGAAATTTAGACAAAAGCTATGGAACTTTGTTACTAACACCCTAACAAAAAGAATAATAACTCTTATAAATATACTGATGCAGTTAACTTTCCAATGTCATTGTGACACCACAATCAGTTGGTCATTTATAGTCAACCTGAGGCCCCAGCTTCATCCTTTCAGATACAAGTCCTTGAAGGCACATGCTTCTAATAAAGACCAGTTTCATTAAATTGAAAATCAGATATTTTCTTATAATACAGGAGGAAATAACCTTTTAGCTTCCTTATTTGTACACTTGGCTTCCTTGAGCCCGCTTAATACATTGAAAAATGTACTCATCCTTGAAGGCACTAAACTAGCCATAACTAGCATAAAGGAGGCCAGTTCTACAGGATTTTCAGCTTTTGTTCTTGAAGTCTTCATATACAGCTAAAGCTTTCTCTTTAACTGTGAGGCAACTTGCTTCTAGTTACTTGAAAACATTAAAGTGCCTGGGAAAATTCTGTGCAAATCCTGACTTTGCCTTATTCTGACACCATTCCTGATTTACCAACTGTATTTCAGCCAATTTACAGTAAATAAACATGCACTGCAAAGGAAGAGCCTGGAGTGTTTTAATCATTCTATTTCTAGGACAGAGGAAGTTATTAAAACAGCACTGCTTTCACCGATGTGTTGGCATTTCTGTTATCAGAAACAGAACCACAAAGTATAGACAATAAGATCTAGCTGAAAGCACATGTTAGCCCTGGCTCTCTATGCGTGGAGTTTGGTATTACTGAGATGAATGGTTCAAGTGAAGCCTATGCCCAGTGAAGATGTCAAAAATAAAGCCAGAGAGTAGAATGGAGTCATTTTTTAATCCTTTCTATCAGAGGATGCATTAGGTCTCTCAAATGAAAAGGAGAGCTGAAATCCTCCAAAGCTAACCAGAGATGCAAGTAAAATTCAGATAAAGTGACAAACATACCTAGAGATTTCATCTCATTAAACTAAACAAAAGACATGGAGAAGACAAGAAGTGGAAGGAGATGGGATTATTTGGTCTAACAGTCACATCAACACTGAGAGGGAGGAGAGAACAGGACCTTCAAAAGGAATGATGTTCTCACCATTCTCATCACAATTATCTAATATTGTGTCCTTTTTCCTTGTAAAACATCTTCCTCCTACAACCCTATGGTACACAAATCACTATGGTAATTACTGCCCTAACCCAACCCAACCCATCAAACACACTTAGATCAGCAACATGTGCAAAACATGGCCTTAGGTGCTATCTCAGCACCAAGGAGAGTTCCAAGTCAATTGCAAGATTAGGTCATTCTTCCTAGGCTTTTCCTCTTGGGCAGCTGAGGGAAATCTGGCTCAGTTGACTCTTATCCACTGTTTGGTACAGAAAAGTCTATATCAGAGGAGCTGCACTCCAGTTAGTTATTTTGTTCCTCTCCCAGATCAAACAGTCCCACCTCATTTCGTCAGAACCCTGTCCCAGAATTTGTTCCAGAACCTGGCTAGGGGACAACTGTGTAAGAATTCCATTTAGGGAACAGTGAAAGTTTGATTGTCTATCAGAAAGTAGGAGTGCTAATGTTCCACTAAGCCCAGTGTATGACCATATGTGTCCATGTCGTCACCAGGTGAATTTTTTCTCAGTTGAGAACATGAGCAATTGAAATTAAAACACAAGTACATACCCGTGTTTGACTTTCATCTTACTTCTATCTATTTCATCTGCTCCTATCTACTTCTCCATGAGACTTGGTTTTTTTCCCTCCCCCTCAGGGGGAAAAAAAAAACCCAAAACTTAAAATAAGGACATAACAAAAAATGAGCTATGATTTAGGTTGCCTTTTTTTTTTCTTCTCCTTTTATTTCAAAAGAATGATCTGGGACAAGAATACTTTTGTGAGGTAAAACAGATGATCCTCTAAGAGGACTGCACAATATGTGAGTATTATTGATTTCTCTTCCTAAGTCATTTCAGTGATACAATCTTGAGCTGAATGACCATCGATAGTAAATGATTTCCAGCCAGATGCTCAGTCGTCAACCCTGCTTCTTGCAAAGGTTTAGCACGTCTGGTGAAAATACATACATGGATTTTGAAGTACTGGGAGTATGTAATAGAAGGTGTAAACTTCAAATGATTCTTATGTATTATAATAAGCCCTGTAATTGGAATTAAAAAGGAGAAAAGGAAAGGGAGCCACAATTCCTGCTAAGTCTTTTCTCTTTCAATGTTTTTATTCAAGGCTTGAGAAGTTCTGTTCACTAGATCTATTACTTCCCAAACCTTAAAGCCAAATAGGAACAATACTAAATCACCCAGGATGCAGATTTCTGGTATCAAAGGACACATAATAAGGCAAAATTTCAATGTCTTAAACAGTAGCGCTACTACCTTAAAGGGTCAGTGATGTCATGATGTATGGACAAGTTCCAAGAATTTTTTGAATTCTGTAAAATGCCAAGTTTAACCACAAAATTCAAGTTCCAGCACAACTCTTGGGATCACAATAACAACAAACAACTCAAATCTCAAGATTCAATTCATTAACAATCCATAATTTCTCAACAAAACATAAGTCAGTCATTCATATTTCTCCCTCCCCACTCCTCTGTCTCTGCATTCCTCCCCACCCTCTATTTCTTACTTCCATCCTTAGGGTCAAGGTGATTCTGCTTAGGCTTGTGTAAGTCCTTGGAAAATCATCAAGACACTGGACTACATTGTATCCAATGAAAAGGACAAAAACTCAAGTGAGATAAAAATGTGGCTACTTTAAGCACACAACATAACCTTCTATTAGGTCCTCCCAAGATATTCTGTGAAAAGAGTCTATTTAAATCTTTAATTGATGCAGCAGACATTTAATTGGGAGGGGGCACAGACTCAAGAGAATGAACTCCACTTTCATTCTCCCTGTCAAATCCAGAGGGCTAAGCTTGGTGTCACCTGCATAAATAGTACTCCCACAGGTTCATAGGCTCATGAATTTGGCCAACCAGGTAACCAGGTTTTATCTTCATTTACTGAAAGGCAAGTCTTCTCACCAAGTAGATATTCATTAGATGTGACGGTTCCCAAAAAGTCATCTGACATCCAGCTGATCAATTTAAATGACCACTAGCTTCACTGTAATTGCTTCTCTAATTATAATGATGCTTAAAAACTTTTGAAAATTGTTTCTTTAGTACATGCCATAGCTATATCCTCCCAAGTGCCAATTGTGGAAATCTGTCCCCCCTAAAAGAGGCCTTTTGGGGGGAAAGGGAAAGTAGAAACAAAGAAATGGGATAAATTTTCTAAACTCAAGGATTTATTTTATTCCAGAGGTCCATTTCACTCTCATCTGAAACACAGAAGAACCAAAAACAGGTTGACCAATTTATTGGAAAATGGAGGTGGTTTGGGGATTGACAAAGGAGGAGGCCTGGCAACCCACTCCAGTATTCTTACCTGGAGAATCCCATGGACAGAGGAGCCTGGCAGGCTACAGTCCATGGGGTCGCAAAGAATCAGACACAACTGAAGTGACTTAGCACTTACGCACGCGCGTCCGCAAAGGTGCGTGACTAGAATAATGGACCACACGAGGGATGCTCAGAGACACAAACAGCCAACTGCCTGTTTCCATTTGTGCTAATTGTCATACAATAGCTTGTTTAAGTCTTCCCACCAGCCATAACTGCAGGCTGAGTTCTCAACTTTGAGCTGTCATCTCCTAGTTTTAATTGTAAACAATAAATGCCTTCCGAATTCTCGCACTTTTATTTATCTCCATCCTCGGAAAATGGAATCCACGGAAGCCTGACATCAAGCAGAAAGTAGGACAGTAACAGGGAGGGAAGCCAGGGCAGGCCATGGAAATCATCTCTGAGCTGTTTGTGAACAAATGAAAACGACAGGTGGGAGGACCTAGGAAAGCTGGCGTAGGTAAAGAGCAGCCAGTTCATCCGCCCCAGGCTCGCTGTGGCCCGGCTTTACCTCTACCCTCATCTTCTCCCACACAGAGGCCCCCGGGGGAAGGCAGTTGTAGCCCTTTAAACAGCTCTTTCCCAGAGTTTGAGCCCGATACTTCTTTTAAATTACCTATGGGTCTCAAGAAATAAATGTTACACCACAGAGGTCCTTCAAGTTGTTCTAATATGAATGAAGAGCGGACCTCTCAATCCACTGGGTGTCATTCCCGTTTATCCCTTTGTATATCACTTAGGGCCATTAATCACTCTAGCAGCCGTTCCTTCTCATAGGAGATGTGGAGAAATGATAATGTTTTATGTGAGTAATTAATCTGGTAGCAGATGTGGAGTTTCCAAGACTACTACCATTAGCACTTTGACAGGCTTCTGAACACGTATTCTAATGCCGGTTACTAATGATTTTAATATGGTAATACTATGCTACTCAAAAACAAGAAACATTTAGGCCTAAGTTTTATATAAGTGCCATTATTCGCAAAGGCTTTTCAGAGAGGACTAGGGATGAGGTTTTTATATTCTTAATGCTGCCATTGAATAAAGAGTGTCCAATTAACATACCAGTTGGAAGTACACCATTCCTCAGTTCTATTTCTCCCTATAATATTCAACATTTGTAAAGTGAATCAAACCACTGAGTGAAACTTATGGCCATTTGGGGAAAAGAAAACAGGAGTAAGTTGGTGGATTATTTTTCCAGCAATGTGGTTTTGGGTCTCGGAAATTAAGTAACATGACAAATAGAGTTACTAAAGAAAATGGGGGGGGGTGGGAAACTGGCTTCATTTAATAATTTAAAAAGGTTTCTTGAACACGTAAAGCTAGTGCGTGCACCATACTGGCGATGCCTGGTGGCTACTGTGAGCTTTGTCATTGGGCGAGCCTGTGTTCTCACATTAGCTATTTATCCAGCAATGTCAGAGTCTACAGCTTGAGCTTTTCTTTATTATTTCTCCCTAGCGTAGGTAAGGTAATAATCCCTAGACAGTCACAGTACCTTCTGTCTACCTTTCTTCTTGTCACATTTTCTCCTTAAATATGTTTTAGTACAATAATAAATTGCTATCCATGGTAAACGTGCTTCATCATAATTTCGCCTCATGCTGAATGTGTAAAATGGCCCCTGTCGCTGACAGGCAGCCTGTGAAACTACCAGCAGCCACGCTGCTGCTGTAGGAACTCACTCAAGGTCACAGCCTCGGGGTGGGAAAGGACAGAACGCTGTCTCTTGGAGAAATGTGTTTCTCACTGTTTCTGACCAGAGAAAAGAACTCTCATCACAATACAGACTTTGTAACTAAAAGTTATTTTTGAAACACACACACATTTTATTCAAACAGTTTGGGCAACCATATGGCCATGGGTTGAGACAAAATGACAAAAAATGGAGGGACTGGGATGCACCAAGGAATTAAATGAATGAATTCCAGCCTGTTCAGTCATGCAGTCTTCCTGTTAGGAAAATATCTGCAAACACAAGTTCCACTGGAAATATTCAGTGTTCCACACCATGGAGAGGGTTTTGTGTTTTGTTTTGCTTAGGCACCTAGGTTACATTTCATAAATAAAATATTCTTTCAGAAATAAAGTGCAGATGTACCATTTAGCTAGACTGCACCGCAATGCTTCAGACGCAATACAAATAATGGTCCTACTATCCCTCAGGGAAACAGCTAGGAGATAGTGTCACTCAAGGGACATGCTCCCTTCTGCAGTCACCTGGCAGACCCTCCTTCTTCACCTCTGTTTCCTTTGTCTTTTGGTCCAAGGAAAGGGCCCTACAATTTGATGAGTGCCTGTGAGTTAGGTACAATGTCCTAAGCATGCTCCATCCTTATTTAATCCTCAGAATATCCTTCTGAGACAGGAATCATTTTTTCATTTCAGATGAGCCCCAGCAAGAATAATTAAATTGTTCCTGGCCCAGAGACTCAAATCCAGTTTTGTCTGGCTTCAAACTCTGCTTTCATTACTTCTTCTTCTCATCTTCCCAACAGCAACCATATTCCCTGGAAATTATTCTTGAGACTCTAGTATGATAAAATTATCCCTCCCTTGGAGAAAGTCAAATTTTAGCTAAGAATTCAGAAGTTTATATTATCAAAGGACAGTTTCACCTTGCGGAATATTTGCTGAAGAGTCCATTTAAATGGAAAGCTTCACTGGTATCATCAAAATTTCAAAACCATGGCCAGCTTAAATGTTTGAATTTTCTCACTCCTATTTTCAATAATTCTCCTCTTGATCAAGTGAGATGTCAGAACAATGACATAATGAGGTGACTTCCCTATATATATCTTCTGAACAAATTCATCGGTTTCAGGGACTTAACTACAAGCATACCTCAAGATTGAACTATAGCTACATGTTATGAACCTAAAAGGAAACAATATGCCTGACTAATGATGAATTAGGGCTTCCCAGGTGGTGTAGTCAGAGAAGGCAATGGCACCCCACTCCAGTCGTCTTGCCTGGAAAATCCCATGGACGGAGGAGCCTGGTAGGCTGCAGTCCATGGGGTCACTAAGAGTTGGACACAACTGAGCAACTTCACTTTCACTTTTCACTTTCATGAATTGGAGAAAGAAATAGCAACCCACTCCAGTGTTCCTGCCTAGAGAATCCCAGGGACGGTGGAGCCTGGTGGACTGCAGTCTATGGGGTCGCACAGAGTTGGGCATAACTGAAGCGACTTAGCAGTAGCAGCAGTAGGTGGCACAGTGGTAAGGAATCTGCCTATCAGTGGAGGAAACACAAGACACAGGTTTGATCCCTGAGTAGGGTAGATCCCCTGGAGAAGGAAATGGCAACCCACTCCAGTATTCTTAGTTGGGCAATCCCATGGACAAAGGAGCCTGGCAAGCTACCGTCCATGGGGTTACGAAGAGTTGGACATGACTTAGCACGCAGGGAAAACAAAGCAATGGTGAATTAGAATTACATTAGACCATTTACACAGTTAATTCATGCCTTTAAAAACTCTTTCCATTATTACATTGGTCTCATGTAGGTACTTCAGGCTTACCTAATACCTGAAATTCTCTTTCTTTATCAGTCTACAAAAGGCAAGCACCACATTACTGTTTCCCATTTTTGTGGCCTTTGAAAAAGATACAGTCATGATCCCAAGAGATTTTTTAAAATTCTTCCAGTTATTCTCTCCATGGCAAACTTACATTTCATAATAACACTGATCCTTGATTCAGCAAGTGATGATTTTGCACTCACAGCACGCTAGGCAGTGTGCCAGGCATACGGTGATAAACAAGCTGATCAGATGCTTTACTTGCTCCTGTCGAGCTTACTTTCTAGATTAGGGGGTCAGCAAGTTTTTTTCTGTAAAGGGCAAGATAGCAAATACTTTACGCTTTGTGGATCCTATAATCTCCATTGCAACTCTCAGTTTTGCCACCACAGTAAAACACAGTCACAGACAATAGAAAAGTTAATCAGTAAGACTGTGTTCCAATAAAAAGTTATCTCTGAAAACGGGCAGTGGCTAGACGTGGCCTGCCAGCCATAGTTCACTGATCCCTGTTCTATAAGTTGCCATGTTATTCCCACTCTTGCTTTTTATAATATGTATTGCTCAAATAAACCTGATATTATTTTCAATTAAGCTTTTAATTTTGGGGTAATTACAGATTTTCATGAAGTTGTAAGAAATAATACAAAGGGGTGGGAGATAGGGCAAACAGGTGAAGATGGTCAAAGGGTACAAACATCCAATTATATGACACATAAGTCCTGGGGATGTAATGTACAGTGTGGTGACTGCAGTTAACAATACTGTACTGTATATCTGAAAGTTGCTCAGAGAGTAAATCTTAAAAGTTTTCACACACACACATACAAATCGTACATATGAACTATGTGAGGTGCCGGATGTGTTAACTAACCTTATTGTGGTAATCACTTAGCAATATACAGGTACATCAAATCATCAATTTATACCCCTTAAACTTACACAATGCTACATTAAAAGATAAACAAAGGTATATTAAACTTTCAAAACTATTTGATCAAAATACAATTCAAATTGGGGGCCAGTAAGCTGGAAGTGCTCAGGAGTACTCCACCAACAGGATCTGGGGACAGACTTTTACAGAGAAGAGGTGGAAGGAAAGTAAGCAAATTGTGTGACTGACTACAGCTTACATGGTTGTCTTATTTGGGAAAGCCTAAATGGCTGTTTGTGACTGGCTGTCTTTAGGTTTTGATTTCTTCATCATGAGACATTATGGGCTTAGGTGTTGCTTTGCTTACACGGATGACTAAGGTATTAGAACCACCTCAATCTAATGGCCTCCTTGTTTAATTAACAGCTAATTGTCAACTATATCTCAAAAAAGGTGAAAAAAAATTTTTAAGAAACAATGCAGAGCAATTAAATGCACACTTTACCAAGACCCCTCAATAAGTGACATCTTCAAAAACTAGAGCACAAAATCAGAAAGAGACATTAAGGAATCAATCCCACTCACCATTGCAACAAAAAGAATAAAATATCTAGGAATAAACCTATCTAAGGAGACAAAAGAAAGCTATACAGAAAATTATAAGACACTGATTTAAAAAAATCAAAGACGACAAAAACAGATATAGAGATATTCCACGTTCCTGGGAAGGAAGAATCATTATTATGAAAATGGCTATATTACCAAAAGCAACTTACAGATTCAATGTGGTCCCTATAAAATTACCAATGGCAATTTTTACAGAACTAGAACAAAAAAATTCACAATTCATATGGAAACACAAAAGACAGCGATTAGACAAAGAGTCTTGAGAAAGATGAATGGAGCTGGAGGAATCAGCCGTCCTGACTTCAGACTATACTGCAAAGCTACAGTCAAGACAGTATGGTACTGGCACAAAAACAGAAATATAGACCAATGGAACAAGATAGAGAGCCCAGAGATAAAGCCATGCACCGTATTTTTGACAAAGGAGATAAGAATATATAATACAGTGGGGCAAAGTTAGCCTCTTCAATAAGCGGTGCTGGGAAAACCGGACAGCTATGTGTAAAACAATGAAATCAGAACACTTCCTAATGCCATACACAAAGATAAACTCAAAATGGATTAAAGACCTAAATATAAGACCAGAAACTATAAAACTTTTAGAGGAAAACACAGGCAGAACACTCAATGACATAAATCAGAGCAAGATCCTCTATGACCCACCTCCTAGAGTAATGTAAATAAAAACAAAAATAAACAAATGGGACCTAATAAAACATAAAAGCTTTTGCACAGCAAAGGAAACTGTAAACTAGGTGAAAAGACAACCCTCAGAATGGGAGAAAATAATAGCGAACAAAACAACCGACAGTTAATTAATTTCCAAAATATACAAGCAGCTCATACAACTCAATACCAGAAAAACAAACAATCCAATCAAAAAGTGGGAAAAGGACCTAAACAGAAATTAATCCAAAGAAGACATACAGATGGCTAACAAATACATGAAAAGATGCTCACCATTGCTCATTACTGCTGCTGCTGCTGCAGCTAAGTCACTTCAGTCATGTCCAACTCTGTGTGACCCCCATGGATGGCAGCCCACCAGGCTCCCCCGTCCCTGGGATTCTCCAGGCAAGAACACTGGAGTGGGTTGCCACCTCCTTCTCCAATGCATGAAAGTGAAAAGTGAAAGTGAAGTCGCTCAGTCGTGTCTGACTCTTAGCGACCCCATGGACTGGAGCCCACCAGGATCCTCCGTCCATGGGATTTTCCAGGCAAAAGTACTGGGGTGGGGAGCCATTGCCTTCCCCGTGCTCATTACTAGAGAAATGCAAATCAAAACTACAATGAGATACCACCTCACACCAGTCAGAATGGCCATCAGCAAAAAGTCTACAAACAATAAATGCTGGAGAGGGTGTGGAGAAAGGGAGCCCCTTGCACTGCTGGTGGGAATGCAAATTGATACAGCCACTATAGAAGGCAGTATGGAGATTTCTTTAAAAACTAGGAATAAAACCACCATCGATCTCCGCGCCCCCCCCCCCCCCCCCCCCCCCCCCTCCCCCCCCATGACCCAGCAAATTCACTACTACCATCTACCGTGAGGAGCCGAAAATTGAAAAACACACTGTAACCCACTGTTCATTGACCTATTTCCAATAGCTAGGACATGATGCAACCTAGATGTTCATCGACAGATGAAAGGATACAGAAACGTGGTACATATACACAATGGAAACTACTCTGCCATAACAAGGAATGCTTTGAGTCAATTTTAGGATCAGATGGTCTGGTTATCTTGAATTTCCGTAGATCCACCATATTATTTGGAGAATTGTTTTTCGCCAATTTGGCATCTCTTTCCTCTGCCTTTTCTAAATCAGCTTGAACATCAGAAGTTCACGTACATATTGCTGGCCGTGGAAAATTCTCGGATGAGTGGAGGAGCCTGGAAGGCTGCAGTGCCATTGACACACATGGGTTCATTGGAGCACTATTTACAATAGCTAGACATGAGCCTAGATGTTCATTGACAGATGAAAGGAAAGAAGTTGTGGTACATATACACAATGAATACTACTCTGCCATAAAAAGGAACATTTAAGTCAATTCTAATGAGATGGATGACCCTAGAACCTATTATTTGGAGAAGGCAATGGCACCCCACTCCAGTACTTCTTGGAAAATCCATGGGTGGAGGACCTCTTTTAGGCAACCCACTCCAGTATTCTTGCCTGGAGAATCCCAGGGACGGGGGATGGGGGAGCCTGGTGGGCTGCCGTCTATGGAGTCACACAGAGTCGGACACGATTGAAGCGACTTAGCAGCAGTAGCAGTAGCAGAACCTATTATATGGAGTGAAGTAAGTCAGAAAGAGAAATATAAATATCAGATACTAACACATATACATGGAATCCAGAAAGAGGGCATTGATGAATTTATTTGCAGGGCAGCAATGGAGAAACAGGCACAGAGAACAGACTTATGGACACAGGAGAGGGGAGGAAGGAGAGGGTGAGATGTATGGAGAAAGTAACATGGAAACTTACATTACCATTTGTAAAATAGGTAGCCAATGGGAATTTGCTGTATAACTCAGGGAACTCAAACAGGTGCTCTGTAACAATCTAGAGGGTGGGATGGGGAGGCAGATGGAAAGGAGGTTCAGGAGGGAGGGGACACGGGTGTACCTATGGCTGATTCTTATTGATGTTTGATGGAAAACAAAATTCTTTAAAGCAATTATCCTTCAATAAATAAATAAATAAAAACCTAGAGTACAATATCACTATCAAAAAATGGACATTGATACAGTCAAAATATAATTCCATTACCATAAGAAGCCCTTATGTTGCCCTTTTATAGCCACACTCACTTTCTGCCCCAGGCCTCCTTCCTTGCTGCTGCTGCTGCTGCTAAGTCGCTTCAGTCGCGTCCGACTCTGTGTGACCCCATAGACGGAAGCCCGCCAGGCTCCCCCATCCCTGGGATTCTCCAGGCAAGAATACTGGAGTGGGTTGCCATTTCCTTCCCCAACGCATGAAAGTGAAAAGTGAAAGTGAAGTCGGTCAGTTGTGTCCGACTCTTAGCAACCCCACGGACTGGAGCCTACCAGGATCCTCCGTCCATGGGATTTTCCAGGCAAAAGTATTGGGGTGGGGTGCCATTGCCTTCCCCGAGGCCTCCTCCTTAACCCCTGGCAAATACTAATCAGCTCTCCATTTCTCTAATTTCCTCTTTAACTCTGTAATTTTAAACAGTTATAATTGCATTCATTTCTCTTGCTAGCAAGGTAATGCTCAAAATCTATCAAGCTAGGCTTCAACAGTATGTGAACTGAGAACTTCTGGATGTTCAAGTTGGATTTAGAAAAGGCAGAGGAACCAGCAATCAAATCGCCAATATTTGTTGGCTCATAGAAAAAGCAAAGGAATTACAGAAAAATATCTACATCTGCTTCATTGTCTACATTAAAGCCTTTGACTGTGAATCACAACAAACTGTGGAAAATTCTTAAAAAGATGGGACTACTGTACCACCTTACTGGTCTCCTGAAAAACCCATATGTGGGTCAAGAAGCAATAGTTAGGGTCAGACATGAAACAACGGACTGATTCAAAATGGGGAAAGAGTACGTCAAGGCTGTACATAGTCACTCTGCTTATTTAACTAATATGCAGAGCACATTATCAAAATGCCAGGCAGGATGACTCACAAGCTGGAATCAAGATTGCTGGGAGAAATAGAAACAACCTCCAATACGTAGACGATACCATCCTAATGGCAGAAAGCAAAGAGGAACTAAACAGCTCTTGATGAGGGTGAAAGAGGAGAGTAAAAGAGCTGGCTTAAAACTAACATCATGTCATCTGATCCCATCATTTCATGGCAAATAGAAGGGGAAAAGTGGAAACAGTGGCAGATTTGATTTTCTTGGGTTCTAAAATCATGGCAGACAGTGACTGCAGCCATGAAATTAATAGACACTTGTTTCTTGGAAGGAAAGCTATGACAAACATGAGCATATTAAAAAGCAGAGACATAGTTATTTTTCTAGTAGTCATGTACAGATTTGAGAGTTGGACCATAAAGAAGGCTGAACATCAAAGAATTGATGCTTTTGAATTGTGGTGCTTAAGAGTCCCTTGGACTGCAAGGAGACCAAATCACTCAGTCCTAAAGGCAGTTAATCTTGAATATTCATTGGAAGGACTGATGCTGAAGCTGAAGCTCCAACACTTTGGCCACCTGATGTAAAGATCCAACTCACTAGAAAAGACCCTAATGCTGGAAAATATTGAGGGCAAGAGGAGAAGAGGACAACATATGATGAGATGGTTGGAGAGCATCACTGACTCAATGGACATGAATCTGAGAAAACTCCAGGAGACAGTGAAGAACAGGGCTGGCATGCTGCAGTCCATGGGGCCACAAATAATTAGACACGACTTTGTGACTGAACAACAACAAAACTTTCTTCTACTTCCTGATGCTGTGAGCTACTCTCACAGCTCAGAGAGTCATGTCTCACTCCACAGTTACAGTCTACAGCTATGCAGTAAGTTGAAAATTGACCACATATAATCAAATGTATCTGTCACAATTCTTAGAAAAGCACCACCTTATAGATATACATATCAACTCACTCTGGATACAAGAGTCAATGCATGCTTTAGGGATAGACCAGATGTCTCTCTCAAGTCAATTATTCATATCCAAGAGTATGTCGTTTTAGTCACTAGAATTATATTCAGCACCTCAAGAAAAGAGACATGTGGAGACTGAGGTTACCAAGTAAACAACAGCTCCAGCTTAGACTCAAGTATCTTATACAGCATGTGATTGCCTTCGAGTGGAACATCCTTCTCCAGCCCTCAGTGTCTCCTTTTAGTTCTTTAATGCCAAGCATAATTGCTTAGTATTAAATATATTGATTCTTCTGATCAGCACTGGGGTTTTTACCATGTAATTCTCTGCCTCAGTAGAGCTCACCTAATGCAGCAGAAATAATAACACGTTGCCTGCTTCTTGGTAGTTCCATACATTGGGTTATACTTTAGCCATCTGGCTTCTTACAACTGCATCTGTTCTTTTAGAACACACTCTTTCCTTTAGTAGACACTAAATAGCTTTGGCATTGTAGTTTTCGGCATATCACATGAAGACTTATCTAAAATTGCATACTTGTTTTGCACATTAAGAAGACAAATAAGTTTGATTCTTGTTGTTTGTTTGTTCCAACTTTCATGCAGTAAAGAATGCTAACATCTATAATACTAAGGGCTTTGTCTGCTGAATTCCAAAAAACGTGGTTAATGTAAACCAAAGTAGTTTGTTTCTCTTTTAAAACAGCCATTATTCAAAGGGAGCACTCCGGTATGCCAAGTTTTCACCTAGAGGAAATTTTTACAGTCAAGTTACAACCCTCTTAAATGGGATTATAATAGAAAACACCAGTATACAAACAGTAGTCACATTAGAGGTTCCCATTTAGAGCAGTTAAGCATTGGCTATTTTTTCCCCCGAAAGATATGTGAAATACCTAAGTGTTCTACCTTCTCTCAACCACGCACCTTCTAAATAATTTCCCAGTACAAGTGTAGGTTTGTGACTAGAAGAGCAGCATGGGCTGTCTGGAATATTTCCTCAGATTTCTGCAGGAAGCTTGTGCCCTTCACATCAGTCACTCTTAACATGAAAGAGACTTGATTTAACTCCTGCCCAGCTGTATACCCTTGGACCGTTATGAAATGGAAGCTTATATTCAATGCATGAGCTTGATCCTGAGAGTCTTTCAATTCTCAGCTTTTCCCAGTGGGAGTGAAGCTCCCCCGCACCTTAGCCTTTGCTGTGCACCATGGCTGTGCTCCTATTTTAGGACATATTTCACGCTGCCTTGTAGAATAATTTCTGGTACACATGACCTTTTTTCCTACCAGATTCCAAGTTCTCAAGAACAAATTATTTCTCCTACAGCACTTAACACAGAGGCAGACACATGGTGAGTGCTCAAAAGTGTGTGTGAAAATAAAGATCCTGAGAGCTGTGTTTACTATTATAAGTGCACAAGACCTGGATATATCAGATTATGGCAATCCAGAGGACTAGGAACACACTGATCCTAGATAAGTTTTTCAAGTCAGGCAGAGAACAGCAAAGTACAGAAAATCTTAAAGGAAAAACAAAAAGAAATAGAAAAGGAATAGTAAGCTGATATTAAAGCTGGAAGAATGTATGATAAGAACACAAAATCTGGAGTCAACCTGAGGGTAAATTCAAGTATTAGTATAGGGTTTGGGTAGCGAAGTTTTGTGAATGCTTCTACTTGAGAGAGCTAAATCTGGAAATTATTGTACATTAATGTGTATCCTCCAAATAAGCTAAAGGGGTCTCAGGTTCATAGGACTCTACTCTCAGCTCTAAGGAGTAGCAAAGGCAAATCCTCCCTGAAAGAAACCATCCCCAATTTAGGCTCCCATGATCCCTAAGGATTAAGTTGAACTAAATAGGAGCTCATAACAAAAGCAACAAAAATCAACAAACACACAAGGAAATAAGTAGCTATAAGTGAGTGAGTGAGTGAAGTCACTCAGCCATGTCCAACTCCTTGCGACCCCATGGACTAGAGCCCACCAGGCTCCTCCATCCATGGAATTTTCTAGGCAAGCATACTGGAGTGGGTTGCCATTTCCTTCTCCAAGGGATCTTCCAGACCCAGGGATCGAACCTGGGTCTCCCACATCTCGGGCAGATGCTTTACTGTCTGAGCCACCAGAGAATCAACAGCTATAAGTGAATTCAGCAGCCAAAAAAAAAAGAAAAAGAAATCAGTGTCCTGATTTTTTTGATTGAAGAAACTGTTCAATACAGAATATCTAATTTCAATTTTAAAATAACTCTAAAATAGAGAAGATAAAATATGTATGAAATGCTTTCTGTAATATGTAATGTTTTTAAACAATAACAAGCAACAAGAATCTTTACAAAATTATCAGGAAGATTTCAGTAAGAATCAAACCAAACTTTCAGAAATAAAAATGTGAGCATGAAAACTTAAAATTAAATTGAAATATTGGATAGCAGATTATACATAAAAAAATTAGAAAACTGAGTGACAGATATTTAAAAGTTACAGTGTAGAACAGAGAGGATGAAGTGTGGAGGATAAAATGAGAAGGCTAAGAAATCACTTAACTCTTTTCTCAGAAGAAGAGAATGAGAATAGATGATGAGGCAATATTTAAGAAGAGAATATCTAACAACATCTGTAACTGGTGAAAGGCAAAATTCCTCACATATAGCATGCAAAACTTTCATCAAATAGTAGAAATGAAAATGAATTCACACCTATTTACATGGTAGCAAAATACCAATGGAAAAAAGTGCAAGTGTTAGTGGATCAGTTGTGTCCCAGTCTTTGAGACCGCATGGACTGTAACCTGCTAGGCTCCTCTGTCCATTGAATTCTCCAGGCAAGAATACTGGAGTGCGTTGCCATTTCCTTCTCCAGGGGATTTCCAATCCAGGAATCGAACCTGGGTCTCCTGCATTGCAGGCAGATTCTTTACCATCTGAGCCACCAGAGAAGATATATGGTAGCAAAATACCAATAATCCAATATCAAAATAAAGAATTATAAAGTATATAAAGAAAAAGGTCTATCACCTGTACAGAAACAATTAGACGGACAGCAAAATTCTCGACAACAGTAATGAATGTTAAAAGATAGTGAAAGAATGTCATCCAAATGCTAAGGGATATAAACATGAATCTAAAACAAAATATCCAGCAAATCATCCTTTAAGAATGAGGATAAAATTAGCAAGTCATCCTTTAAGAATGAGAATAAAATTTAGATATGTTTAAATAAACAAATGGCTTCCCTATTGGCTCAGATGGTAAAGAATCTGCCTGCAGTGCAGGAGACCCAGGTTCGATCCCTGGGTTGGGAAGATCCCCTGGAGAAGGAAATGGCAGCCCACTCCAGTATTCTTGCTTGGAGAATCCCATAGACAGAGGAGCTGGCAACTAGAGTCTATAGGATCGCACGGAGTCAGTCGGACCAAACTGAAGCTACTTAGCAGGAGCAAATAAACAAATACGGACAGAGCTTACTCAGCAGACTTTTACTTGTAGGAGATTTGTTTCCATATTTCCTGAAATAAAGAAACTGTTCAATACAGAATATCTAAGATGTGAAAAGAAAATGGGGGAAAAAAGAAGAAACTGAAAAACATGGATGTAAATCTAAGAAAACTGTATAAAATAATAATGATGCTTATGTCTAAAATAATGGACAAAAGCTCAACACTCAGAAAACGCAGATCATGGCATCTGGTCCCATCACTACATGGGAAATAGATGGAGAAACAGTGGAAACAGTGTCAGACTTTGTTTTTCTGGGCTCCAAAATCACTGCAGATGGTGACTGCAGCCATGAAATTAAAAGACGCTTACTCCTTGGAAGGAAAGTTATGACCAACCTAGATAGCATATTCAAAAGCAGAGACATGACTTTGCCAACAAAGGTTCACCTAGTCAAGGCTATGGTCTTTCCTGTGGTCATGTATGGATGTGAGAGCTGGACTGTGAAGAAGGCTGAGCACCGAAGAATTGATGCTTTTGAACTGTGGTGTTGGAGAAGACTCTTGAGAGTCCCTTGGACTGCAAGGAGATCCAACCAGTCCATTCTGAAGGAGATCAGCCCTGGGATTTCTTTGGAAGGAATGATGCTAAAGCTGAAACTCCAGTATTTTGGCCACCTCATGCGAAGAGTTGACTCATTGGAGAAGACTCTGATGCTGGGAGGGATTGGGGGCAGGAGGAGAAGGGGACAACAGAGGATGAGATGGCTGGATGGCATCACTGACTCGATGGATGTGAGTCTGAGTGACCTCCGGGAGCTGGTGATGGATAGGGCGGCCTGGTGTGCTGCAGTTCATGGGGTCGCAAAGAGTTGGACACAACTGAGCGACTGATCTGATCTGAATGGACAAAAACAGAAGGTAATCTGGAGGCAGGTTATCAGGATATCAAATATTTTTAAGTTCTTGCGTTGTTTGGAAAAGCATTTAGGTAAGAATGCTTTGCACCTTGTTAAGATAAACATAGTAGAATTTTAAGTGTCACCCTAAAAAAATAAACACAGTCTATATCTTCCCAACAAGTGGAAGGAAAAATAGAATAAGAAAACAAAACAAACAATTTGAAGAAAGAGCAACACAAAAGTCAAGATACAGAAAAACTACAAAGTAAAATGATAGAAATAAAAACAAATGTCAATGAATTGAATTTTTCAGCTAGGAATATAGATAATAGATAGATTATACACTATTCACTAAACAAAAATGAGGATATGGTAAGGTTGGAAGTAAAAGGATGAAAGTTGATAAAGCTGGAAGTAAAAGGAGAAAAAATATACAAAGTCAACATGAATCAAAGAAGGCAGAAATATATTAATTCAGAAAAAAATGGACTTAAGAAATACATATTTTTGAAACCAAGTATGTCACTATGATAAAAGATTCACCTCAATAGAAACATGAAAAATTTTTAAATTACCTATATCAATAAAGACTCAAAATAAACAAAATAACAAAATGTAAGACTACAGACAAAATTAGCAAATCCATCATTATAAAGAAACATTTCAACATGTATATTACAGTTATTGATAGCTCAAACTGACAAAACTCTGATAAATATACAGATTAAAAATTACATACTTGACTTAAAGACTATAAACAGGATGTGTACCCAACAATTAGAGATCTCCCAACTACACAGGGCACATTTATCAAAAATGTGACCACATGGATACATTAAAATAAGCATCAACAAATCTCCAGTTTTAACCATTATCAGTTTAGTCACTCAGTTGTGTCCAATTCTTTGCGACCCCATGAATCGTAGCACGCCAGGCCTCCCTGTCCATCACCAACTCCCAGAGTTCACTCAGACTCACGTCCATCGAGTCAGTAATGCCTCCAGCCACCTCATCCTCTGTCCCCTTCTCCTCCTGCCCTCAATCCCTCCTAACATCAGAGTCTTTCCCAATGAGTCAACTCTTTGCATGAGGTGGCCAAAGTACTGGAGTTTCAGCTTCAGCATCATTTCTTTCAAAGAAATTCCAGGGCTGATCTCCTTCAGAATGGACTGGTTGGATCTCCTTGCAGTCCAAAGGACTCTCAAGTGTCTTCTCCAACACCACAGTGCAAAAGCATCGATTCTTCGGCGCTCAGCCTTCTTCACAGTCCAACTCTCACATCCATACATGACCACTGGAAAAACCATAGCCTTGACTAGACAGACCTTTGTTGGCAAAGTAATGTTTCTGCTAAGTTCAAATAAATTCAAAGCTAAATTTATATTATGATAAAAGCATATGTGCAAATATATCTTTGATAAAATGACATAAGGCCAGCCTTCCCTATCTGCAGGTCATGCCTCTCTGGATTCTACCAGCCAAGGAATCTTGCCTATGTTACCATCAGCAATTGGTTGAATCTGTGGCTGTGGAACTAGGGGTACCCATGCCAGGGCCCATATAGGACCTGAGCTTCCATGAACATTTATAACCAAGGAAGGTCCTGAAACCAATCCCTGGCAAATTCAACAGAAGACTGTATTTTAAAGGGGATGATGGGGAGCTGGGGATGAAGGATCATAACTGCTAATGGGTAACGTGTTTCTTTTGGGGGTGACGAAAATGTTCTAATACAGACTGTGGTGATGGTTGCACTACTGTAAATATCGTAAAAAATTTAAATTGTACCTGTTAAATGAGTGAAGGATATACTATATAAATTATATCTCAATAAGATCATGGCATCCAGTCCCATCATTTCATGGCAAATATATGGGGAAACAGTGGAAACAGTGGCTGACTTTTTATTTTTCTAGGCTCCAAAATCACTGCAGATGGTGATTGCAGCCATGAAATTAACTCCTTGAAAGGAAAGTTATGACCAACCTAGACAGCATATTAAAAAGCAGAGACATTACTTTGCCAACAATGGTCTGTCTAGTCAAGGCTATGGTTTTTCCAGTGGTCACGTACGATGTGAGAGTTGGACTATAAAGAAAGCTGAGCACAGAAGAATTGATGCTTTTGCACTGTGGTGTTGGAGAAGACTCGAGAGTCCCTTGGACTGCAAGAAGATCCAACCAGTCCATTCTGAAGGGGATCAGTCCTAGGTGTTCTTTGGAAGGACTGATGTTGAAGCTGAAACTCCAGTACTTTGGCCACCTAATGCGAAGAGCTGACTCATTAGAAAAGACCCTGATGGTCGGAAAGATTGAGGGCAGGAGAAGAAGGGGACAACAGAGGATGAGGTGGTTGGATGGCATCAAAAACTCAATGGACATGGGTTTCAGTGGACTCCGGGAGTTGGTGATGGACAGGGAGGCCTGGCGTGCTGCGATTCATGGGGTTGCAGAGAGTTGGACATGACTGAGTGACTGAACTGAACTGAACTGAAAGGTGTTTAAAGAAAAGAGCAAAAGAATGAATAACACAAAAATTCAAGAGAGTGGTTACCTTTGATAACAGAATAAGGGAAAAACAGGTAATTTCACAGATGTTTCTTATAGTTTTATTCAAACTTCTAAGTGTAATATATGTGTATTTTTCATATGTGTCAAATACTATGTAAATAAAAATGCTATGAATAAAACAAACAAGCTTTCAGGAATTCACATGAGAAAAGCTATAAACATACCAGTGACCCACACCAGAATCCTGATTTCTGGAATAATTAAACTTGTATGAACAAATTGCAATAAACTGTAAACACTAAAAGCCTATGGTTTATAAGTTTTCCCCCTTTAATGAAAAAGTCTAAACACACAACAAACCACAGGACATTCATATCACTGCTTTGCCCTTGGAAGCATTTTAAATTGAAGCTGATTTATATAAACCTCTTTATATGAATGTTTCCATTAGACTTGAAAAAATAAGTACAAGCCTATAACTTTTATTTAAGATTTTTGCAGATGGCCTTTGAGGCATGGGAAAGAGGACTATGCTAATCTGGTTAAAGTTCAGCTATAAATTCCAGAATGTTTGCTTTTCTCTTTTCACAAAAGAAAATTCTATCATTTCACAGGAAAAATAAAATTGCGATAGGATTATTGTATCTAAATTGCTTTAGACCAAAATTGGTTTTAAATTAAGTCACTCTTGGTGTTTTTGATTTGTACTTCCAGGAACAATAAGACATCCTTCTGAAGGATGTCATATGAGGATCCCACTGGCCTCAATCACATCCATTTAGAAGAACAATTGTACCTGGGGTATAGTTCTTCCAGATAGATAGATAGATGATAAGAAGAAAGACAGATATAGATGACAGATATATCGATCGATAAATGGATGCCCTGGTTATATACGCGAAATCGTACATTTTCCATCTCTGGGAGCAGGAGAAAATAAATGTAGTAAACACCTCCCCGCCTCCAGCAATAGTACAGGTAAAGGAATAGAGCTCCTGAGACAAAGCACCAGATTCCTTCATTCATGGTCACTGCCATTCTATATCTGAGGGCTTACGCATATATGATCTGTCTTCTAAAGGAAATCATTAATGATGTTACACATTAGATAAATAAAACACAAAAGCCATTTCAAATATAATTTACAAGCATGGTTCCACCTGATATCTACCCGAACCCTATGAGATATAAAGGGAAGATTTGGTTATTTCCATTTCACAGGCAACACTAAGTCATAGAGACTTGAACTAACTCTCAGGGATTTAACAAAACCTAGAGAGCTGGAAGATTTTATTAAATCTCCCTGAGCCTTGATTTTCTCATCTAAAAACTGGGTATAAGAATCGTACTTATCTCATGGGGTTATTATGCAAATTGAACTTTAATAATGTGACCCCATGGACCACAGCCTGCCAGGCTCCTCTGTCCATGGAGATTCTCCAGGCAAGAATACTGGAGTGGGTTGCCATGCCCTCCTCAGGGGATCTTCCCAAACCAGGGATCAAACCCAAGTCTCCCACATTGCAGTTGGATTCTTTACTGTCTGAGCCACCAAGGAAGCCCAAGAACGCTGGAGTGGGCAGCCTATCCCTTCTCCAGGGGAACTTCCTGACCCAGGAATCAAACTGGGGTCCCCTGCATTGCAGGCAGATTCTTTATACCAGCTGAGCTATCAGGGAAGCCCATATGTAAATGATTCTGCCATACAATATGTTAGCTGTTATCTTTGTTATGCAGGTTCTAGAATCGATGCTATTTTTATAATACCTTGCTAACAGTTACAGATTACCTGGGTCCTGTTTCAAGCTGTCAAAAATGTGACCCAGACCTAGTTCTGAATAAGAGAATGTTAGAGCTGGGAGACCTCGTAGAGTTCTATACGGCCCAACCTTACGTTTTTAGAGTCCCGAGACCTAGAAAAACCCAAGAACACATGGTTAGTTTGCTGCAGAACTGGGTCTAGCAACTAAGTCTCCTAATTCCTAATTTTCAATCTCTCCACACCAGCTAACAGATTTGGCTCAATGTCTTTAGAATCCTTTCCTTACTGCTGAGATTTGGTCTAATCATTATTTGATCTTAAAACTTTTACTGTCCCCAAATGTATCCATCCATAGAACCACTGAGTTTCCCCTGATCCAGTCACCTGGTCTTCAGGCAATCGAAACACTTTGGCTCCTGCTGTGCTTAGCAGTCTGCACACCTAAACAGCTGTCTGTCTTCACCTGTGTAAATTCCTCCAGTGCATTCGTTTGTTTGAGTATGAGGATACTCAGGCAGAAATTTTTCACAGAAGCGGCTTTTTCCATCCTTGCTAGAATTTTACCTTGTAGATCTAGAAATAAACATAGGCTTTGTCAAATACTGTCTTCGAGAGACTTGACTACCACATTCACGTGTTTTTTTGTTAAAGTGCCCAGCCAAATATTCTGAGGTGAATTCATGTTAATAAATTTCATGAAGTCATTTGAGAACCTGCAGAAGATTCTAAGCCCCCAACCTTTACCTCTTTCATTTATCAAGGTGTCTTAAGTTCCATCCAAAATGATTTAGACCTTTCTCAGAAGCAGTTCTGTCTTCCAGAGCTCCTTATTAAAGTACAAATGTCCTTCAGAAAGCGACCACCTCGAGATAGCAATTTAGCATGATAAGCTGTCAGCTGGGCTCAAGTCCATGGTCTGTGGGAAATTGATTCAAGCTACAGGGCATCAGTGGGGGCAGGGGATGGGAGGACAAGGGAAGACAGATGGGCTGGGGGTGTCCCTGGAAATAGAACAAGCGGGGCACAAATTCACTTATAGGAGAGTCACTAAGGACATGGTGGGGGAGAAGGGAGATCAAGCCAAACCATTCTGTTTCCACTTTAAATATTCTGGAGGAGGTGATACCAAGGAGTTAGATTTGTCTAAAAGGGCAGCAGAGGGCTTCCCTGATAGCTCAGTTGGTAAAGAATCCACCTGCAATGCAGCAGACCCCGGTTCAATTCCTGGGTTGGGAACATCCACTGGAGAAGGGACAGGCTACCCACTCCAGTATTCTTGGGCTTGTGTCTCAGCTGGTAAAGAATCTACCTGCAATGCAGGAGACCTGGGTTCAATCCCTGGGTTGGGAAGACCCCCTGGAGAAGAGAAAGGCTATTCATTCCAGTATTCTGGCCTAGAGAATTCCATGGACTGTATAGTCCATGGGGTCACAAAGAGTTGGACACAACTGAGTGACTTTCACTTTCACAGGGGCAGCAGAACAAGATAATTTTTTTGGCAAGGGACCCAGAAACACTGAGTCACAGGTCACCAATGCAGCTGGGCTTCAGTACCATGATTTTGAAGCTCTCATTTTAAAAACTGTTAAAGGAGAACAAATTATTTATTGTCCTCTGTTAATGTACACAGTATTTCTAGAATAATAAACATCACCGACTCGATGGACTTGAGTTTGGGTAAACTCCTGGAGATGGTGAAGGACAGGGAATCCTGGAGTGCTGCAATCCATGGGGTCGTCAAGAGTTAGACACGACTGAGTCATTGAACAACAACCACCTCTATGAGCTAAGAGAGGGAACCATATGGATGAGAACAATTCCCCACTTATTCTGCATACATGTCTAGACTCCCTAAGCCACTTAATATGTATCCTGAGATTCAAGCAGAGAGGTATTTGAATGTTTATCTTTCCTCATTACAAAAGTGATAACATTTTCATCATGGAAAATGGAGAAGCTGAAACTGATAGTATAATGTCATTTCTCATCCATCAAACAGGAAAAAACCAAAAAGCCCAATAATACCAAACATTGGTCAGGACACAAAGAGATAGAAACTCTTATATACTGCTTATTGCAGTCACTTTGACAAAACCTACTAAAGCTAAAGATGTACATACTTGTAATCCAGAAACTCTACTGCTAGCTATCCACCCTATAGAAATTCACACACTTTTACTCCACAAAACACATACAAAGATGTTTGTTGTAGTATTTTGCAACAGAAAAATAATGAAAACAATCATCTTTCTGTTTCTCAGTAGGAAAAGAGATAACTTGAGGACTAGTATAGTCAAAATAAAGAACTAAAAAAAAAAAAAAATTAAAGAAGAGAGCTGGACTGTGAAGAAGGCTGAGCGCTGAAGAATTGATGCTTTTGAACTGTGATGTTGGAGAAGACTCTTGAGAGTCCCTTGGACTGCAAGGAGATCCAACCAGTCCATTCTGAAGGAGATCAGCCCTGGAATTTCTTTGGAAGGAATGATGCTAAAGCTGAAACTCCAGTATTTTGGCCACCTCATGCAAAGAGTTGACTCATTGGAGAAGACTCTGATGCTGGGAGGGATTGGGGGCAGGAGCAGAAGGGGACGACAGAGGATGAGATGGCTGGATGGCATCACTGACTCGATGGATGTGAGTATGGGTGACCTCCGGGAGTTGGTGATGGACAGGGAGGCCTGGCGTGCTGCGATTCATGGGGTAGCAAAGGGTCGGACACGACTGAGCGACTGATCTGATCTGATCTGATAACATGAACATGGATAAAAAAAAAAAACTTGCCAAATATTTTTAAAAAGTAAGTTATAAAAAGATATGCACAGTATGATACCATGTAGTTATAATCTTAACACAATGTGAAATTGGCTAGGATACATACACATGTGGTAAAAATACAAGACATACATGAGAATGCTGCATAGCATACTAAATGGATTAGCTTAGGATGCTAATAACAAGAAAGCTAAAATAATAATGACAAATAAATTACAATTTCATTTCTTTGTCAAACTAAAGTTCAGGTAAATTACTCAGGGTTGAAAATGGCAACTCTGCAAACATGACAACCAGCCTTTTTCTGTGTTATAGTTCCACATTCCTTAACACATAGATGCTGCCTGGTGGCCCAAGATAGCTCCTACCAGGAAAATCACAGTCCAACTGGTGCAAAAGGGGAAAGGGAGGGAGATCAACTTCCCCACCCCCTTCCTTTAAGGAATCTCCCAGGAAGTTGTGTATATAACTTCTGCTTTAATTCCACTGGCTAGAATTTAGTCATATACCAATACCTGGAAAATGTAGTTTCTATGGGTGATGCTAGTGGCAAAGAACCTCCCTGCCAATAAAGGTAGATATAAGAGATGCAAGTTCGATCCCTGGGGTGGGAAGATCCCCTGGAGAAGGAAATGACAACCCACTTCAGTATTTTTGCCTGGAGAATACCATGGACAGAGGAGTCTGGCAGGCTACAGTCCACAGTGTTGCAAACGTCAGACACAACTGAAGCACTTAGCATGCATTCCAAGCAAAAAGGTATCAAACAAAAAATTCTGATCTACTTCTGCAAAGGAAGGTGGGGAAAGAGGTAAGAAGGGGACAGAAGCTGCTATCTGTAATGCTGAATTTCTTGTACATTTTAAAGAGAGATTTGAAGCAAATATGACACTCTAACATCCGCTTCATCTTTGTGCTAGGTGCATAAATGTCAGTTCTATGATTTTCTTAACTTCTCTGATTCTCTGAAATTTTCATACTTCAAATGTTTTAAGGAAAGCATAAAAGATAAACAAAGGTTGGCTTTAGTCCCCCCAAACATATACATGTCCACATATATTAAGTGAAAGTCACTCAGTAATGCCCTACTCTTTGCGACCCCACAGACTATACAGTCCATGGAATTCTCCAGGACAGAATACTGGAGTGGGTAGTCTTTCCCTTCTCCATAGGGTCTTCCCAATCCAGGGATCAAACCCAGGTCTCCTGCATTGCAGGCAAATTCTTTACCAGCTGAACCACAAAGGAAGCCCAAGAATACTGGAGTGGGTAGCCTATCCCTTCTCCAGGGCATCTAATACACATTAAAATACTAGCATTAACATTTTGGTGGCTGAGACTTCAGTCTTTCTCCTATACATATCTTTACTCAATCCTGTCTTTTAATTCTTACATTAAAAGTGCTTACATTGTAAAGTGCATTTTAATTTATTGTATCATAAGCATTTCCCATGTCTTTTAGAATTCTTTTAAAATGTAACATTTAGCAACTAACCCTATAATCATAAGGATGCAATATAATTCAATTAACTTCTGTTGTTAAACATAAACATTTTAGATGAATTTTATACTTATGGATTTTAAATGTACATGTTTTATCTTCAGTTACTTTGTCTCTAGATGTTATTCATTTGCAGGTAAAAGCAATCACGGGTACAATCCTCCTCCATCTCTAGTTACAATTCACGGCAGAAGTGATTTTTCTTTTCAGAAGAGTTTTTGTTTCCTAGTGTTCCCATCCCGGGGAAGGCAATGGCACCCCACCCCAGTACTTTTGCCTGGAAAATCCCATGGATGGAGGAGCCTGGTAGGCTCCAGTCCGTGGGGCCGCTAAGAGTCGGACACGACTGAACGACTTCACTTTCACTTTTCACTTTCATGCGTTGGAGAAGGAAATGGCAACCCACTCCAGCGTTCTTGCCTGGAGAATCCCAGGGACAGGGGAGCCTGGTGAGCTTCCGTCTATGGGGTCGCACAGAGTCGGACACGACTGAAGCGACTTAGCAGCAGCAGCAGCAGCAGTGTTCCCATCCAGGTGGCATCTATCTCCAAGTCTTTGGACCGATCTTCTGAGACTCAGCTGAAATCCCCGAAGAGTCAGAAGTTCTTCCTGCATGTTTGCCTGCCTCTCACGGAACTTCTTTGATTTGTGTGAGTCTCAGTTCACTGAGAGCCCATAGGCACGAGGGAGAGGCACGTCAACAGCCTTTGGCTCCTATGGATGCTTAGAGCCCGCTGTGATCTGCACTCCCATCTCTGCCAGGCCTGAGCTTCTGTAATGGACTCATCTGATCCCAGGACACCCCTGCTGCAGGTGAGAGCAGTTTTGAAAATGCTATTTTGGTACTCTTGGTGAACGGTCCAGGTGCTCATTTTCCTTTAATGCTAAATTCAATTCTATGAGAAGAATAACTTATCACTCTTTCTCTCTTATCCACTCTCTCATGCATTTTTATTAACTTTCCATTTAAATAATGCACAAAAGATACCTTCCATAGCCCCTCTCATGTGTCACATTTTATGATGCCAGCATCCAAACAGACTTTGGAACTTTATCTAGATATTATCACCATGAATGAGAATTTACTGATGCATTTTCTATCTGATTTCCAAAAATATCATTACTACAAATTCTGAAAAGAACCTATTCAAACAAAACCTTTCCAAGTATCCCCAAATTGATAAATGCACTCATTCAAGCCTCCTGTAGCTGGCGATCAGAAGGCCTCTTTGGCCTGTCTTTCTCTGTAGGTCGGCCCATTCAGGCAGTTAGAGGGCTCCCTTGCCTGGGGTCCTTCTCTGTTGTTCAGGGCATCAGGCACATAAAGGGGCCTCCCGACTGGGGTCATTCTCTGTAGATCAGCACATCAGGCACTTAAAGGGGCACCCTGGATGGGGTCCTACTCTGTAGTTCAGTGCATCAGGCGTTTGATGGGCCAGCCTCTCTTCTGTTCAGCCTCTGATTCTGGCCCTGAAGGGAGAGAGAGGCTATGCTGATGGCTCCACCCTGTAGACGTGACTCAGCAGTATCACCTTGCTTCCATGGCTGCCTCGCTTTCCTCCACAGGCATTTCCCACCACAGTCTCCTCCCTCATATCCCCTCGATTCGTCTCTCTGCAGTCAATAGCAGCCCTCGCCCTGGGATTGCTCCATAAACCTAAAACTCCAGCTCCCAGCTGCTGTGCCTTCTGATGACCCGTGTCCCTGTCTGGGGTATGTATGGCTGCGGCAAGGACTGTCTGATTCTCATTCCATTTAGGCTGCCACAGATCAGCTGTTTCACTCTCAGCCTTAAATGTTTCTCCTCTGACTCAGACAGTTGCCCTGATGTGGGGATCAGACCCCAGCTTCAGTTCCCTCACCCGCTGAGGGCAGGTCCAGCCCTACTAACACTCCTGTTTTCCCCCTAGGTCCTTCATCCTACTGAGTTTTGAGTGGTTCTATATATTCTTTTCCTCTGGACAGTACTCCTGTCCGTTCTCAGCTGGTATTCTGCATGCACTTCTGTGTCTGAAGGTGTATCCCTGATGTACCCATGGAGAGAGAGGTACTCCACGTCCACCTGCTCCTCTGCCATCTTGTTCTCTCCTCTGATGTTGTTTAGTCACTAAGTTGTAACTGACTCCTTTGTGACCCCATGGACCATAGTCTGCCAGGCTCCTCTGTCCATGAGATTTCCCTGGCAAGAATATTGGACTGGGTTGCCATTTCCTTTTCCAGGGCATCTTCCTGACCCAGGGATTGAACCTATGTCTCCTGCACTGGAGGGTGGATTCTTTACCACTGAGCCACCAGGGAAGGTCCTTTTCCCTGATACTCATATTATTAATCAGGTCCATGAAGAAAAACACATGGAGTCCCAGGTTCTACACTAATAACTGCATGGGAACCAGCATTCCTCTCAAGAGCCCACCTTCTCCTTTTAGTTCTCTCCCCAGACATTCACAGCTAGCACTCCATTCCCCTCATTACCTTTGCTCTTTAGGATTCTAACTACACATCCCTCCAATCCCATGCTCAAGGGCTGATCTTCCAGGAAGCCTCCTCTGAGTCCTCTGGCATCCAGATCTGTTTTATTATTACCACACTTCCAGCAAGCTCCAGACTGACATCTACAAGAACAGTATAGATCATGCTGGAGTTATGCTTGGCAGATTTGTTTTTAAAAAATGGACATTGTAAGTGAAACCAATGATCAAGATTCAATAAATATTTGTTGAATAAAAGGAAGCATAAATCAATTAGTATGCTTCCAGATTCTCCTTAGCAGAGTCCTGAGCACACAGATTTCAATAAATTGTCAATTGATTTCCTTTTGTGGTACAAAATTATGACTGTATCAATAGATTTTCTTAAAAATAATAGTCACTGTTCTAATATTTAGCTAGATTACTTAATATATATTTAGTTAAATATGCAATATTCAACTACCCGTTTTCATAGATGGTAGTCAGAGTCACCCAATTTTGAAGATAATAGATGTAAAACTTCTTTAAAAAAACAATCTGTAGGCCAAGGTTCTCAGGAGACTCAGTCAGGACAGGACCCACATCACTGGAGCCCAGTTCATCAGAGGAAGACAAAGTGACCCTCAAAGTGTCATCTGGCATCCTTTCCCTAGGCGCCAGACATAGCACATTACAAGGTACCCAGAAGTTAAGACATTGCCCAAGTTGCATCCATAGGAAGATCTACAGTCAGATGTTCTCTTCCTTGCTTTATGGGATGACTTGTGTCCCTTCAAAACTCATATGATGAATTTCCAGCCCCCAGCATCTCAAGAGTATGACAATATCTGGAAACAAGGTCTTTAAAGAGATAATTAAGCCAAAATGAGGCCACTATAGTGGATCCTAATCTGACATGACAGGTGTTCTTATCCAGACGTGCACACAGAGGGGAGACCATGTGAAGACCGGGGAGAACACGGCAATCCACTGATGCAATCCAAGGAGTGCGTGTGCTGTGCGGTACTCAGCTGTGCCCAACTCTTGTGCAACCCCATGGATTGTAGCCTGGTAGGCTTCTCTCTCCAAGGAATTTTCTAGGCAAGAATACTGGAATGGATTGCCATTTCCTACTCCAGGGAATCTTCCCCACCAAGGGATCACACCCATGTCTCTTGCACCTCTGGCACTGATAGGCAGATTCTTTAGCGCTGTATCACCTGGGAAACCCAAGGAAAAGAGGCTCAGAAAAAACCCACCCTGCCAACACCTGGATCTTAGACTTCTTGCTTCTAGAACTGCAAGAACATAAGTTTCTGTTGTTTAAGCCACCCAGACTGTGGTACTTAATTATAGCAGCTCTAGAAAATTAATACATCTCCCAAGAAAACTCTTCATATGAATGTCATGCATTCTGCCTCATTATCAATATTATAATTATGAGCTGCTGGAGACTTGCTGACCAGGTTTAAAAATGGTATAGCAGTGACCTTGAAATTGACATACCTACTCACATCTGCTTAATTGGCTCCTTCTTGCAGAGAGCACCACTGAACCGCAACTCTCTCCTCTCCCTCACCCCTTATTCTCTATCACACCACGTTACTATTCACGTAGTTTATAGCCTAAGTTCTATCCTGGAATTCTCTCACTGTTGCCTATCTTCCTAACAAGACCATAAGTTCCACAAGGGCAGGGAACTCTCTCCGTGTTCCCAATAGTTGGCACAGCATGTGCCATTGAGGAACAAATATTTGGTGATTGAGTCTGCTTTTACTCTCTGCCTCCTCAGTGGGTACAGGTTCCATTTTTGACATACTGATTCCAAAATGGCTTGTTTTTTTCTTTTTGTTTTCAATTTACTCAGCTCTGGAATACCTGGCTGAGATACCTGGATTAGACTTTTGACAAAGATGCTAAAGAGAAAGTGATGGCCTTGCTCAGTGTGCACCAGCCTGCCTGGCAGCAGCAGTTCACCACATTTTAAATGATGGAGGTTTGGCGAGGGAGATGAGCAGGATGGGAGACCCATTAGAAGAATGATACAGCATTCAGAGGAAGGTTAAAAATGAAGTATGTGTTATAAATAATAAAACATGTCCAACTGTGCATATTAAGTTGTAATTCGATCTCTGGCTTCTTCTGACATTGATATACCACTCAAAGCCTCCCCCTCATGACTTCTGATGCCACGAGTGATGAACCCCTCTCAATGGAATTTCTACCTTGTTATTCTGTTCAAGCTGTTCTGTATTCTGCATGTGTGAAAAACAGGCAATGAGAGCCACATGGAATGAACTGGACAAGCCCAGATTTTGCTTAAACTGTGTTTAGTCAGTTATGAAGAGATGAAAGTATACTTGTAAATGGGACATGAAGGGGCAATTGGAGCAGGAATAGTTTCTGGATTCTGGGTGACACCTAGACATTCAGTCAAGTGTAGAAAAGAAGTGAAGAGCTCAAGATGTCAGAAACCAAGCATCCAAGTCATAGAGCTACAGTTTTCCCCATTCAGTGCTTGTAATAGGGAGGGACAAATCTGGCTCCATATTAGATCCATCTGTTTTACTTAAATCTTTGCATTCTATTGCTTTTGCTTTCAGTTAAGAATGTTGTCTATACCATGAAGTATACAGGATAGGCCATTCTCAAGACTGTAACCATTAAGACACTTTTCCATTTGTAAGTTGCAAAACAGAGAATAACATGTCTTGTTGGAAGTTTACAGGAATATCACAACCTGACCTACGTGGACAGCTGTAAAAACAAAGGATTCCTGCACCAAGAAATTTGCAAAAATCAACCACACTCCTCTCTCATGTTGCCTTTAAAAATACCTTGCTGAAACCCTCTGGGAGTTCACGGCACAAGCTACCCATCTCCTTGCATGGCCCTGCAATAAACCTTCTTCTGCTCCAAACTCCAGTGTTTCAGTTTGTTCAGCCCCACTGTGTGCAGACACAAGAACTTGCATTTGGTAACATACTGACTTGGTGCCCCACTTATTCTGAAAGAGGAAGTGCCTCCCCCTAGGAGTCAGAGTTTAGGGAGTGCCACTCAGGTGTCTGGGCAAGCAAGAAGGGGCTGCTCTGAGTTCCACCCGACAGCTTTCCAAACTTCCTTTTAAAACAGCCCTCATGGCAGAAATATCCCTGAATGATTCTCCCCATCTGATCAAGAGCATTCACTTCAATTCTCTTTTGAAAACTAGCCTTGCTGCTATTTGTTCCTCTGTCATCAGGGCTTCAGGTCCAGCTGAAGCCCAGGCCTGGGATCTTGGCCAGGGGCATCTTCACTGCCCTGGAGAATAAAAAAGGGCCCTCCTTTCACCTATTCACCAGATTCCAAGATGCCTCTCAAGCCCCCTCTGGTTCCCACATATCTGATTTATTCCCTTAGGAGCCATAAGACATCTGCTGAAGCAACTAAACGTATTGGTCGGTTCTACCCCAAAGCACTTCACTAAATCAGAGGAACAAAATCTCAGCTGCCTAAGTATAGCAGTGGAGTACTTCCTCCTCTCAACACTCCCACCCACCCCTCTCCGGTCACTTTCACTTCAGAGTGTGTTTCATTGAAATCAAGATTAAGGATAGTCAAAAACAGAGTCAGGAATTAAAACAGGAAAGGAAGAGTGAGAGAAGAGAAGGAAGGAGGCAAACAAACACAGATCAGATCAGATCAGATCAGTCGCTCAGTCGTGTCCCACTCTTTGCGACCCCATGAACTGCAGCACGCCAGGCCTCCCTGTCCATCACCAGCTCCCGGAGGTCACTCAGACTCCCATCCATCGAGTCAGTGATGCCATCCAGCCATCTCATCCTCTGTCGTCCCCTTCTCCTCTTGCCCTCAATCCCTCCCAGCATCAGAGTCTTCTCCAATGAGTCAACTCTTTGCATGAGGTGGCCAAAATACTGGAGTTTCAGCTTTAGCATCATTCCTTCTAAAGAAATTCCAGGATTGATCTCCTCCAGAATGGACTGGTTGGATCTTCTCGCAGTCCAAGGGACTCTCAAGAGTCTTCTCCAACACCACACTTCAAAAGCATCAATTCTTCGGCGCTCAGCCTTCTTCACAGTCCAGCTCTCACATCCATACATGACCACAGGAAAGACCATAGCCTTGACTAGGCGAACCTTTGTTGGCAAAGTGATGTCTCTGCTTTTGAATATGCTATCTAGGTTGGTCATAACTTTCCTTCCAAGGAGCAAGCGTCTTTTAATTTCATGGCTGCAGTCACCATCTGCAGTGATTTTGGAGCCCAGAAAAACAAAGTCTGACACTGTTTCCACTGTTTCCCCATCTATTTCCCATGTAGTGATGGGACCAGATGCCATGATCTTCGTTTTCTGAATGTTATCTCACACGCTAGTAAAGTAATGCTCAAAATTCTCCAAGCCAGGCTTCAGCAATATGTGAACCGTGAACCTCCTGATGTTCAAGCTGGTTTTAGAAAAGGCAGAGGAACCAGAGATCAAATTGCCAACATCCGCTGGATCATGGAAAAAGCAAGAGAATTCCAGAAAAACATCTATTTCTGCTTTATTGACTATGCCAAAGCCTTTAACTGTGTGGATCACAATAAACTATGGAAAATTCTGAAAGAGATGGGAATACCAGACCACCTGATCTGCCTCTTAAGAAATCTGTATGCAGGTCAGGAAGCAACAGTTAGAACTGGTCATGGAACAACAGACTGGTTCCAAATAGGAAAAGGAGTACGTCAAGGCTGCATATTGTCACCATGTTTATTTAACTTATATGCAGAGTACATCATGAGAAATGCTGGACTGGAAGAAACACAAGTTGGAATCAAGATTGCCGGGAGAAATATCAATAACCTCAGATATGCAGATGACACCACTCTTATGGCAGAAAGTGAAGAGGGGCTAAAAAGCCTCTTGATGAAAGTGAAAGTGGAGAGTGAAAACAAACACAGTCCAGGACAAAAAGCCTAGATCAATACACACATTTCCCCTCACTTGGGCCAGCTGGGACCACTGCTCACCCCACAGTGGCTCCTGACACGCAGGCAGATGGTTGTGCAGAAGTGTCGCACAGCCAAAGGCAGCCCAGAGTGGACATCCTGAAAGCTCAAGGTCAGTCTGTATCCTTCATGCCACAAAAACAGGAAAATCAGACTTTTATCTTGGAGTTTTCTACATTTCAAATAATTCTCATCAAAAAAAGCAAGGGGGTGGGGCTGGAAGTGCACACACAAAAGCTTAACAGGAGTGTATCTTCTGAGTAACTGGGGAGAAGTTAGAAGGGAGGGACTTGGACCTTACACATTTTTATAAAAAGTGTTAGGGTAATAAGTAGTTTTCTTCTTCCTTTTGTGCTTTCTATGTTTTCCTTTAGAAAGTATTTCCTTCCAAAAATTTTAAATAAATAAACATTCTTCTAAAGAAAAGGAAAGATGTTTTTACAGGCATGATCACACTTAATCTTCTCAACAACCCAGTGAGGTGAGCAGAGTACATGTGGCTTAGGAATCAGGGTCACTCAGATTTGGGTTATGATCCCTCTTTTCACATCAATCCACTGTGGATTGTGAGCAAGAAGTTTGACCTGTATGATGATAATAAAACACAGTATGTCAAACTCCTAGGAGAATTATAGCAGATACAATATATTAACCCTTATGAAAATGAAGAAGTATGAATAAGTACTCAGTAATTAGAAGTTATCAACATTATTGTTACTGTTATTTTTTTTAAGAGATAAATCCTGAACAATATAGTAACACAGATAACAGCTGACAAAACCCAAACCAGACTCATGTTCATTGTGTGGCCATCAATTTGCAAGGAGTTAAACAGGACTGTCTACACTGTCAACCCTCAAGAGTTTCAGATTGGAACAAGGCATCCAGAGCATGCTCTAGAATCCTCCTCAGAGAGAAACCTCTGTGAGATCTCTACAGAAGTAGATAGACATGGTCTGCCCAGCCCCGAATACTTCCCCATTCAACCCAAAGACCTTTCAGAAAAAACAATGCTGTTTAAAAATACTTGGAAGAAATAATACCTGTTTCTGATGGGCAGGGGCTTCCCTGGTGGCTCAGATGGTAAAGAATTTGCCTGCCACTGCAAGAGACCCAGAAGGGAATGGCAACTCACTCCAGTATTTTTGCCTGGAGAATTCCACGGACAGAGAAGCCTGGCAGGCTATAGTCCTTGGGGTCACAAAGAGTGGGACACGACTGAGCAACCACCATGACGGCAGAGTCAGAGACAAAGATTTGAAGGAAAAAATATTTATGTAGATGTCAGTCCTAACACTGACTCCCCATTGAAGATTTTTTAAAATAGTTGTTTGGTTACTCATAAAAAGAAGCAACAAAAAAGAGAGTGCTTGCATATTCTCAAGCCCGCTCTCTGATTTGACACCAAAGCAAATCCAAAATGCACTAGTATTTCAGTGCACTTTAGGGAACCCTTGTTTTTATTTTAGAGAGTATGAAAGTGAAAGTCACTCAGCTGTATCTGACTCTTTGTGACTCCATGTACTGTACAGTCCATGGAATTCTTCAGGCCAGAGTACTGGAGTGGGTAGCAATTCCCTTCTCCAGGGGATCTTCCCAACCCAGGGATCGAACCCAGGTCTCCTGCATTGCTGACAGATTCTTTACCAGCTGACCCACCAGTTTTCTTGAATATCCATTACACCATTTAGATTGAGTGCTAAGTTTTCCATATTCCGGGTTTTCTAGGTTTTTCTGTTCCAGTCTGGAGTAGTTCTCAAAGAGGATTCACACTGATAGTGCCAGAAACAGACAGCAGAGGCAGTGTACAAAGACCTGACTCGCTCTCTCCTCGCAACGAGTGGTGACCCCGGTCTTGGCGTGTTGTTATCCAGAGTACAGAGCACATTCTTGTGCATTAGTCCACACCATCCTCTCAACAGTCCAATAAAAAGCTAACATTATTAGCCCCATTTTTCAGCTAAAGTAACTGGAGGCTCAGCAAATTGAAGTGATTTTTCTCAAGGCCATCAGACAAGGAAAGATATAACTTGAACTCCATATCTGGCACCTCTCCCACTTCACCTCAAATGTTGTTTGTGCCTCTAATTCCCAGGCAGAAAAGAGTTTTCCATTTCACCTCTCTAATCTCCTGGCACCATGGCCGTCACTCCCCCTTACACGCTCCCCTCCCAAACTGCGAAAGCTCAGGTAACAAGCCACAGCAGAATGCCTTGATGCTTCCTGGAGTTGGGACAATGCTGACAAAGTTCTTGGCAAGCCCCTCTCTATTCATGATCAATGGGACCGTAGCCAGGACAAGCCTTGCTGGCCCTGAGCTGATTTCGGCCGTGAACGTGCACACGTAATGTACATGTTCATTTGTATGCTGAGCACAGAGGACAAAATAATTCTGCACCGTGTCCATTTTTGTGCTGTTAAGGCGTATGGTTGCTTTGCAAGCAAAACAGTAGATCTTTCATTTGCCAGTGACATTCCACAAAGTGCTTATAATTCAGCGTTAGCTTATCAGCCATCCAATCTCCCACTCTAGGGAATGTGTCAACCATCAAAAGGAGTGGAGGAGGTGTGCTGCATCTTAATGGCTTTTATTTCATCAGACTTACTTTCTTAAGGGCATTTAATCAATGAGGACAAGTAGTAGGCAGATTTTTAAATAAATGTGTCACTTTAGGTTAATCCACAGCACAGTTGAATGTATTTGTTTATGCGACTCCCAAATATGTCTCTCTGTTGCTCAGCAGAATTGATAATCTGTAAATCAAAACACATTATAAGTACTTTTAAACTATCCCCTCAAGGAACAACTCTATTTGACCTGCCAGAATAGGAGATGTCCAGAAGTTTCAGGTACAAGCGTGCTGAATGTCAGAGCTACTCAGAATGCTTGAGTGAAACGTCAGTTCCATTTTCAACAAAGCTTTCTATTCATTCTTGCTTCCTTTCTTTCATTAACCAGGTGAATAATGTGATTTTAAAAAATGTATTGGGGATGACAAAGAAGCTGGCAAAAGATGGTAAGTGGGGAAGCAAAAAGGACTACAGGAATTTTAATTTATTCTTGGGGCTATTATTAAATGCAGGAGTGAATAAAAATTAAAAGTAGACCAGAATGATACTGATGGGACTGGCATCATTTTGCATTGATTATACCAAAATACTGGCTTCTGTTTATTCTCTCTGCTTTTTGCATCTTTAATGTGGTCCAGACAAACAGAGAGGAGTTGTAATTGCATAAACTCAGGTCCCACGCCAAAGAGAAATTGCTTTTGCCATCCGTTATCAGCTATCTCAACTGTCAAAATATGATTGTCACATCGGCTGGAAGTGTATTGGCCAGGCTGTGATGTGAATGCAGTTTTGTTATTTTAGATTGATTTTCTTAATGCTGGCCATAAGCGTGCCCATGTGCAGGCTTGCCAATCTTTTCAGTCCTTTTAACAAAGCTTGAACTGTGTTGACATTTGTCCCCAGGCAGCAGTGTCCATTCAGAGTAGGACCTCTGCTGAGGCTTTTGTTAGAAACAAATAATCTCTTTCTTCTTCCTTTCCTCTTTTTTTTTTTTTTCTTTCCTTTTCTTTAAACAAAGAGTGTTTACCAAATAAGATTGAGACTGTATGATCCTTTTGACACTGCGGCTAACGAAAGTTATTAATATTCCAAGGGTTTCCTAGCAAGAATCTATTTAATGGTTTCAGGAATCATTCGAATCCCAGGTGAAGCCTTAACTACAGTTTTTTATAGATAGCAAAGGATATCCAGAGCTATGTGTGTGACATTGCAGAGGACACTGGAGGTTGATAAAAACTCACTGTGTTATATATCTCTTTCTCCATTTCTTTACTGATGGCCAAGGAGAAGATGGCATTCTTGAAATGGGAAAGAGTCATTAAACTGCTTGTGAATGACTATTAGAAGAAAAGATGATGCTCTTCATTTCATTTTAACTGAAAATCATGACATTTAAATAAGGACATGTAATCTCTCTGCAGGCCTAGTCAGGGCTCTGTGGGTTTTCCAAATGTTGCTTCTGCTGCCATAAGGTGCCAGGACCTTGGAGTTTCAAAGACATCCAGGAAGAGAAACCCAGCCCTAAGTGCACCTATAAACATCCATAATAGCCAATTTACAACAGAGTCAAGTCAGAATGGATATTCATGTGCCAGCTTGTAGGACAATTCAGCCCTCAATCCTGAGACAAATTAAATTCATCCTTGTGCATCCTAGTGGTAACGTACAATTAGCTTTCAGAAATGGTCATATATTTTCTCATCCTATAGGAGCCTTTGGAAATTTCAAGGGTAACCTCTCCAGTTCCCTTAATGGTAATCTTAAGTGTATTTCTGCAAAGTTACATAAATCAAACCATTTGGTAAACTGTGTTGTAACCTTTTTAAACATATCTCCCTGTTAGCTTTAACATCATTATATCCCATTGTGATGAAAATGGACCCTCTGTATCCAGCGATAATGAAAATAGCTCCTTTATGCAGTTTCTGCATGCAATTATCCAGGCTTTTCTCAGACTCCAGAGAAATCTAAGCTAATTGCATTGGGACGTTCCTACATTTCCATAAATTCTTTGTTAATTTTTCATGAGAAATTGTTATTGCAGTTGCCCTTAAAGTTGCCATTGTATTCAACCACAGAAAGAAATCATTATGGAAACAGGGCGATTTGCTGGTGTTCACCAGACGTGGACTCCTTTTGATCCCTCTATCCTCAGGTAGGGTGGAGTTTTTTCTTCTCAATCTTTTTTTCTGGATACAAGCTTTTCTTCATCTGACTTTACTCAAAGCTCATCTTAAAGCTGCTCTCTGTGGTACACGACCTTGTCCTGATAGGGTATGAGTTGTATTTGCTTTATCTGACAGTTGGCTCGGGAATTGCCTTTATACCTATTCATCAACCCCAAAGACAAAGAGCTCTGTTTCAAGTGATAGCGGAGGAACTGAAGAAGCCAAGTTTCCCGGGGAATGCTCTGAATTTTCCTCAGCTGTTACCTTTATTGATTGTTTTGAGCTCTGAGCCGCAATTTCTGTAGCTTCCAGTAAGCGCTACCGAAGAACATGTCCAACACAGAGAAGAAATTTTCAGAGATGTTTCAGCCCGATTCTCTCCTGTGAGCTCCCCTGGGTCCCAGAGTATACTCTCTGGCACCACTAACAGAAGACAATATTCCCTCTCTTGTTGTTAGCCAGGGCTGGATTCTCTGTAATCTGCCCAACCAGATGCTCAAAACACCTGCAAAATAAGAGCACTAAATGTAAAGACAGAGAGAGCAGAACAGAGAGAAAAGTTTAGTTTTGGTTATTTTATCCAGAGTTCAGTTCAGTCGCTCAGTTGTGGCAGACTTTTTGCAACCCCATGAACTGCAGTACGCCAGGCCTCCCTGTCCATCACCAACTCCTGGAGTCCACCCAAACTCATGTCCATTGAGTCCGTGATGCCATCCAACCATCTCATCCTCTGTCGTCCCCTTCTCCTCTTGCCCTCAATCTTTTCCAGCATCAGGGTCTTTTCAAATGAGTCAGCTCTTCACATCAGGTAGCCAAAGTATTGGTTTTAGCTTCAACATCAGTCCTTCCAATGAAAACCCAGGACTGATCTCCTTTAGGATGGATTGGTTGTATCTCCTTGCAGTCCAAGGGACTCCCAAGAGTCTTCTCCAACACCACAGTTAGAATCAGAAAATCTAAAGTAACTCTTTTAGTAATAATTTCAGAATACATGCAAGAACTGTGTTTGACAAGTTTGCCTTCAATTTTTATTGCAAATCACATGGGCAATAAGTAACAATTCATCAATCTATGCTCAAGATTTGTTATGGTATGTAGGTTCTACTTTGATTAAAATGACCTCAAAAAGAGTCATTCTTCCAACCTATAGTTCAAGGTAGGCTGAAAGTGGTATGGAGTACCTTTAGAGCTTACTAAGAGGTTGCATGTATCTTTGTTAATTAGAGATTTGTCCAGATGTATCTTCAGAAATGGGACTGCTGGATCATATGGCAACTCTATTTTTAGTTTTTTTAAGGAACTGCCATATGGTATTCCATAGTGGCTGTGTCAACTCACATTCCCAACAGTGTGGGAGGGTTCCCTTTTCTCCACACCCTCTCCAGCATTTGCTATGTGTAGACTTTTTCATGATGGTCATTCTGACTGGTGTGAGGGGGTACCTCATTGTAGTTTTGACTAGTGTCTCTCAGTAATGTTGAGCATCTTTTCATGTGCTCAGTGGTCATCTGTGTGTCTCCTTTGGAGAAATGTCTCTTTAGGTGTTCTGCCCATTTATGGATTGGGTTGTCTGTTTTTTAGTTGTTGAGTTGTATAATGCTCTAACCTTGACATTACTTTGGGTCTTGGTCTTTATGAGGAAGTTACTCTGCCACTTTTAGCTTACTTTGAACTCAACTTCGAATAACTGACTTCTAAGAAAAGCACCTACATTCCCTGCAGTTTCTAAAACTGTTCTTAAACATAATGAAAAAGAACTTGCCTATATTTAGGGCAAACCACCCAGTGCCTAGAATATACAATTTATTTAGGCACACTAGTGGTGAGTGTAGTCCTGGCCTCCCATGTGGAACCCCAGAGCTGACCTCCCAAAGTATAACATGAACTAACTCTCCTGGACATGGGCTCTTAGCTGCAATCGTTGCAGCAGCCCATGTGGGAGAACAGTCCATTTGTAAACACATATCAACAAATGACCAAGTAGACATTCCCCAAGGACCAAAAACCAAAACTGGGAGTTGTTCAGATGGTCTCTATCATGGCAAACAGAATAAACAAACTTTTATGCAAGTGAAAATTAAACCCATTGCCTTCCAGAGTCATAAAAGCAAAATTCTTGCAGCCTGATGTCTCCCAGGAGTTCCCCTAAGGGGTGACTATTCATCAGAGAGGACAGTAAGTATGTGTAAATTAAACGGGAACAAAGAGTAGTGGTATTTGGAATATTCTTAGTCTGTTTTCAGGGTATCTGAACATTTAACTTGGTATTGAGAAGTCAGCTTGGTCTCTCTGGTGAAGACTACCAGGCCACTAGGGGCTCTGAAAATGCTGTAGCATTTCATAGCAGTCAAAGCACAGACCGATCTTCAACCACTGCTGCTGTTAAGTCGCTTCAGTCATGTCCGACTCTGTGCGACGCCATAGACGGCAGCCCACCAGGCTTCCCCGTCCCTGGGATTCTCCAGGCAAGAACACCGGAGTGGGTTGCCATTTCCTTCTCCAGTGCATGAAAGTGAAAGTGAAGTCGCTCAGTCGTGTCTGACTCTTAGCGACCCCATGGACTACAGCCTACCAGGCTCCTCCATCCATGGATTTTCCAAGCAAGAGTACTGGAGTGGGGTGCCATTGCCTTCTCTGATCTTCAGTCACACACCTCTCCAAATCATAATTTGTGATTCAGTCCTAGTGCATCTTCCAACATATGGGCATGAAAGTATCCTTCCAGTAGTTTTATAAACTTGTTTTCCGAAATTATTGTCCTTGACAGTGTAAAAGTTCCTCAGCGATACCACTTAACAATAAAAGTATTATGTCATTTGAAGATATTATTACAAATGAACAAGGTCAGGCTCTGAAGCCACCATTATTTTCACATTTGAAAACTCAAAGTTGGGTGAGTTTAGAACTATTCTAATTCAGTTATGAGGGAAACCAATTATTGAACAGGAAGATTTTTTTCCTTAACAATGGAATTTATATGGAATAGTTTCTTGCACCTCAGCACTCCCTCGTGTAATCCTCCTGAAAATATGATTTAAGAAGGAAGCAGTGATTACATAAAATTGTTTAGTTTCCTTTAAAAAAAAAAAAAAGAAGAAGAAGGAAGCATAATTCACCTTTTTAAAAAAGTTATTTAATTGAAGGATAATTGCTTCACGGAATTTTGTTGTTTTTTGTCAAAGAATATGAATCAGCTATAATCGGTATACATATGTCCCCTCCCTTTTGAACCTCCCTCCCATCTCCCTGCCCGTCCACCCTCTAGGTGGTTACAGAGCCCTGGTTTGAGTTCCCTGAGTCAGACAGCAAATTCCCATTGGCTATCTGTTTTACATATGGCATTGTAAATTTCCATGTTACTCTCTTCATACATCTCACCCTCTCTCTCCTCCCCTCCCCCCGAATCCCTAAGTCTGTTTCTCCATTGCTGTCCTGCAGGTAAATCTACAGTACCATCTTTCTAGACTTCATATAATTCCTCTTTTTCTTTCAGCTAGGACACAGAGATGCAAGTCTCTGTGAATACCCTGATAGGTGAGACCATCACCTTTGAGACTGAGCCCAGTGATGCCATCAAGAATGTCAAAACCAAAATCCAAAATAAGGAGGGCATCCCTCCTGACCAGAAGCATCTGATTTTCATGGTCAAACCATAGGAAAATGCAGAACTCTTGGACAACAACATCCATACAGAGTCTATTCTGCCCCTGACACTTCATCTACAGACAGCATCATGGACCCTTCCCATCGCCACCTCACCCAGAAATAAAACTATGACAAGACGATCAAGGGCTATGCTCACCCACAACCCCATGTTGCCCCCACCTCCTCCTCCTTCCCCTGCAGGGTAGCCCTTCCTTGAAAAGAATGAGGAAGAGAAAGGGGTGGGGAGGAGAAGGAGGTGGCTGAAGAGGAAAGGAGAAGGGAAGGAAGATAGTGGGGAGGAAAGGGAGGGGGCAGAAAAGACAGCAGCAGCAAATATTCATTATACAGGTACTGAAACTGAAACTCAGAGAGGTCAAAGAAATCACTCAAGATAGCACAGTAAATAAAGAGTCAGGATCCCAGTCTGCCTACCTCCAAAACTCCTTTTATTCTACTAGGCCACATTCAAGATCAGCTCCTCCACACCCTTGACCTACAGCCTTGATGCATGCGGGAAGAATTGTCCACATGGCTCTTTGGACTTCCACAATATTCTCTATGAGCGTCTTCCATGGTACCTCTAATAGTTCATTGCAGTTTTTGTTTATGTACCTGATAGACTGCGAGGTACTTGTGAGGTACTTGAAGACAGGTGTCTTGCACCTGTCTTTCCTGACATTTACCCCAATGCCTGTCACAGAGGCACACTTATTACACACTTTACTATAATAACAAAGGCACACTTTATTACCCAATAAAGAAATATAGATACTCAAATACTCACAAGAAGATTAAAGAAATTGTTGCTCAAATTAAAACAATGAAATTTTATTTAGCTATCAGTTTGGTCAATATGAAAACATTTTCTAATATTGTATTTTCTGGGAGGAGGGAAAACAAAGACTTTGAAATTGTGTTGGATGGTATAAAACTCAGTGCAATTTTCAGCAAAGGGAACAATAAACAAGGTGAAAAGACAACCCTCAGAATGGGAAAAAAATAGCAAATGAACAATTTACAAAGGATTAATTAAATATACAAGCTGCTCATACAACTCAATACCAGAAAAACAACCCAATCAAAAAGTGGGAAAAAGACCTAAATAGACATTTCTCTAAAGAAGGCATATAGATGGCTAACAAACACAAGAAAAGATGCTACCATTGCTCATTATTAGAGAAATGCAAGTCAAAACTATAATGAGATATCACTTCATACCAGTCAGGATGGTCATCATCAAAAAATCTACAAACTATAAATGATGGAGAGGGTATAGCGAAAAGGGAATCCTGTTACACTGTTGGTGGGAATGTAAATTGATACAGTCACTATGGAAAACAGTATGCTGCTGCTGCTAAGTCACTTCAGTCGTGTCCGACTCTGTGTGACTCCATGGACGGCAGCCCACCAGGCTCCCCCATCCCTGGGATTCTCCAGGCAAGAACACTGGAGTGGGTTGCCATTTCCTTCTCCAATGCATGAAAGTGAAAAGTGAAAGTGAAGTCGCTCAGTCGTGTCTGACTCTTAGCGACCCCATGGACTGGAGCCTACCAGAATCCTCCGTCCATGGGATTTTCCAGGCAAAAGTACTGGGGTGGGGTGCCATTGCCTTCCCCAGGAAAACAGTATGGAGATTGCTTAAAAAACTAGGAATGAAACCACCATTATGACCCAGCAATCCCACTACTAGGCATATACCCTGAAGGAGCCAGAATTGAAAAGGACACATGTATCCCAATGTTGACTGTTCTATTTACAATACCTAGGACATGGAAGCAACCTAGATGTCCATCAGCAGTTGAATAAAGAAACTGTGGTACATGCACACAATGGAAAATATACTCAGCCATAAAAAGGAACACATTTGAGTCAGTCCTAATGAGATGGATGAACCTTGAGTCTATCACACAGGGTGAAGTCAGAAAGAGAGAAACACATTTCGTATACTAAAGCATATATTTGGAATCCAGAAAGATGATACTGTTGAACCTATTTGCGGAGCAGGAGAAAGCAATGGCACCCCACTCCAATACTCTTGCCTGGAAAATCTAATGGACGGAGGAGTCGGGAAGGCTGCAGTCCATGGGGTCGCTGAGGGTTGGACATGACTGAGCGACTTCACTTTCACTTTTCACTTTCATGCATTGGAGAAGGAAATGGCAACCCACTCCAGTGTTCTTGCCTGGAGAATCCCAGGGACGGGGGAGCCTGGTGGGCTGCCGTCTATGGAGTCGCACAGAGTCGGACACGACTGAAGCGACTTAGCAGCATCAGCAGCAACAGACACACAGACATTGAGAACAGACTTATGGATTCGGCTGGTGGGTGGGAGCGAGAGGAGAGGGTGGGGTGTCTGGAGAGAGTAACATGGAAACATACATTACAATATGTAAGTAGACAGTCAATGGGAATTTGCTGTATGCCTCAGGGAACTCAAACCAGGGCTCCGTGACAATCTAGAAGGGTGGGATGGGAGGAGGGGTTCAGGTGGGAGGGGACATGGGTAAACTTTTGGCTGATTCATGTTGATGTTTGGTAGAAACCAGCACAATACTGTAAAGCAATTATCCTTCAATTAAAAATAAATCAATTGAAAAAAAAAACCTGTATAAACTGTCTTGACTACTAACAGCTGAAACAGTTCTCAGAGCTTTCTTAGATGCTCTTCCCCATTTATAAACCTTCAAATTTAGCTTGAATGAAATTTTCCAATTCTTTTTAGGTCAACGGATTAGTTTTTCTAGTAGATTTCAATGTTTCCACGATGACAATGGTTCTGTTTGCTTTCTAGCTGAGAAAGTTAAGGGAAGCAGATCTTTCTCAATTAGGATGACCAACCCATCCTGGCTGAAGCTCTGAGGTTCTGCATCCCCCACTGGCTACCCTATAACTTTGCCAACTTCCCTGATCCTCTCTAGGCTTCCCCAGTGGCTCGGCGGTAAAAGAATCCACCTGTAATACAGGAGACGGAGTTCAATCCCTGGGTGGGAGAAGGGCATGGCAATCCACCTCAGTATCTTTGCGTGGAGAATCCCATGGACAGAGGAGCCTGGTGGGCTACAGTCCATGGGGTCACAAAGAGTCAGACATGAATGGACAACTGAGCATGCCCCCTAGGCTCCTCTCCCGCCAAACCCAGCTTCCCTCAGCTAATCCTGGCCCTCTCTGAAGGTGGTTTTCCCAGGAGAAGGTAGCCCCGGCCCACTTAGACCTCACCCAGTCAGGCAGCCTTTTCCAGCAGGGAAGGTGCACAGCAGAGTGCCCAGGGCCTCGTTTGCATGTCAATACCCTTTTCCTTTGCCTGGATTTCACCATCCAGGCAATGGCACCCCACCCCATGGCAGCTGCCTGGAAAATCCCATGGACGGAGGATCCTGGTGGTTCCTGGGTTGCCTGGGACCTTTCACCATTAGCTGTGTGATTAGTGTTGCTGGTGAATGTGCGCTCTTTGCTTTGCTTTGCTATCTGTCACCTCGGATGGTGAGGGTTAGACAAACAGTTTCGTGAACTGGTTAAAGGAAAATTACCCTTGCCCAAACAAGTCAGGTCTGGATCTTCTCATCCTGAGGGCTGATGATAAAGAGACTGGACCTTGGCCTATGAATCCAAATCCAGTGTCTATTGAGAGACAGAAAGTGAACTCACTGTTCCTTAAAAGTGGGCAACAAATTACATGGAGAAAAGGGCTTTGTTGAGGTTTATTTTTCAGCCCTTCACAAGCCTCGCTTTCATGCATTCTGACCGTCCAGGTCAGCAACCAGAGAGTGCCTCGCTCCACAGCTGGGCTCGGCATCGCTCTCCTGGGTGAATGCAGGCCAGGCCGGCGTATTACCCCCTCTCCCTCCAAACAGCAGTCAGCATTCAGAACAGACAATTGGCTCTTTGAAAATCCACTGGAAGCTAGCATTCCTGTGCCTCCAGTGGGGGAGAAAGAATCTGGGAGTGGGGGGACTTTTCACCCATTAAAACATCCATCACACAGTCCTCCTTCCCTACAGCGGGCATCTCCCAGGAATGCAAAGCAATCCAAGCAAAGGGTGTAAACAACCGCCCATTCAGGATCCAGCAACATCTCTAAAAACTCTTTGAGCTCTCCCACTCTACACCCCAGCTGGGTAAAAATGAAGTGTCCTGCGCATCCACGTTCATGACTCTCATTCCTTTCTGTGTTGACTAGGAATTTCCTCTGCCGCTATGCAAGAAGGGCTCTTTACTTAAAGACACTGCATTATGTTAAGCAGACGGTCTGTCATTACTTAGCGGCCTCAGAATACTGCGGATGTAGTCCTGTTGTTTTTATTAGAGGGGTTGTCAGGATCTGTAATTCACACATCATTAACTGCTTCATTAAGACAGCAGTCTGTGGGCCCTAAAACTTGCAGCAGTTTGAAGTCCATACAAGTAAACACTCTCCTTGTCTGAGCCAGGGACGCAGTCCCAGCCCCCCACCACCTAAGGCCCATGGGAGTGTCTCAAGAAGAGCTGTGTTCTAGGGGGAAAAAAGTTTTCTTCTAACCCTGGAGCATAAATGTGTAAAACATATTCACTTAAAACTGATTTAAGTTAAAAGCATTACTTTGCAATGAGCTGCGCAATCCCACATCATCAATCAAAATAAAGCCATCACAGGCGGCGATGTGTAGTTACTTAAGCATTTTCATATGCCATAGCCCTTTTACTGGAATAAAAAGCAAGACAATGGAAACATACAGAAGGGAAAACACCCAAAAATTTGTACATGGCCCATGACATGGGCATTCCTCTCACATGGATTTTTCTAAGCATCGTTTGTGTAAACAATGGAGCTAAGCCCCATTTTCTTTCATAACGCATGTTTTCTCAGCAGTAGTCTGCAGATCTTGAAATGCAGTGTGGGGACTCTGGTTTCCCAGTGAAATCATACGGTTGGTCTGTTTCCTCAAAATAAATGTTCCATATGGAACCAGCCTTGGGTCAAACTGGAAAACAGCTGAAGACCTCTTTGAGCCAACACAGCCGCGGAATAGACCAGTGTTTTTACAAATTAAGTCCTGATGGTTTCTTCGGATCCTTTCCATTTGGTTCTATATAGTGGGCTTCCTCTGAAATTTTGTTTGAAGAAAGGATTCTGTGACTAAAATAAGTTGGAAACACTGTGATTGAACCTTCTTAATTTTTGACCTCATCAAGACTTTCCCATCCTTCTTGCCATTTTCTAAAGAGCTCTGCTAAATAACTGGCAAAGTAACCTACGCTACAAAAGAGCTAACGTGAAGGGGTTCAAACAGAATGTGTTCATGCTTTCAGGATAGCATTTGCATTTTTACTGAGGTCTCCAACCTCCTAAGCAAGAGGAGTTAAGTACAAACTTCAGGCTCATCAGCCCATGGCAGAGCTACTTGGCAGAACATTCTTGTCATAGGAATAGGGTATGGAAGAGGCCTGCCCAGTGCTTGAAACTGTACCAATGTAGCAGTTGCTTAAGTAATAATTCTCCAGGTGAGGTACCCAGACCAGACACATCAGCATCTCCTGGCAATTTGTTAGAAATGCAAATACTGTCTCCACCCCAGATTCATTAAACCAGAAATTTTGAGACTAGGGCCCACGGTTTAAACCAGCCCTGCAAGTGATTTTCATGCATGCCCAAGTTTGAGAGCTACCTACCTAGTGTTATAAGTTGGATTTTCCAAAAACAGAGCCTGAGATGGAGATTCCTTTGAGAGTGATGTTAAAATCCTGTTCTCAGGAGAGACTTTTTAAAAAAGGGTGGAGCAAGATAAGGAAAGGGAAGGAGCCAGGCAAGCAAGTGAGCTCAGGGAAAGTCTTGTTTTGGCCAGATTGACAAGAAGAGGGCTTTGGAACACAAGCTACACAATAGTTATCACCTCTTAAGGTACTTTGGCCACCTCATGCGAAAAGTTGACTCATTGGAAAAGACTCTGATGCTGGGAGGGATTGGGGGCAAGAGGAGAAGGGGTTGACAAAGAATGAGATGGCTGGATGGCATCACTGGCTTGATGGACGTGAGTCTGAGTGAACTCCGGGAGCTGGTGATGGACAGGGAGGCCTGGCGTGCTGCGATTCATGGGGTCGCAAAGAGTCGGACACGACTGAGCGACTGAACTGAACTGAAGGTAAGGGGGCTTCCCAGGTGGCGCCAGTCGTAAAGAACCCACCTGCCAATGCAGGAGACCTAAGAGACACAGGATCAATCCCTCGGTCAGGAAGATCCCCTGGAGAAGGAAATGGCAACCCACTCCAGTATTCTTGCCTGGGAAATCCCATGGACAGAAGAGCCTGGTGACTACAGTCCATGGGGTCCCACAGAGTCGGACATGACTGAAGCAACTTAGCACACAAGACAAGGAGATGGTGAGGGACAGGGAGGCCTGTCAGGCTGCAGTCCAAGGGGTAGCAAAGAGTTGGACATCACTGGGTGACTGAACAACAATACTATTTAGGGTCACATGGATTATGGACCCCTTTGCAATGACTTCTATTCCCCCTACTATATCGCTAGAGCTAAGTGGCTCTGAGATCAAGAATAACTGCTATAAACGATATATTTACCTTTGGGATCTTTTAAATTAAAAAAGTGCTATAATTTGAATGTCCCTTTCCACTGCTACAGAGTTACAAGCTATAGTAATCTCACCAGAAAGTAGAGTTTGTAATCACCATTCCCCTGTTGTGCTTTCTTGCTTCCCACTGAAGCAAAAGTTTTTATCCCAGTGGGGCATGTAAGCCCAGGCTCTTCTGTGCCAAATAAAATTGTACATGGCAAAAAAAAAAAATGGCTATTTCTGTAATGATGATAATTAGATTGACTTTCATCTTGAATGAAATTTGAATTTAATGCATTTGAGGTGAAGAAAATCCATTTAGATAAATTAGAATCCATGTTGGAATTATTGTTTCAGAATGACCTTCCAGCTTTCAGAAACGCTCTTGGTGCTAACCCCACCACATCTGTCACTGCTCAGCCTTCACTGAGATCAAATCTGACTGAATTGCCAGAGTTGAGCTTGAGGTTTCTGGGCGGTTTACTCCATTTCTCTGGCATTTTCCCACCCTTCTATTTCTCACTGCGTTTTAGGTTTTTATCCTTGAACAGGGCTGTTTTTGAGATACTCCGCTTTTATCCAGAGACCAAAAATAAAACTATGCGAACACCTGCAGGTCACATGTCATCCATCAGGTTTCGCCTTGCCACTGTTACAGTCACTCTAGTCTAGAAGGAGATATAGAGAAAACTGTTTTATGGGACTGCACACACAAAAAAATGTTAAATAAAATGGATGATGTTGTATTGCACACTTTGATATTAACCTAACAGGGCCAGGAAGAGTTTAATTGATTGATGATGTGTTCAAGATCCATCTGAATTGTGCTAAGCTCATCCATTTTAGTTTTGCTGACAACCTGAACACCATATTTGTTAGCATAAAGTCAATCTCTGGGTAAATGTACTGTCAGCAGTGATACTGTACAGTCTTCAGAGGCAAGATGCAAAAACGTTTATCAATTTTTTAAGTAAATAAAGCCAAATTAAAAAATTTTCTAAAGCCTTTGCCTTCAGCTCCTGTTGTCAAGCGTAGATGCCTGACACCGCTATCTTTGTCTTTCATCGGTTTGTGGCTGGTCAATGTTATCATAGTCTCTGGGGGAACCGTAACTCTGAATATTTCTTGTAAAGTCTAGTGATTTCTTAGCAGGGTGTGGGGGAGGGCTCTAATCGGGCAAAAAAATATCTCTTGTGACAATAAAATGCAGCTAATGACTTCAGTTTGACTCTTTCATATATAGGTCAGAAATTACGACACAGCCTAGCTATAATTCATCAAAATAGGCAGGCCACAAAATTGCAACTGGTGCGAAGATATCATTAACCTTCATTTACAAACAATGACTATGTTGCCTTCTCCCTGAATCACCTCAAGTCATTCTATTTTATTTTCATGAGTTGGCCTTTCATCTTCCACTGATACACTTTTCGTGTGCAAAGTCTGACAAGAGGAGATTACTGAGAGTCTCCTTATTTTTCTTTTAAAGAGCCTCCCAGATGATTACTGTATTTGCTCATCAGAAAATGGAGTATGAGAACATTTTAATATTTGCCTCTCTAAGGGCCTCATAAAAAGAAATTGAGCTACTCTCCAGCTCCCTACCTGCCCCCTAAACATTGCCACACACACATACAGTCTTACACTGTCCTCAGCCTTAACCTAGAAATATCATTCCTAGAAGGAATAAATTTAATTAAGCCTAGTGACATTAGTTATGTGGCTCTTTGCCTAGGAGTAGCAGCCAAGGAACATGTTAGTTCTGATTTCTGATATGATTACTGATTCACCCATATTAATATAATAAGCCAAAGAGTTTACCATATTTTTAGAGTGTAGGAAATGTGACTTGATATCCCTAAATATCAACTCGCAGCTCTGGGCTTAATAGCTGTTGCTTTTGATGTCTAGTTATGTTGATTTTCTGGTGGCTCAGATGGTAAAAGCGTCTGCCTACAATGCAGGAGACCTGGGTTTGATCCCTGGGTTGTGAAGATCCCCTGGAGAAGGAAATGGCAACCCACTCCAGTACTCTTGCCTGGAAAAATCCCATAGACAGAGAAGCCTGGTAGGCTACAATCCATAGGGTCGCAAAGAGTTGGACACAACTGAGTGACTTCACTTTCTTTTCTTTATGTTGATTTTGAAGTATGTTTCAATATGCTCAGCAATTGCACAAAGATACTTGATGAGAAAAATCAAGGAAGTACTCCAGAACTTTATAAAACAGTAACATGTAACACGTCTGCTTTATACCAATAAGGAAGAGATTACTTGAGCCAAGTTTGCACATTTCAAAGAAGACTTATAGATTTTGATACCTCAAAGATTTATCCTTTCAGTAAGGCTATTTTTGGCAACAGGCTTCCCTGGTGGATCAGTGGTAAAGAATATGCCTGTCAACGCAGGAGATGTGGGTTCTACTTCTAGGTAAGGATGATCACCTGGAGAAGGAAACGGCAATCCACTCCAGTACTTTTGGCCTGAAAAATTCCATAGACAAGAGGAGCCTGGCAGGCTACAATCCATGGGGTAGCAAAAGAGTAGGTCAGGACTTAGCGACTACACAAGGGCTATTTTTATACTTAGTATAACATAACTTTATAGAGACTATAAGAAACGTATCAAGCAGAAAACAGGAATACCTCTATCATTTTCCTATGTGTTTTACTAACAAGCAAGCTCCTTGGCATCTTTAAGTTTGAATCTTAATATATATATTTTTATGACAGATACAGTTTGATTCAATGTTATATTCAAAATGAGTTCTCCAAAAGAAATTTTTGACTGGATCCTGATTTTGACACTTCTGAGACCAGATGACACTTAGACCTCTTCCTGCTTCAAATTCTTTAAAACTTTAGCAGGGACAACCCTGTGTAGAACAACTCTAACAGTATTTTGAGTTGATGAATACAAAGCAATTTTAACAACTTGGGAAAATGCTCATTAAATAATGTTATTCAATGATAAGGCTTCCCTGGTGGCTCAGATAGTAAAGCATCTGCCTGCAATGTGGGAGACTCGAGTTCAGTCCCTGGGTTGGGAAGATCCCCTGGAGAAGGAAATGGCAACCCACTCCAGCACTCTTGCCTAGAAAATTCCATGGACTGAGGAGCCTGGAAGGCTACAGTCCCTGGGGTCGCAAAGAGTCAGACATGACTTCACTTTCACAATGATGTCACAATGTAAAACGATTTCCTTACAAGTCTGTTTATTTGCAAACCCATTCAGCTGAGGGGTCATCCCTAAATCTGATTTAAGGGAGTCAATTATATTTTCTATTACTGGAATATTTTTTCTAATTCCTTGTAAAAATTTAAAAATTCACACATCTTTTAGTATGTAAATTGACATTCTTTTTAGTGTGAGATGGCTGGATGGCATCACTGACTCGATGGATATGAGTTTGGGTGGACTCCAGGAGTTGGTGATGGACAGGGAGGCCTGGTGTGCTGTGATTCATGGGGTTGCAAAGAGTCAGACATGACTGAGCTGAACTGAACTTAGTGTACAATTCTATACATTTTGACAAATGCATAAGGCCATGTTGCTACCACCATAATCAGAATATGGAACATTTCAGGTTCACCCCCCATGACCCTAAAAAAATTTTCTTACACTACCTCTTGGTAGCCAAACAATGTCACCCCTATCTGGCAAGATACTAGCTGCTCCAGAAACTAAAAACAGTGTTTCTCCATGTGTAAGGCTTATCCTAGCAAAGGTATGTACGATGAAAGTGTTCACACACACAACATTAGATAATAGTAACTCAAAGAGTTTGAGCACAGACCCCATGCTGCAGTCCAAGGAGTTGCAGAGAGTTGGACACAAGCAAGTGACTAAACAACTCAGAGAGTTATAGTTATTCTATTTTCAATTCTTTCTCAGCTCTTCCAAAGAAATTAAGGGGGGGAAAAATTATTTTAGCACAAGAATACCCTTGTTTCCTCCTTAAAACTAACATCTCCTTTTTAAGAAAAAGAGACCAGGCTTTAAGCTCAGATCCTTTTTAGCCTTGAGAATCTAAAAACTGTTGTTTCATCTTCACAGTTTTTGTGCTGAGTCTTTTATTTTCGGCATGTGATATCCTGTTTCTTTTTATAACAGATTTAGTTAAATAAAAAGGTAAGTGGGCTCTTTTTTTTTTTTTTTTTTCTTTCCTAAGACTTAGCAAATTTTGGAAAGGTGGATTCACAAACAACTCAAGTGTGGGAAACTGTACTCCAAAAGCCATTCTTGCTAAAACTCTTTCTCTCTAAACCCTGGTGACTGCCTTTGGCCTAGAGTTTGAACACAATCAATGGCTCAAAGGTGGGCAAGTTAGCCCTAGTTCTCGGGGGATATGGGGACCAGAGAGGAGATGGTGGGGACACTGGGCCTGAAGGGAAAAAACAAACCCTTGAGTTTCACAAATACATAGTCCTCCATGAATCACCTCCAACACCAAGGCAAGCCTCCCACACCCATGCCTCAGATCATTACCGTGCTTTCTTCCAAGAAAAGATACTCAGTGGAAGGGGCAGGTCATATGACTCATTTTAGACCCAACAACCGGAGAAGGCAATGGCACCCCACTCCAGTACTCTTGCCTGGAAAATCCCATGGACAGAGGAGCCTGGTGGACTGCAGTCCATGGGGTCACTAAGAGTCAGACATGACTGAGCGACTTCACTTTCACTTTTCACTTTCATGCATTGGAGAAGGAAATGGCAAACCACTCCAGTGTTCTTGCCTGGAGAATCCCAAGGATGGGGGAGCCTGGTTGGGCTGCTGTCTATGGGGTCGCACAGAGTTGGACATGACTGAAGCGACTTAGCAGCAGCAGCAGCAGACCCAACAACATTCCAAAACTTGGACCTCACTTTTGTTAAACATGATCCAACAAATCCAAGTTCATTATTTCTATTTATCTTTGAGCCATGCAGAAAACAGAGATGACAGCCACAATTTGCTCTTAAATGTTAGCAGAAACCAATCTAAATTCCTGATTTTGGGGATTCCAGGAGAAATCAAACCAAGGAGATTATATGATGCACTGCCAGGAATGTACCTAAGAAATAATTACAGTGAAATTCTCTTTTTCTCTGTTACTATTCATTGCCAAGCACTCTATCAGCAAGCAGGTAAGCAAGTGACCCTGGTCTTTCAATTTTTAGATGCTAAGGGATAAGATAAAACAGTAGATTCCTATTTGGGGAGAAGTGGGCTCTTATTTTTGTGATAAACCAAATGGTGCCTTGGGTAAGTCCTGCTACCATCTGATAAGGAAACAGCAGAGACTGATGGTTGAGGACAGAATTCCAAGAGATTTCTTTTAAAACAGAATTGGTAGGAGGAAAAGCATAATAGATATAAAGTGAATTATCGTTCCAAATGTTACTAATGACATCCACAAGAAAGTAGGATTAGGTCAAGAAGTAAATGAAGAGGATTATGGCAAGAAGACTAGGAATGAAGTCATTCAGCCTAACTATTGTCGGGTCAAGATTATCAGAGCTGGAACTTCCCTGGAGGTCTACTGGTAGGGGGCCCGCCTTGGTCAGGGAACTAGACCCCAGTCTGCCCTCAACTAAAAGAGCCTCCTGGGCCGCAACGAAGACCCAGCACAGCCAGGTAGATAATAAATATTTTTTTAAAAGATTACAGGAGCTAAGACATAATACCATAAATCACTTAATCACACAGGAAGATGATTAATTAATACATTTTGATTACCTAATACCTATATTCAGATGTATCAAAATTGGTACAGACAATTCTTCAAGCCAACCTCTTAGACATTACATTAGTGGCAAACTCTGCTGCTGCTGCTAAGTCGCTTCAGTCGTGTCCAACTCTGAGACCCCATAGACGGCAGCCCACTAGGCTCTTCTGTCCCTGCGATTCTCCAGGCAAGAATACTGGAGTGGGTTGCCATTTCCTTCTCCAAGTGGCAAACTCTAGAAGGTTTCTAAGAATAAGGCCAGTAGAACCCACAGTCGGAATCCTGTCTGGTCTCCCCACGTCCTGCTAGGTAACACCCCTGACATTGACAAAACAGCCAAAGCAGAAATGGACTGCCACCCGCTGCTTTGACATTGTGCATTTTATATTTTCAATAAAAACCATGTACTAATGACTTTTGGAAAATATATTCACATACCACATGTGAATATGTTAGAAATCAATCAAAATCTTATTTATTCAAAATACAGCAATGGAAAACTTCTTTGTTATTAATAAAGCTGCATTACAATAAATTCTAGATTGACTGCACTCAAATATCACCCATATTATAAAGTACTTACTAACAGCAACAAATACAACAGAGTTAAACTGGCAGTTGCTTATATAACATAACAAATACATCCCAAAGTCCTAAGTCATGCACCATATTTTGAAATTCCTCTCCAGTAAAAATTCAAAATCATACACGACAGAGTTTCACGCTGCCAAGATCTGATTCAGTAAATGCTACTTAATAAGAGTGCTAGATTTTCATAAAATTTATGATAAAAGAATTTTACATTAGTATTTATGGCAAACTATGCAACCAGGCAACAGACACAGATGTATGTGCACACCCATGATTATAACCAACCCAAACTAAATCTCGGTCTTTTTGAATACATTTGCAGACATAGCCTTATTGATGTGTTCAGATCTCACAATTGTTGATTTCACAGCTAGAAGTTACCTTGAAGTTCAGGGTGCCTGAGAAAGCCAAAATCCAGATGAGTTTACTAATCGGACCTGTGTTCAAACATCCGAGCTGGTGTGCTCCATACCACCTAACCTGACTTTGAGTAGAGGTCTCAGTTTTTCTGAGAAGCTGTGGGACACAGCACAGCTACTGTACCCACCTCAGCAAGCTCTTTGGAGGAGCGCACGGGGCACAACATGTAGAGCCTGCAGCAGGGCCAGGCACACAGGGCAGGCTCGCTAAGCGTGGGCTGCCTTCATCAGTCTCATCCACCACGGCTGCATGACCCTAGGAGGGAAAATAAGGACCCGGCCAAGACCAAACAGCTAGCAAGCGGGAGAGCTCGGGCTGGACTCAGGTGTCCTGAATTTTCTTCCCATGCTTCTGCCACTTAACCACAGCTGCCCCTAATGTATCCTCCAGTTACAGATCAAGCTTGTAAAAGATGGATGAAGATGGTCATCCCCGGGGCTGCTGCTCAGTGAAGCCACAGGAACCACGTGTGATGTGAGATGAAATCACCCTGGAACCGGGTGTGGAAGCCAGCAAGAGAAATTCCTCCTGTGTTCCATTAGTTTAATTATGACACAGTTAAACAGACTCTGAAAAATTTCAAACCTGGGAACACGTGCCCACAAAGACACCCAGGGCCTGGCAGTGGCTCTGACTCGCATTCCTCAGTCAGGTGCCAAGCAGAGCTCCAGCACCAGCACACAAGCCACTTTTGTTTAGAATACCTCAAAAAGCCAGCCAAGTGGCAAATGTGGACATCTGTGCTAGACTGTGGCTGTCCTGTTTTTTCAGTCTAATCTGTCAAGATAACCATTTCCCCATTCTCTTAAACAAACACAGACTTCCTTGTTTAAACACTATAACAGTTCTAACAGAACACACAGCTTTTAATCATTCTGCGTTAAGTACACTGGCAAGAGTCTGAGAAAAGAATCAAAACATCTTAAATGTAAACTGGCTGATTTTGCTGTTTTGCAAATCCCAGGAAACAGGAGAAAGGAAACTGGAATTCCTGATAAAAGGAATACAGCATTATAGGAGAAACTGGAGTCAGTTTTAAATTATCATTGAATTAGAAATGCAATGGGGAGCCCAGTTCAGCTTCTAATGAAAGAAGGAAAAAAAAAGAAATTGGGTTCTGTTTTTTGTTTTTGTTTTTTTTTCTCCTGCAAAATGATTTAGGTTTAGCAAACTTAAGTGACTTGCTTCAATTGTCTTGTACTATTTATGAAAGCAGCAGCGATGCTTGAGCAGCGATCTGAGCTTGGAAAGCTATTTAAACAGGAGCAAGGTTGCTTCACCACTCAGTTAACTCCCTCTTGAAAGCCCTTTAGTATAAAGTTCTGTCACAGCACGGTGCACGTTCTGTTTCATTGCTGAGGTGTTCTGGGTCATTTCCTAATATTTGAGAATAGACATGGAAGGGTAGAGGGAGAAACTTTCACGGTGGAATGAGCAGGAATATTGACAATGCTGAAGTTCAGTTTGTGCTTCTTCAGCCTCACTACTCTTGATTTCCCTTGCAAAAGATCCAAAAGCTCTCTGAAACGTGAAGAAGTTAAAACTTACATAAATCCAGACATGTATTTTAAGTTTTTTTGAAGAGAAAATGGTGGTTAATCCAAACTCTGCATTGTCCATGCTTGATCATGATGCATGTAAAAGTTTTGAGATCAGACTGATTTGAGTTCACATCCTGGTTCAACAACTCAAATCATGTGACTTTAGACAAGTTAATACACCTTTCTGAGCCTTAGTTTCTTCATCTGTGAAATGAGGATGAAAAGAGCTTACTCACAGGGCACTTGTGAAGATGAGATATATTTGCAATGGTAAGTGCTTCATAAAGTCAGCAACGAATAAGTAAAACATCCACTAACACCTATCATAATTAGAAAATGTCCTGACATAAAATTCAAGCAAGTAGAGTAGACATATAACATATGAATTATCAACTTTACAAAATGAGAAAATAATGTAACATTGAAATACTAAACCCATTTAAGAGAGAGAATGCTCTGTAATCACATGTATAACTCCTTATGGAAAAAGGAGTCAGAATTTATACAGTTGTCACAGTCATCCCAACACAGCTGGCTGGGTCACAGTCCCTGGACACGGGTAGGATGCCAGTGTGTGGGCTCTGGCACGCGGGCTCCTGCTTGAGACTGGAGTCCAATCCACAGAAGGCTGGAGGGCCCTAGTAGGTTGGGAGTAGCTGATCAATCAAATCTTCCACTTGAATGACAGTCGTTCTTGGAAGGCATCTATGCTCACTACTATACCACCAGTGTGACCAAGTCGTTCTCAATGACAGCAGTAGCAGCAAAGAGCAGCACAAGTTGACTGACCATTAACTGACCTCAGTGGAAAAATTCAGGAGTCGGGTGGGAGCAACAGGGCTTTGTTCAGGAGACAAGGGAGCTAAGCCACAGAGCTGAAATTACTTGTTCTCTAGGATCCTGACTGTGTAGTGGTGAGATTATTTCTAATCATTCTTTATTTCCTTAGGAATCCTTACAATAAATACCCTAATTAGAGTAACCTGAATATATATTGGTTATATAATATATAAAATATATTTTTATATATATTTAAAAGTTTATATAATATATAAATTAAAAATATTTTATATTTTAGTTATATAATATATAAAAGGTTATATTCCATTTTCAACCAGAAAAGGTCAAACAGCGTAATTTTATTTTAAATGATTCAGGGGACCTTATGGATCTCCTAATACTTGAGGCTCAGAATTATGCACATCAGTTATCTGTAAGAGCATCAGTACCTCTTGAGACTTATATCTGCATTCTGATGGTTCCTACTAAATACTGGGTAACACTAATGAGAATCTCTTGAGCTCAATGTAACACTTCCATTAAACAAATATTTATTAATACTCCATGGGATACTAGATGCCTACTGTATAAAGACACACGGCTAAATATTATGAATAACTCACAAATGAATACAAAGTGTCCTCTCTCAAAAATATTACAGATGAATGGGATTTGACAAGTTCACAAACGCTATGACAGACAATATGATAAATGCTTTAAGATTAAGAAGTACTCCACTCAATACTGTCTAGTGGCCTATATGGGAAAAGCATCTAGAAAAGAGTGGATATATGTATAACTGAGTCACTTTGCTGCATACCTGAAACTAACTTAACATTGAGAATCAACTATACCAATAAATTTTTAAAAAAAGAGTAAGAAGTAAAATTTTTACCACAATCCAGGTAACTCAAATCATCAGGTTGTATACCTTAAATATATATAATTTTAATGTTTCGATTATACCTCAATAAAAGTGATGGGAAACTCCAAAAATATAGCTCAATAGGTAAACCATGGACTGAAATAAATTTTGAAAAGCAACAACAGCAAAAGTTTGACTGTGATCCAGAGTTGGAAGAAATTTCAAGCATTTGGGAGGAGAAGTCTGCTCAGAGATCAGGGAAGATTATAGGAGGGTTTGACTCTAAACATCTTGAAATCCCAGTAGAGTTTCAGTGGGATGATGAAGCAGGGGTTGGGGAGGAGGGAGCTGGACAGAGTGTGAGCAAGGACAGTGAAGAATATTTGGGGATCAAATCAGTATCACTGACTGGCATGTAGAGAACTTGTAATAAAAGATAAGGATGGAAGAAGGTTTGGGGCCAGGGAATGAAGGCCTTGAAATGTCATGATAAAGAATTTGGAATTTATTTTGTAAGTAATAAAGTCTAGAAAGGTTTTGATCAGGGAATGATATAATCAGCCAAATCGGTGTCTGACACATACTTCCACACTTCAATACCTTTTCTATAAAAATATGACTTTATCAAAATATCTTTATGAATAAAATAGCACGTACTTAGAAAATGGGAATAAGCAATAGAAACACAATAAAGACTGAGAATTTAAATAGTATAACATCAACGCATAATATGATCTCCAATTTGCCTTATCAGTGAAAGATGTCCGTTTTCTCTCCTAATAATCACTAGAAGCTGATTCCTGCAACCAATATTTTTTCTTCACAGAGCACAGAACCAGCTAGTCCTATTTGTCTGTTTTTTTCCTGAGGCTACAGCGTAGAGCAGACATAAAGAATGTGAGGTAGGCTGCACCAAAAACTGAAATTTTCATCCATAACTCCTGCAGTATCAATTGTCCCAGCCTGGGGGAGGGATGGACTGGGAGTCTGGGGTTAGTAGATGCAAATTATTACACATGGAAAAACAAGCAACAGGGCCTTACTGCATAGCAGAGGGAGCTATTCAAAGTCCTGTGATGAACCGTAATGGAAAGGAATGTGAAAGGGAATGCACATAACCATATAGATGAGTCACTCTGCTATACATCAGACTTAACATGGTAAATCAACTATACTTCAATAAAAAATAAAAATAAATAAACTGGCACAGGTCCTTTGGAGATCAATTTGGCGTGTGTATTAAGAGCTATAGAATTCATATCCACTGACCCCAGTACACTCACTCTGGGTTTTAGTCTAAGGACACTTTTAAAAATAAACAGAAAGTGTTATGAATTGGTAGGATTATTATAGTGTTATATACATAGATGAAAGAAAATAAACAGAAACAAATTTTTTAAAAAATAGGAAGAATCCTTACATGATAATGAAGACTGTAGGAACAACCAACAATGTTTCTGTGCTAAGTGTAAAACAATTAGACCCAACATATACATCATGATTACTAACTATGTAACAAAAAAAAATCATAAAAGAGATTGGATGACAATAGATTTTAAAAAGCTGGGATACCAATTTGTGTTGGGATAATTTTATGAAAGATGCTTTTCTCCCCTCTATTTTGTCTTTCAAGACACTGTTATGTTGTTACAATTAACAAAGAGTAAAGGGGGAAAAAAAGGTTAAAAACAGAACCATAAGAGAAAGCTACCAGTGCCTTTGAGATGAGGTGTTAAACAAGTAGCAAGTGGCCCTAAATAGCTTCTTTCCTGACAGAGCCCAGGGGGCTCAGAGTGCAGTGCACATTCCCAGGAGGCTGCCAAAGCCACATAGCATAGGGTGAAAAATGAGTTTCACAAGGATTTTGTCCTCCTGGGTTCCTGCATGATAGAGCAATAAGAAGAGCAAGAAAGGGAAGAAAGAGGTTGCATGTGACATTTCACTGAGCAGTCGCTCTAATATACAGATCATCAAACAATTCCCTCTACATTCTATTCTCAAATGCTTGTATAGTGTATAGTTTCCTTCTTCTTCCTCCCTGGGGAATGAGAACTAGGAAGTTTAATAACAGAATATCCCTGATTTAGCGCCATACATTTAGAAATAGAGCTATTTCATTCTCCTCTTAAGTAAATCAGCAAAAACAAAATGTTTTCTAATCACAACTGAGACCACGATAAAGACCTGCTTAAACATCTTGTGTGGCATCATAGAATGTGTATTTAATTGTTGGCTGCAGATAGTCAATGTTTTATCTCTACATGTCTCAGAATCTTATTTACAGAATTATTCATAATTCTACAAAATGTACAGCAACTGAAAGAACGAAAAAAAAAAAAAAAGAGCACCACCATATAAAACGAGGCAAATTAAATTCTTACTTCACAAAGATTTAAATATTATTCAATAATTAAGGGGCTGCTTGGATTAAAACAGTTTTAAAGGGAAAGGCTGACTCAAAGGCAATTAGTACTGTTAAATAAAAGTTTTGCTTTTGGGGACTTTCATTATTTACAAGATCTTTTTATCATTAATTTAAATTAGACATTTAACTAGCTTGCTACCATGTATGTTGTATAAGACAGAAACTAACATTTTTCTCTGCACCTATTTTTACGTGGAACCTATTCCTATTGGGTGGCTGTTCTGATCAGGCCCTGGGTGCTGGAGTTATTTTGGGGATGTACAAACATCTTTAACCCTGTTCCTCCTGACTATTGTGAGGAAGATATACAGGAAGAATGCAGAGTCTTGGCAGTATTGCACACTCTGTTCCAAGGAGAATGGAAAGGTTAAGAATGAAGAAAATTAAGCAGACAACCATGTGGCCAGAAGAAAGGCTTGCTGTTCTGCAGAGGCGGATTCCCCGACACAAATAGGAGAAAGGCCCATGAATGAGACCGTGTCAACTTCCTCTGCTTGCACAGGAATGCTGGCCTTCTTCCCTTTCGGAAAAACAAGTCATCCGTGCACCCGAGTTCAAGGCTGCTTTGTCGAATGTTTCCGAAGCTCCAGTGACGGCACCATGACACAGGTCCAAGGGAAAGGGCCAAGCTGGCTTTTCGGGGCCTAGTCTGAGGGAATTCCTAGGGTCCACTCTGCATGTTAATGAAGTCTGAACCTCACATTATCTCCTAGTCAATAAACCTCTGGAAACGTGTGGCTTGATTTGGGAAGGGGAGCACTTTTTTCAGGAATCTCAAGATGGTGTTTGGCTGGCTTTGGGGCTTATGGATACATTTTTAAATATTCAAGGGAAGCGATCCTGGGTTTTGGCAGTGCCAGTACTCACAGTGGATGAGACTCAAGTCAAATGGTTTCACAGATGAAGTCTAAGTCAGAAAGAGTTTGCTAAATTATACTTTAATCCATGGATTAGTACACTCGATTTCTTTTATGATTTTTTTTCTTCTCATAAATTATTTTCCTCTCCAGAAGTGATTCCAGTTAGGGAATATGTCATCAATTCCCAGGGTAGGCATTAACTCATGGTAGATGGAAAGGCTCAAGAACTTGATATTTTATAAACGAACAAGGTTCCTATAATCCGGGTCTGAACACTATTCAGTTGTTATACGGGCAAATTGGCCTCTAAGTTACTGAACATTAAACAATGAGTAGTATGTTGCTATAGAAATTCCATATTAAAATCAGATGTGTATAAAAGTCTTCATTTTGATTTTTTTTGGAGAGAGGGTAGTTATTGTTGCACGTGTGAAGTTTTTTAAAGTCTCTTAAAAAAAAAAAAAAAAAAAAAAAAAACAACTTTAAAAGACACTTAGCTGGTTGGTAGACTTGTAGCCATCTCTGTCAATGGCAGAAGTTACTCATAGGATGATAGGGTGTTATTCCAACAAGATTCTCCCCACCTCAAAGGAAAGTTCTCATGAAGTCAGGTATCTTTACAGATTGTCAGTGGTATTCTTTAGGATTTCAGAACAAAGATATCTCACTCCAGGTAATCTGACGATACAATAGATGTTCTGTTGGTGTGTGTGGTGTTAGTAGCTCTCTATGATCCTATGGACTACAAGCCCACCAGACTCCTCCATCCATGGGATCTCCCAGGCAAGAATACTAGAGTGGGTTGCCATGATCCCTAAACAGCCACATTCCCAGACTAGTTGATCATTCCCAGCCCTGATTCTTGACACTGCACACAGATGGCCAACACAGCTCATCACTAATAGGCTCTTCTCTAGACAAAATATCTGAGCACTTCTGCTCCAATCAGTTGTATAGTTATCAAGAGCATTTGGTCGTCAACCAGTGGACACAAATTGCCTTTGTTATTATGGTTATGTCATTTATTTACTATTTAAAATACACTGATAAAAGTGCCCAAAGAAAGAAATTTGTACTTTCTCCGAGTTGGTTTTTTTTTATAATGTCATCATTTATTTTAGTAAAACAAGAAGGAATGAGAATTTGAACAGTGATGGCAAAAGTGAGAGGTGTGTAGAAGAGAAACTGCAGAGTAGAAATAAATTCCTAAACATTCAGAAGCAGTAAACAAGACTCCCAAGTTTCAGTGTGGGTGGTAGGTAGCACTTGAAAAAGACACAGGGGAATCTGAAAAAAGAAGCTGGTGTAGTGGGAGGAAAGGGATTTAGGTTTCTGATTTCTTAAAGTTAGGACAGACAAAGACATCCAGGTCATTATGTGAAGGTCATTAGAAGGTAGTTAGAAATATAGGCGAGGGGTCATTAATAAAAGTACAAGTTTGGAAGTGGTAATGTAGACAGTGGCAGTGAGTCCTGAGGATGGAATAAATCTGAAAGACAAAAGAGAAGAGTGACCTGAGCAGGAAATAAATCTAATATTTCAGGCAAAAGGAGGAGAAGGGCCACACAGGAGATAGAGGAATTCAAAAAACAAGGATAACAATTGTAAGGGGACAGGGCTTAGACTCCAGGGGAGGAGAAAGTTGGGGATGTACGAGACTGTCAAGGACAGATGCTTCAGAGAAATGCCATTTAACCTGTCAGTCACTAGGCTCCGTTCAAGGAAGCACTCTCAGCGGAAAGGTGAGGGCTGCAACTGGGATTTTTACACCAGGTTTCAAAATGTGAAGGACTGAGTATCTGGTGAGGAAGAAGGGGCAAGGCAATAGGAAGCTCAAGAAGTCTGAACAGAAGAGAGGGGAGAAGCATTATGTCTCAGGGCATAAGATGGTTGAGTGGCTGAGATTCTTTTAGCTGATGGTGTTTATGGGAAAAAGGATGGTCGCATTAAAGACAATAAAGCTGGCAATATAAACCTGAGGGGAAGTCTCCAAGGAGGCAGGAGAGAGAAGAGCAGGAGAGCAATAAAGGGCAAATTTGGCAAAAAGGAAAACGACCTTCTTTTTGGAAGGTAGGAGTGAGGAAATAGAGAGGGTGAAGAGAGGAGGAAAATGAAAAATGAAAATGAGGATTCACCATGGAAAGAAATTAGTACGACAAAACATTTTTGGTTAATTTTTTTTTTTTTTTCAACCTGGAGAAACATTACACAGATAATCATGCTGGGCCATGCTAAGTCACTTCAGTCAGCCCACCAGGCTCCTCTCTCCAGGGCATTCTCCAGGCAAGAATACTGGAGTGGGTTGCCATGACCTCCTCCAAGGAATCTTTCAGACCCAGGGATCAAACCCCCATCTCTTAAGTCTCCTGCATTGGCAGGTGGGTTCTTAACCACTTAGTGCCACCTGGGAAGTCCACAGACAATCTGGCAGAACCAAGAAAAGACAACAATCTGAGCTTCTCTTCATGCTCTCGAGTCATGACTGGGTACAACAGCCGGCCTCAAGGCCCGTGTCAGGGTCTTGGCGTAGGTAAGGCATAGTCTTTTTGGGAATCCACTAAATAGTTCCTCCCTCTATAATGCTCACAGCACCAGCCTGAATCCTTCAGCACACAGATTCTTCTATAGCGATGATTGGTATTTCTAACTGAAGCCCCATCACATTATTTGAGTATTTGCTTCTCAAAAGCAAAGCATTGTGATGACAGGGAGGACAATTCCCAGTGCCTCAGAAGGGTTCCCTACAGGCCTTCCTTACCTGTTCACAGCCTCTTAAAAATGTGCCAGATTGAAACATGAAGCAGTTGGACTGGCTTTTTCTTTCTAGAAACCTCGAACAGCTGAGGCATTTAGAATTTAACGTGATAGGAATCGGTCTTTACTGGGTTATTTCAATCTTAGGCCAAAACATTTCAACTGCCTTAGGTAATCATATGAGTGGAGAGACTCTCTCCATTTCTGTTGAACATGAACACTTGTCCACACTAATCTTAGTGTGGTGGCAGGTAAATGCCTTGTATGATTCGAAGGGGGGTCTCCCAATGCCTCGCTGTCCCCTGATACATCCATCATGTGGTTGCTCAAGGCCCAGATCCTCCCATTTCATTCTGCTGACAGGGCCGTTACAGTTTTACAAGTCACCTTTAGGTTGAAAATAATACTGAGAGGAGATAACCACTAACACTTTATAAATGGATTGTATCAAATCTGTCCGCCTGTCTAGAACAATGAAGGACAGAAAGGCAAATGGTCTAGCCTTAGATAGGCCAGTGGGGAGTGCAGGCCTGGGAAGAAGCATCTCTAGGTGGAGGAGCCTGGGTAGCCAGCCTGGTCTCCTGGCAGGCACAGGAGAATAACTCCACGGGACAAGTAGAGCAAAGCTTCCTTAACTCACCAAGGGACCCCAAAGACTTGTAGCTCAGGCCCATTCAGAAGAAACATACTTAAGGTCACCTGGGTTGTAACCCACCATGGTGCTCCACAGGTGAAACTCCAATCTGGTGACACCCTACCCCCGATCCCTGCTAGCATTCTGTTCTCTGTGTAAGTTCAGCCAGAACCAAGTCAAAAGATAAAGGGGATTAGAATACTAGGTGGACAATCAGACCAGATGAGGCTTTAAAAACTCTTCTAATATCAAGATTCTGTGACTCTATAAAACACTGCTCAAAGTGTGTTGTTTGAAGCTTAGAATCTCAAGGGTGTTTGATTAGATACTCTCTTTCAACAGATTTCCATTTTTTAAATAATGAAATTATTCCACTTCGTTTTCAAATTTATTTCTTGATGGATTATGAGTACAGAGAAGTCAGAAAGTTTGTAAATATATTTCATTTAGCAGTTGAGGAATCTTGGCTCCATCATATACCTCTTGATGTTATTTTGGGATAAGAAAGGGGATGGGAAAGAAAACTAATGTTTAGCGTGTAACTATTAGGCACTTTGCAATTCATCCTTATGTTTGCAATTCATCCTCTTTAAAACAAACATACTTGTTTTTTTGTTATCTCCACCTTATATATGAGAATTGATACTCATTGAAGTTAAATAACTTGCCCAGGAACATAAAATCAAATGCAACAGATTCAGGGTCTAAGCAGAGTGTTTCTGATACCAAATCACATGTTCCTTCTACTATGCCTATAGCCTATCTCATGGTGGTGGTGGTGGTTTACTCGCTAAGTCATGTCTGAGTCTTGTGACCCCATGGATTATAGCCTGCCAGGCTCCTCTGTCCATGGGATTCTCCAAGCAAGAATACTGGAATGGGTTGCCATTTCCTTCTCCAGGGGATCTTCCCGACCCAGGGATCAAACCCAGGTCTCCCGTACTGTAGGCAGATGGTTTACTGATTGAGCTATATAGTAGCCCTGCCTATCTCATACTCTGAGTTAAACATTGACACTTCTTGATTGATTCCACCAAGTCATTCACTTTCAGTAGTGAAAGTCATGAGCTATATAACACAAGGACATTTTATCCTTAGTAAACAATCTTTTATCAAATAAGGAAATTTTTATGCCCATTCTATTCATAAAAAGAATTTCAACTGATTAAAATGTGATAAATTCTTAAAGCATTTAAAATACCAAATATTGAAATACAGTAGTTTGTTTTATAATATATGTTAAAGCAGATTTAAAAGCAAAAATACAATGAGGTTTTTTTAAAAGAGAATTTGATACTCTAAAATATGACCAATAGGATTAATCTTACATATTCAAATAGGATCTTTAAAAAAATATTAACTCTACAATAGTTAGAATTCCTATTCATGTCACCACTGCAGATCTTTTTTTACTCTGGTGTTTAAATGTTTATGAAAGTAAAATAGATTCTCATGAAATATGGTGATAGACTTCTAGCAATTATATGATCATATATTTTTTAAAAATCGTATTCTCTGATTCAGAGCAAACTAAGGAGGCTGACTGTTACTCTTTCCTTAGAGTAAGAAACATAAAAGTAGATGTTTACTCCTACATAATTTGAAACTATTTATAAGAAATCTATAGGAAAAAAACCAAAACTGAACTTCATGAAACTATTTGGTTATTTTTCTCCATGAGGTTTGAGTCCCACAAGCATGCTTCTCCAATTGTATGAGTCTTCCTGCAAAAAGAGGCTAATTATGAGTTATGTCAGGTTTTAATGGCTCCTCTGTAGGAACTGCTAAGAATAACAAGGCTCTGCCCTTCCTTTAGTTCTTGGATCACATCCTACTCTGGAACCTCACAGACCATCAGTACCTCAGGCTGTGGTTCTGGCATTCAGACTGGACCACCTATATGTAGCACACTGGTGGTGTCCAGCTCTATCCAGCCTTTTGTAAATAAGTTCAATATGTTGAGTTTTTAGATTAAGAAAGTGATAACACTTTTGACCTGTCATTACCTCCTCCAAAAATTAAGGAAGTGTACTGCTTTGCCTGCTAAACCACACCATTTATTAGCAACACGTATTATTATAAACTAGGTCCATGGACTATATAAACATCTATACCAGAGAAGGAGGGGAGCTTAGTTCCTAAAGCTGTTGATTTCTTTCAGTTATTAACCAACATTTTCTGCAAAGATAGGTTCTAGATGAATCTCAGAGTTGGGAAAATCATGCCAAACACTTCAAAATTCTGAACACACTTCAAAGTGACTACTGCTATCCTGTGATATTTTTTGACTTAGTATCGTAGGAAATTCTTTTCCACGGACATACATTTGCTTTTATAACAGACATCAACAGGGAAATGGAATTTGCTTTGCAGAATTCACTTTATAGCCAAATTTACCAGCATGCACCTACTTCATAAACTGAGTTATGAAATTTATTTAATGTCCATATCTCTCATCTCTATATCTGCTCACCTCTTTGGGGCTTCCTTCATGTAGAATCTGACGAGAAAACTGAGTAGAGGAGAACCTGGTTAATTCAACAAATATGACAGAGCTTGCAGGAGAGAGCTCAACGTAACATTTATAACCATCTCGAAGAGCCTTCCAGAAAGACTGAATCACTTAGTTGCCGCCCCATTCCTAACCCTTTCCACCTAAAAAATTAAACTACCTAATTAAGAAAGTACTATTCTAATTGAACCATTCTCATCCCTATCTTACAGATTAGGAGACAATGGCTTTGCGATGCTACTTGATTTTCACAAGATCACAAAGTTAACAGGTGTGGTGATAATCTTAAAAGAAAGGTTCTTTCATGTCTTTTAATCCCAAATTCCACTTTTTGTCCCCCCACTAAACCGTACGGTCTTATTTGCTCAGTCTAACAATACAAAGTGATTGTTTTTGTATTCTAAAAAAGTGATCATTTTTCTCTCTTGTGGTTCTATTTTCCTTCTTACGGAATTTCTTTTCTCACTTCTTCACGCAACTGAACAAAAAATAGTTTAATGAATTCAAAATCCTCAAAATTGAGCTACCTTTTCTGTAATTGTCTCTAAATTCTCTGATTAGAAATAAGATGCTGACCTAGCATTATTTCAGGTCAGAGCAGTCTTTAAGCCAAATTGCAAAACTCAGGCTGTATGCGTGGTGGGGAGTAGAGAGAGAAATAATGAGGGAACTAACCAGACATCCAGGTGGGATCTTTAGGGAGGACTCGGCACAACATCTCCTCATGAGGGGCAGGGAGGAGACCATGAGCAACAGAGTCATTTATTTGAGCTTCAGATTATTCACTTTCCTAACTAATCAATAATTGTTATAATTAAAATTGATAGCTGCGAATAACATGACAGAGGGCTGCTGCCAGAATACTGATTGTGTCTTTGGCTTGGAAAGATAGGCAGCAGCGTGGAACACTTATTTTCCAATTTGCTTTTAGCTGTGTGCAAATTGCTTTCACTGTATCCAGCTGATTTAGACCTTGCCTGGAGGTGCACTAGATTAATTGGGAGCCTCACATTCATTGCTTACAGAATGGACTCTGTAATTGGCGAAATTTGTTAGTGCCAGTTATAAAATAACTATATAGTTCTGCTTTTAGCTGTCCTCTCCTTACTCTTTCCGTGAGAGGGGAGGGGAAACAATTAGAACCCCTCTGACGATAAAGATGGGCATTTTTACATAAGGACTAAAAAAGCATGGATCTACAGTCAATATTTTATACAAGCAAACATTAATGTGAGTACGATATTGATTTTTCAAACCCTGAAAAAGTACTTGAGCATATGAAAGAATTTTTTTTAATCTTTGTTGTGTCTGAACTTTAGATAAGAGAACCCACTTTGTTCAAATTATGAGCAGATTTTTCAAATTGCCTCTTTGTTCTCTCTCCTCACTTCACTAAGTTAAAAAGAACCAGCACTTTTTCTTACTCATTGCCAAGAAATAAGAAAACTCCAGGCCACAGCTGGGTGCCCTCCAGGTTATCTTGTTTCTTCTACTCTCCTCTTCAGGTCCCAGGGTACCAAAACGGCATCTCCACTGCCCAGTGCAAATATCAGAAAAAACTCAATGCACATGAAAGTCATTTTGGTCAGGAAGGCATTTTTTTTTCCTTCTTTTTTCCCAGAGCAAAACTTGGTAGGCCAAGAACAAAGTAGAAACTATAATACCTGTTAGAAAAACAAATATTTTTTTAGCCCTTAAAAATATTTTATGTCACCCAGACTTAAACACGCAAAACAATCCCTCCCACTTCTTAAACGACACTCAGTTTCTTGCTATACATGCGAAATTGTGGGCTTCGTCGGTGACTCAGCGGTAAAGAATCTGCCTGCCAATGCAGGAGATTGGGTCAGGAAGCTCCCTTGGAGGAGGAAATGGCAACCTACTCCAGAATTCTTGCCTTGGAAATCCCAGGGACAGAGGAGCCTGGTGGGCTACAGTCCATGGGGGTCGAAAAGAGTTGGACACGACTGAGCAAACACACACGCGTGCACACAAAATTGTACAAAGTCCATTCCCACACATACTCAAAAACCATGCATATCCATAAAGCAGAGATGTCAGCCAGGACTCTGTCACCCAGGTGACAAAATCCCGACTTAAACAGATTTATGTAAACAAACAAGCAAAGAGTGGGGGAGGGCTGTCTATTGTTTCAGATAAATGAAGAAATACAGAAGAAGGCTGCTTTAGATACTGCTAGATTCAGGGTCTCAAAAAGGCATCATGACTGTTTACCTCCATCCCAAGGCTCAATTTTATTTCCTGTTGGCTGCACTTCCGGGAGAGCCTTCACCACACGGAAGACCCTGTCAGGGTCAGGTTTATATTCTATCTATTCAGCAACTACCAAAAAGAAAGGGCTGCTTAGCCAGTAGTTCTGGCATGTTCTCAGACCTAAATTTCACTGGCCCATTGTTGAGTCACCTGCTCACTCCTGAACCAATCACGATGGCCTGGCAGGCTACAGTCCATGGGGTCACAGAGTCGGAGCCAACTGAGCGACTAACACACACACACACACACACACACACACTCCCGCCAAGAGGGCAGAATATGCTAATTAGCCACACCTGAGCCCCGGGCTCTCGGGGAAGGCAATGGCACCCCACCCCAGTACTTTTGCCTGGAAAATCCCATGGATGGAGGAGCCTGGTAGGCTCCAGTCCACGGGGTCGCTAGGAGTCAGACACGACTGAGCGACTTCACTTTCATTTTTCACTTTCATGCATTGGAGAAGGCAATGGCAACCCACTCCAGTGTTCTTGCCTGGAGAATCCCAGGGACAGGGGAGCCTGGTGAGCTTCCGTCTGTGGGGTCGCACAGAGTCAGACACAACTGACGCGACTTGGCAGCAGCAGCAGCAGAGCCCTGGGCTCTACTGCAGAGTGAGGTCCCCCCAAAGGGAAACCGAGGTAAAGGGCCCAAAGCAGGGGAAACAGATGCCAGGCAGAAACGACAAATGACTTCAATACTCAAGAAACAAAGTGGTCGTGAACTATGAGTGTTTCTACAAATGCATCTTAAACTTCATTCATTTGTATCTTTGGGATTTAATTAAAACTAAAGACCTTTTCCTTCAGAGAAAGGTCTAACGTGATCACGTTAAGCAAAATGTTGCCTGCTGCTTCAGGAGGGTTCATGCACCCCTAGAGCTTAGTTGATCCCATGGAAATGAGAACATCTTTCTGAGGTTAACCGGCACTTCCAGAAGTAGATGCATTTCATAGATAAGTACCATTTAAGGCTTTCTTTTCCCTTCCAAGTCTGTTGTTGTTTTTTTCTTTCCAAGCAATTCTGTTTGTGCAGAATTCCCCTTAGACAGCTATTCGTTATCTTTGTTGTGGATAAACTCTGAAAATCCAAACTGTGCCAAATGACTATTTTGTCCAGATGATAGATTGTCAAGGACCAAGCTTTCAGTCAGATGACGCACACAGTGGCCACAAGAGTGACGGCAGCCCTTCTTAATTTGGCACAAGAAAATGAGTGTTCCAAGCTAAGGCTGTGCAGGGAGTCTAATTTAAGGACTCAGCATGAAGACATGGACTGCCAAAAATAAAAATGTTCTTTCATCTTCTTTTATCATGTAGGACTATATGTGACTACCAAGGAGGAAACATTATACATAATCAGGGAACTTTTTTCATGATTATGATTAGAGAGAGAAGTTGTCTAAACATTAAAGTGACCGCTCAAAACAAAATAATTCACAAAGTTCCCCTCAGAAATGTGAATTTGAATATTTAAACTAAAATAATTCTCACAGTTTAAAAAATTAGTTAGCTTCACATTGGGTGAGGGGGGAGGCACTTTGAGCAAAGAAAAAAAGATTTTTCAAGCAAATGCAAAATTTGAAAAATGCAAGTTTACCTCTGTTGACATAGAAATATGTACTAGTATATATGGAAATATGACAAGATTGTTTACTCTAAGAGCTATTCTAGGACTTTCCTGGTAGTACAATGGATAATGGATAATAATCTGCCTGATGATGCAGGGGACATGGGTTCGATCCCTGGTCTGGGAAGGTTCCACATGCTGCGGAGCAACAAAGCCCATGCTTTCGGGCCCACAAGCTGCAGCTACTGAGCCCGTGTGCCATGACTACTGAAGCCTGTGCACCCTAGAGCCTGTGTTCCGCAACAAGAGAAGCCACGGCAATGAGAAGCCTGCCCACTGCACGGAAGAGGAGCCCCAGCTTGCCGAAACTAGGGAAAGCCAGCACACAGCAACAGAGACCCAGCATCGCCAAAAATAAATAAAAAGAAACTGCTTATGGGATATCATTAAAAAAAAAAAACGAACTATTCCAAATCTGCTTGTAGTTTCTGGATCCATCAGTTACTGCCTATCCCTAGATGCTAAGCAGGGGGAAAAAAAGCCTTTCTATTACTCTGGGCATTCACTAAACTTGACTTCTCATTAAATTCATTTCTTGCTAAATATGTAAATCACTGTATGTCCTCTGTCTCTGAGGGTCCTGATTACTTTTCCACAGTGGCAGCCATAATGCAGATGAGCCCATGGTTTACTCCCACATGACCATCACAACCGAGTTTCCTAAAAGGATGAAACTACGGAGATCAGCCCTGGGATTTCTTTGGAAGGAATGATGCTAAAGCTGAAACTCCAGTATTTTGGCCACTTCATGCAAAGAGTTGACTCATTGGAGAAGACCCTGATGCTGGGAGGGACTGGGGGCAGGAGGAGAAGGGGACGACAGAGGATGAGATGGCGGGATGGCATCACTGACTCGATGGACGTGAGTCTGAGTGAACTCCGGGAGTTGGTGATGGACAGGGAGGCCTGGCGTGCTGCAGTTCATGGGGTCGCAAAGAGTCGGACACGACTGAGCGACTGATCTGATCTGATCTGATGATTGCAAAATGAAATAAAACCTCTATTGAAAGAGCTTTATATCGCAATTGATATGTTCTATTTTTACTCAGAAATAGGAAGCACCATGGGAGGGTACTTGTCCTATCATTAATAAAGACATTTGTTTGTTTCCTATTCCATTTGAGCATTTTCTTCATTAAATATATAAGAAGATGCACATGATGTTATGCTAAAATAAAATATTAGACACATATAACTAAGGACAAACGTTGTATAATAAATCTGAAAGCAGTTAACATCATTGTGAAAACTCTATAACTAGCTAATAAACATTCTCCCTTAATGTTCTATATATTAAATTATCTAGAGATGAATCAAGTAGAGATAGTGAAGCGAAGGCAAGAGAAGTAGAAATAGATACCAAGGCACAAATTCTCGGTGAGAGAAATGACAGCTTATTTTTAAAGTGATTTATGCCCATCATTTTAAAAAAGTCATGGTTCACAATTATATTAATTAAAAATACAGTCCCTTCCTCCTCTAGGCCACTTCCCCCCACTTCCCGTTCATCACAAGTGACCACTGTTAACAATGTGAGAGGCCTGCTTTCCAGATGTTCTATCCAAATACAAACACACTGCTCAAATATGCACACATATATATGCACAAATACACAACATACACGGATAGGAACATCTACTCGCTTATTCATGAAAGAGCTTGTACTCCTACAATCCTATATATAACATCCAGCAAATGAATTTAACAAACATGCTGTGGCCATCATAGCATGTGGATACACACAGACTTCATTCTTTTCAAGGTACCATGTTGCGGTTCTACCATTACTAGACCACAGAGATGGATGTTTAAATAGTTGTCGGTTGTTTAAAACAATACAGTGAACACATTCACATAGTGTCTTTGTGCAACTGAGTGAGAATGGCTATAGGCTAAATTCCCCCAAAGGAAGTTATTATGTGCATTTTCAGTTTTGACAAACAGTGCCAAACTGGCCCCAAATATTTCTTACTACCAGTGAAGGAACTCTGACCCACACACTCACCAACATTTAACCTTTGCGGTATTAATTGTAAAACATAATCTGTCATCCCTGTAATGTGCTATATGATCATCTTTCAATATTTCTATTAGTCATTTTGTTCCTTTTCTGTCAACTGGTTGTTTATATCTTTGTCCATCTTTTCTATTAAGTTATTGGGTGAATGCTTTTAAAAATACACTGAGTAAAAAAACTGGCCCTCTTATATATAAAACAGATAATCAACAAGGACTTACTATACAGTACAGGGAACTCAATATTCTGTAATAACTTATATGGGGAAGAATCTAAAAAAAATGGATGTATATAGATGTGCAACTGAATCACTTTACTGCATACCTGAAACTCACATAATATTGTAAACCAACTATACTCCAATATAAAATAAAAACTGAATTAAAAAATAAAATTAAATCAAGACAAGTGCTATAGGACCTTAAAAAAATTGGCCTTTTGCCTGAGGTATATATTGCAAATATTTCCCCAGTCTCTTTTTTGTTATTTGAATTTATTTCTGATGTTATTCCCCAAATGGAACTTAAAATTTTAAAGGTAATCAAATTATCAATCTTTCCCTTTATGGCTTCTGAATTTGATGTTAAATACAGAAGCATCACTCCCACTCCAAAAATATAAATAAATTATCCATGTTTTCTTTTAGTACCATGATGCTTTCACTAAATGTTTGATCCTTCCAGAATTTATTTTGTTATAAAAAGATATACTGGATTTCTGGCTATTTTTCCATACAGCCAACCTGTTATTTTGAGGTATATTTAAGGCAATAATATAGAACATTTGCTGGTCAAACAATGTTTGACTACAAATAAAGACAAAATTACTTGTATGTTTTCATGTATTAATCTTACTTTAAAAAATATTAGTAGTATATTAATTTCATGTTGTATAATATGTTTCTTTAAGAAACTGCAATTTACAAATAAACAACATCCAATTGTACATTCTGTGTTACAGAAACATGAAAAAGAAATAACCTCCAAATTCTTTTCAGCAAGAGACTCCTTACATAATACTCCACAAAAACATTTTTAAATGACTTTTTCAGTAGAGCTAAAATTGCCATTTTAGGGTTATATACCAGTTGAAACTGCTGTACTCTTTTTGCTTTACTAAGAAACACTACAATATTTTCATCCAAGTGGTAAATATATGAGTGTTCTGCCCTAGCTATAATCCAGATCACAGAAATGGTGCAATTAAAGTGCATTGCATCATCCCACCCCAAATTCATTCAAACAGGCAGAAGGAAATACCTGAAGAATGATTGAATAGGACGTCTTTGGGAGTTAAGTCAAGCTTATGGCAAAGACTGAATGATGAGTCAAAGCAGCAATGCCTCTAAACAACCCAAGAGGTACTATTTTATCTCCTCCTACCTTGTAAACTTCTCCCATTCAGCCACCAACTAGAGCTTGACTGTATCTGTTCTCTAACAGGATTCTTGTCCATTCTGTGCCCAGCACCTCCCTTTGCATCCTGGGGTGGCCGTCTCACCCTGCATGTTCTTGTCTCCCTTGTGACCAGGATGAGATGGAAATAGCTAGTAGATGAACAAGTGAAATTAGTATCTATGATCCACCTCACCCAATAACCTGGTTTCCAGCATTTTCATACTATACACATATACAAAGAATCTGATAGCCCCTGCTTCTATAATGTTTCCTATCTCCTTCCCTTCTTAAAATCTTCCATGCATATGATGAAGTTGTAAGCACATGTAAACAGACAGCTCCTCCTAGTTCAGAGTAAAAACCAAGTGCCTACAATAGCTTACAAGACTGTTACAGTAAACCTCTTCCCCACCCAAACACACACACAGCCACCTCTTAGACTTAATGGGATGAGCATTTGCCTTACTGAGAATATTCAGTTCTGTGGTAGAAGACAAGAAAACAAATGAGGTGGATGCAAATCGTTAGGTGTGTTAAGCATAGATAATTAAATTACTATCTAACATACCTGGGAGATATGTTAGATAAAGCAAGTGGAGCATATATGTGTGAACCTAGATAGAAAGGAATGTAAGAACCAATAATAAATATTCATGATACACTAAATATACCTAAGGCCCAGGAAGCACTGAATATTCACGGTATCCTAAATACACATGAGGACGAAAAGCACTCAGTATCTGGGAGGTCTGACTTTAGCCACTTGGTGGTGGTGCCTGTGCCCTCTGTCCTGGACATGCAGATAAAGCCCTTAAGTGCTCCTCAGGCTAATGCTACAGATCTCAGCCAGGATCTCCAAGAGAGCAAGGCATCCTCCTGTAGGCATCCTCTTCCTCACCCTCACCTGTGGTCCTCATAACAGCACAGTGGGGGAGATGGATGTCGTACAGAAACAGGACAAAGGAACATTGTGTAACATGGGATTCAGGAGATGTGGCCCTTCCTCTGCCTGTACCCCAGCCTGTGTATCAATCCGCTCCATTTTCTTCTACTTACTATATGCTTTGGTTTAAATTGCTCTCTTAAACTGTGTGATTTGTGTATCTTAAATCTGTTAGCTTTCAACAGAAAGCTAGGGGATAGCTTGCCTGACTGTGTACTAGGGGGCTGCCATTGCAAAGCTATATCCATACAATGTGGTTGACCACTGTGCTCCTCATCTGAGCACTAGGCACACTGTTCTCCTTCCTTTCCCTTAAATACACCAAGCACATTCGGACCCCAGGACCATTGCATGTGCTCTTCCCACTGCCTGAAACACTATTCTACAGACAACCTGACTAGGTCCCTCATTTTCTTTATGTGTCTTTTCCCTGAAACTCCTATATAAAATCACATCATTTTCTGGCAACAATTCACCAACACCAACTGGGTCTTACAATTTAATTTTGACACTACCTAGAGTTAGGGCAAACACAACAGGTTAAGGGTTCAGTCCCACAAAACTGCCCCCACATCAGATGACAGCTGTACATGGGGTCCTTAAGCTACCTGTATTTCTGCCCAGTCAACTATGAATTTGGGAGTTCCCATGAAACGTTTCCCCAACAAGCAGGTTCAATGATTTCCTGGAATGACTCACAGAACTTGGGAAAGCATTATACTTATGATTACAGTTTTATCATAAAGGATAGAAGGTACAGTCAAATGGGAGAGATGCACAGAAAAAGATATGGGAGGAGACAGATGGTCCAGAGCTCCCATCTTTCTCCAGGCACACCACCTTCTCGGACAGAGATGTGTTAACTAACCAGGTAGCTCCCTGGACCCTGTGTTGAAGAGCTTCTATTTATTACATGAAAGTGTTAGTCGCTCAGTTGTGTCTGACTCTTTGTGACCCCACGGACTGTATCCCACCAAGCTCCTCTGTCCATGGGATTCTCCAGGCAAGAATACTAGAGTGGGTTGCGGTTCCCTTCTTCAGGGGATCTTCCCAACCCAGGGACTGAACCCAGGTCTCCTGCATTGCAGGCAGATTCTTTACTGCCTGAGCCTCCTGGGAAGGCCTAAGTTTATTACATATTCAGGACCTACCAAGTCCTATCAAATCATTGGCCATTGTGATTGAACACAATCTCTGGTCCTTCTTCCCTCTAAAGGTTCCAAACCTCTAACCATGCAGTTGGGTCCTCTGCTGACCAGCCCCAATGCCAAAGCTAACTCAGGGCCTGCCAAGAGTCACTTCATTAATGTAGATTTAGGTGTAGTCAAAATGGGCTCTTTATGAATAACAAAACACACTCCTAGCACAGGAAATTCCAAGGGTTTCAGGAGCTCTGTGCCAGGAACCCGGGCAAAAACAAAAACGTCTATTTTTCTTATACCACAAAATTAGAAATATCTTCTTCTTCCTAGGTACTCCCTGTTCTCGTTTCCCTATTTATCATTAACTAGCACCCAACATGTGGGATATATTCGTTTGTGTATTTGTACGTGGTCGTGTCCTCCCACTAGAATGTAAACTCCACGAGGGCAGGGTTTGCTCTTTTTTTTTTTTTTTTTTCCTACTGTTCTATCTCCAGCATCCAGAACAGTTTTTAGGCTAAAACAGGCACATGGGTAGAACAGGATAGAACAGAGATTCCACCACCTCGTCTCCTTCCTTGAGAGTGTGCTTTATTCACAGGAAAGCTGGGAAGGACGGTCCTGGGTTCAGTATGGCTCTGCCCTGCCTCTCCCAAGTCTGGCCAGCCACATCTGGCTGTGAAAGGAACAGAAATCCATTGCACCTGGCATAGGAATCTGCAGTGGGAACTGGAAGGCTGACTTCATTAAATGATGGTGAAAAGTGGGCCACTGAGGTCCCCGCTAGTCACAAGTCACATTCCTTAACAGGAGCAGGGAAGCCGCAAGGAGGTGGAGACAGTCAGTCTGTCAACAGAGGCAGGAGAACATGACAGCTGCGCCCAGAGAAGCAGAGGGAAGAGATTATGTGACACCGGAGAGAGATTTAGGGGTTTTCTAGACATCATCACTATGACCTGCCAATTCCCTTCCTATCCTTGGGCATTATGAGAGTTGTCAGCTTTCAATAAACCCTCTTTGTAACTAAGCTGGTTTGAATGGTTCTTGGCCACAAATGTTCCTTGGCCACAGGGAGAAGATGGCACAGGTGTAGGGCTGGCCCAGAGAAGCCAAACCCAGGAGCCAGCTTAGCCATCTGTTCCCATTCCCGTCCCATTAGCAGGGCAAGTTATCCTAACTGCAGTGCCTTCCTGACCCTACCCAAATCAGACCACATGGATCCTCTCTCCTGGGGACCTGGACTTAGAATGGAGATGCCAGACAGGACTACCAGCAAGGCAAGCCGTGTATTTGGAGAATCACAGATAGCCAGTGGGCAGCAGGAGAAAGAATGAGACAGAGGGGAAAGAAAGAGCAAAGCGAGAGTCGTGATGAGAGACAGAGACACCAGGGGGACAGGGCTGGGTGGGGTGTGGGGAGGGGAAGGGACAGTGGGGGAGGGGAGAGAAAGGGAGAAGTTGCCCAGGTGCCTGAAGACGGTCCACGCCCCAGCGCCAGCCCCCATGACACTGTACATCCCTTCCACCCTTCCCCCTTTAAGACCTCTCCGTCCTACATTACATTTGCCTATTTTGCTTAAGGCAAAGTGCCATTAGCAGGCAGGGGTACACAGGTGAGCCTGCCAAGCACGGAGGGAGCCTCAGGCCCTCGGAGCCCTCACAAGGAGTGGGACAGAGATACGTGGCCTTCTGGGAGAACGTCACGTTTATACTCAGCGCAAGCTCATCGGCTTCCATCACTAGACGACGAGAGGGAAGTCCCTTCAGCTGACCCTGGGGACGCTGCTTGGTCCCCTACATGACTTGAGCCTGCCTCGCCCACCAGAGTCAGTCACAGGAACACTGCTGGGCCCCGAGACTATCACACGGGGATTTTAGAAGTTGCGTGAGGCCCCTCGAGATAGTTCCCATTACAGGTAGCAGGGCTCTCCTGGGCTGCAGGGCACTTTCTGCCTCTGACCCTGCCGCTCAATCACTGGACAACCAAGACTCCGGGTGAGGGGCAGAAATGAGTTGCCCCAACTCCCCATCTCTGGGCACATCTGGTTGTGTTGTCAGAGGGCCTCCTGGAGCTCCTGGCTGGGGACTTCTCACCCCAGCCTGGGGGCAGCACGGACCAGGAGACAGTCTGGTCCCCCAAGTGCTGCCATCCTTTATTATTTGTCCCTGTATCTCATCACCAAGGGTACAGTGGGGGTTTGGGGGTGAGCGGCAGACACACAGGTACGTGGGGACTTCTGAGGCTGAGCACAACACACTGGAAGGTTTACGAGCTTTGGTCACAGAGTCCCCAAAGCAAACGCTCATCTGTGCACCAGATCTTTGCAGTTGGCCAAAGGTCCACAGGGCCCTCTGCCCAGCTCCGTAGACTCCTGGCTGATGCATAGAAGGAAGGGCGGTGCCACGCTGCTGAAGGGCTATAAGCCTAGCGTCTGAGCTTTCAACTGCCTGGGAAACACCAGGCCCTTAGGAGGGGCGCAGAAGATGTTTCCCAAATGAATTCTGCCTCCTATCCTGCTCACCCACTTTCAAAATTCCTTCTCTGGATGGAATTTGGTCACTAGATCTGCGAGTGCAGCTCTAGCCCATCCCCCATCAAGTCAGGGTGTCCATCCTGCAAGGGTAAGTAGGTTAGCTCCTGCACGCTGGAGCCCAGGGAGGGCTGGTGGTGGGTCAGAACACTGGGGCTATTCCTTTGTCTTCTTTCTCACCAAGAGTTCTACTCTCTGCAATAGGAGAGGTGAACGGAGGCAAAGCAGACCACGCCTCGTGCAGTACGGGACCACCTAGGACCACTGGGCCGCCTAGGAGTTACCACCTACCCCTGCCCTTCCAGAAGGCACGGGACTCTCTTCAGAGGCAGACAAGGCTCTTCCTCAACATAAATTCTTCAGTAACCCTAAGTCAAAGATGCCAAGCTCCAGCCTGATTCCTCTTTCTCAAAGAACCTTCCTTTTTCTTGGAAGGGTTAAGAGTCACCCTGTGTCAGGGGGCTCTTGAGCTTTCCCTTGGAACACCAGTGCCTAACCAGCCAGTCCCCTTACCATCCCTCTCCCCACCCCCACTGTGTCTCTGTTCCAGTAAGAATGGTCCTGAGCTCTTCATTTCTCTCTGGAGTGCAGTGGGCTTGCCTGGGGACAAGGTAGGTTCCTGTCAATCCTTACAAGCTATAAATTCCAAGGAACTTGGGCAGGAAAAAAAGGACAATATAACTCCTTGTGTGTGTGTGTGTGTGTGTGTGTGTGTTAGGGGTGGCAGTGAAGACAAGCACCTATTTTTGCCACCAATAGCCCTACTTGGCAGGTTTCTAAGTCCTTTTTCTTGTTTGGGATGTTTAGTGTAGCCCATAACCCGAGTTCCTCAATTCTGTCCAGCCACCAGACTCTCTAGGGGAGATTCAGTTACTCCCAAGGTGCCTCTGAGTTCTGCTTAAGTACAAACAACCGCCTGCCTCATACTGCCCACCCACACCATCCTATATGCAGACCTACACCTTGGAAGAGCCGGAGAGGATGCCAGGAGAATTTATCAAGTGCCACTGGGCCTCAGGAAACGTTCATTCTCAGACAACACATTTACCTCCTTCTTCCTTCCCCTCACGGAACTCCGGTTCTAAACCATGTCACCCCACCGTGCCCATGAATGATCCCAGGGCCCATTCTCACCCTTCTTAGCCTCAGAAGGTCTTGACAATCTCATCTTCTTGTCCATGATGATTTAGGAGAATGTGACCCAGTTCTGGCCAAGGAGACATGAGGGGATGTCTGTCAGAGGCATCCAAGAAAGGGTTCTTCCCTCCTAAGAGAGAGACAGACTCAGTCCTGTCCCCTGGACATGGTTGCCTCTGGATGGGGCTCCTCGAACTCTCATGGCCATCAGAGGAGGGACAAAACAGGACAAACCAGAGAGTGGTGCAGAGAAGCAGAACCAGCAGTATGGAGGGCTCTGCTTGGAGCTCACCCCGCTCTCCCCTTCACGTTATGGAAAAACACTTTTCCTTGTGGTTTAAAGGCTGTCCGAGCCATGGTTTCTATCACACGAAGCTGAAAATATCCAGCTTCACCACCATCCTACTGAAGATGCCCTCCTCTCCATGACTGTGCTAAGAGCTCACGCGGGACTGTACCTCTCTTCCACTGGCTAATGATCAGTCTAGAAATAGATCCTGCAAAATTTGAGATCTGATCTAGAAGCAGGGGGTGGGTAGTTGGACTACCCTCTCTGGAGAGTGATGGGGAGATGGGACCACCTTCTGTTTCCAACCTGTAGCCCTTTAATGACTGCATGGTGCCCAGGGTGCCCTTGGGCCCCTGCCACCCTTATTAGGAAGAATTTTTGAATCAAACAGCATGACCAGCCCCCAGCATATATCATTTGGAACAAAGGCCTGCTGAGGCCAAGAAAAATTTTAAGCAACTTTTTTTTAAGGTTTCCACAACATTAAAATAAAGTAACTCCAATAAAAGATTATAGAAATTATAGTTAAAATGTTTACGTTCTGCAAATGTAAATATGTTTCACATATCCCCATTCCCTAATAAAAGGTACTAGAAAAGGATCTGGTTATGGGAAGTGAGTTTAAAGTTGTGGTTTTAAAGTCTTCCTTTTCTAATCTTTTCAGAAGCCCTCTGGGACAGTAAGCACATCATTTGGAGCTGATTAAAGGTCTGAATTGGAGATCCTTTGTGAGACTCTATGATGGTCTCTTCCAGAATCAAAAAATCACCCACTTTTCCCGGCAACCAGTCAGCCAAGCACGCATTGCCGCCAAGCCCAACTCTTTGATTCTGAGCTTCTAGTTATCAGATGTAGGTGGTAGAGGATTCATGGTGGCACGGGCCATCATGACAGCCAGAAAAAAGGTAAGATTTTTGACAATTTCTGCCAGCCTGTGTGCTGAGGCCCCTCCAGGCTTCCAGGATCTGGGTCTGGGTTGCCTCCCTGGCTCCAGAAGACTCCACAAGCATTTGTCTCATAGCAAACTAGAGACAAAGGCTATGCTTCTCTCACTGGACCCTCTGAAAGTAATACATAGGCTAGCTTTTGTTAAGGGCTTCCCTGAGAGCTCAGTTGGTAAAGAATCCACCTGTAATGCAGGAGACCCCAGTTCAATTCCTGGGTCAGAAAGGTCCACTGCAGAAGGAATAGGTACCCACTCCAGTATTCTTGGGCTTCCTTTGTGGCTCGGTAAAGAATCTGCCTGCAGTGTGGGAGACCTAGGTTTGACCCTGGGTTGGGAAGATCCCCTGTAGAAGGGAAAGGCTACCCACTCCAGAATTCTGGCCTGGAGAATTCCATAGATTCTATAGTTCATGGGGTCAAAAGAATCGGACATGACTGAGCAACTTTTCACAGCTTTTGTTAATTACCGAGGGACTTTAGGATCCCTTTTCTGAAGCAGCACATAGTGGTCATAAAGCCAGACCATCACTTACACAGTGATTTCTATCACAAGTTTTATGTCTATGCCTAAGTTTCCTCAACTCTAAATGGGGATAGTAATTGGTTGTCATGAGCATTAAGTGAATTGTTTTATGTGATGTGTTTAGGAACAGTGTCTAAGGCACACTAAATCCTATGTAAATGCTAGCTGTTATTATTCACTGTGTTACGATTTCTACCCAGGCGTAAAGGATATTGTGTTGGGTGGATGGCAGGGAGAACAATGACCTCCCAGAGAAGTCTACTTCTTAATCCTTACAACCTGTGACTATGTTGAATTGCATGGCAAAGGGAAAACTAAGACTGCAAATGGAATTAAGGTTGCTAATCCACTGACCTTGAAATGAGGAGATTATCCTGGATTATCTGGGTGGACCCAATTTAATCAGGGATCCTTAGAGAGAGGCAGGAGAGGAAGCAAAGCTGTGATGACACAAAGTTTAAAAAAAAAACCCCAAAACTCCATAAATCAAAAGAAAGATGAGTCAGTAAATAATGATTCTGGTTTCTCAACTTTTCTGACTAAAGGAATAATGGTTGCTTTAAAATACTGAAGGTAAATAAAATAACTTCTAAATTTTCTAATAATAGGAAACACAGTTCCATGTTAAGTCTCCTGGCTTGAAAATGAGGGGTTTCTGACACCCTTGAAAGATACAAGGTCATGATTCCGTCACTTAAGATCTCAGTTTCTCAGAGGGATGCCAAACTTACTTTATTTTTTGTGTTAACTTTGATCCATTTTTAGCCTGGAAAGCTGGGCTGAGAACTCGGTGGGATCTCACCCATGAGAAGCTGGGGCGTTGGAATGATTAGTCATTTCTGCTATGGGCCCAGGGAAGGGGTCTGGCCTCACATGCACCTGCTACTCACTGTTCCATGAGAATGACCGCAGGGGGGCAGGCCACCATACACCTGATCATAAATCTGGACTGTGGACTGGACCCCACTCGTGGGCATCATCTGAGTCTTGTGTTCACCTGGAGAGCTTTATTTCCTCTCAATTTCCAGGTCTGTCATGTTTCCTTTCATATTATTTTCAAATGTCTAAGTTAAAAAAAAAAAAAAAACTTCACTGAAATGTACAGTGCATCTGGAAAGCTCCCTAAGTGTATTTCTGTACCTGAATCAAATGGCGCTCCTTGTGGGAAGGAAATCTGAGTTCAATCCCAGCAACCACTTAAGAATGACTCCTTTCTCCAGGTTTTCTAACTGGAACGTCTTCATTCCAGGGGAAAATAATATGTATTTTAGAGAGCTAGTGTGAGGACTTTTAACAACATACATAAAGTGCATTTTCCACTTTGAGGTGCTGTGAGTCAAATTCAGCCCTCAGACATGGGTTTTAGGTTGAATTCATTTTTAGTCTATAAAATCTACTAATTATTAGGTTAAAACCTAGATCATCCAACTCTGTTTTTAGAAGATCTGGCCCATGTTGGTCAAATGAGGACCCCCACTACACTTTCATGAGATTACCAGGCATCACAGCTGGCTTTTATATCTTCTAAAGAAACAAAAAAACAAGAAGGCACAGTTGTCTATCTGTGGGAGAGGAGGTGGGCAGGAGATCTGAATTTCACATGACCAGCTGGCTGTCACAGCCTGGGGTGGGGTGGGGGTTGGTTAGAAGTTGCTACTGGCATCGGGAGGGTAGAGCCTAGCTCCATACCCTACAGAGTGTACAGTTCGCCCCTAATAAAGAACATGTCCCCTAACTGTCCAAAACGTCCACAGTGCCAAGTCTGGGGACCCCTGCTTTGGAGAGTGATTCCGTTAAGAAAAATAAGAAACTATGACGGAGGCACTGCTAATAGTGGGTTTCGCTCTGTTTTCTCTCCCAAAGTTAACCGAAAGCAAACAGCATTTATGACTCAAGCTTCTGCAGGAGGCAGGGAATGGATGACTGTGGTTAGTGACAAAAACAGTAATAAATGGCTTTGGCTGTCTTGTCTCTTTCAGAGTCAGGGAGGGAATGAAATGACCAGTAATTATCATTTAAACTGCTGTTTTATCCTGTATCAATCAGAGCTATTCATTCTGGTTACTCTCAGACCCTTGGGCTGAAACCACACTAAATCAGGGTCACAGTCAGGGTGAATACATAAGGCCAGCCTTTTTACTCAGTAAGTGCTAATGACCTGGGCTGAACATCAATGGCAAGTTTCCATGAAAAAGCATCTGAGATCCTAATCTAGGAACAAATGGTTCTACACGGAGCCTATTACCTTGTTTTTAATATTCTGTATTCACTGGGACCACAGCTGTAAACAACTCTTCAGTCTCATTTCTCCATGAAGTTAATTTGCACTGTGTTAGCACTGCAGGCTTTTTGCATATGTTCAGGACAAGCTGATATGAGCAGGCCTGGAATGAATAATGTTTAGTAAAATCAATAAACCCTATTATTAGTCACTAAGGGGAATGATTTTATGTCTATAAAAGTAAAACAATTAGAACCGTATTAATGGCAGATTCATCATAGTAATATAATAGAGCCAAGTAGGCTTGTCTTTTGGGAATCTTTAATTTACCATTCAGTCCTGACTATGTACTCAGCCAGAGAAATGGCACACATAATATAAACAAGCTCTGGCCTTTGGTGATTCATGTTGTCATCAGCAGGGACAACACTGTAACAGTAAGGGGAAGAAACAAAACTTCATTCAGTGATTAATGGAAACCAGTCATGAATAATGTTCCAGTAAGAGCCTGGGGGAGAGTCTATTCAAGTTGCAACGTGCCTTTGGTCATAACCTCTTTGTATTTATCAGGACTCCTCGGCACTCCTGATTAGAAGAGTTAAGCATGGTCTGATGTCCATGTTTATATCCTATCTATTTAGGCACCTAACTAAAAGTATAATTAAAAGCCTATGTAATAAGCATATATCTACTCCTCTATAGCTTAGGTAAGATGAGCTTCCATATGATTTTTATTATTACTAAAGGCAGGAAAATCACCAGGAATCCACAGTATTCCCCAGCCACCACCAGGAACATCATAATGCAGCTGGTGAAGATGTAAGTTGACCTTAGTTCTGGTTCTGTGTCGACAGTGAATTGTTCACTCAGTTCTAGAACTGAGGCAACGTGTAGGCAACCAAAAGTCACACTTCAAATGATATTCTGAACAGAGAAATCATACTCGTCTAACTGCAATAAGACAAATTACATTAGGTCTTCAAGGATACGTCAAGATGTGGTCTAAGAACTGAAAACATTTGATAAATATAAAGAATGAGGAAAAATAGGTGAAATCCTCTGAAGCACAGGGATAAAACACCATAAAAAATGTTGGATGATATTCATAACAAAAACCGTTTTCAGGTGACTTCCAAAAATAAAGCAAGTATTTTTGATTGCAAATATCTATACATATGTGAAGCAAAAGCCCCTCAGTAGAACTAACCGAAATACACCAAGACAAAATTTGTCAGCTTAGGAAACCAAGGGATAGAACCATCATTAGCAATTACAGTAAAAATCATTAAAACTTACAGCTGGGATGAAGCATCAACCAGTGCAAACACATGATGCACACCCTCACTTTTAGGGCTCTGGCTTCGCTTTTGCATCTCCTGCAGCGCTTTCCCCCGAGATGCACATGGCTGCTTCCTCATCTCCTTGAGAGAGATTTTCCCGATCACTCTATTTGTAAACACCCACAAATCCCTCATGCCCACTCCCAGACTTTGTTTTTCTCCGGGGCATTTATCAACCATCTAACATATACTCCGCATATTACTTACATACCTTATTATGCTTACCCAGACCTACTAGAAAATGCAAACAGGAATTTTGTTCATGGCTGTAACCCAGCACCTGTACAGTGCCTGGGATAAAGTAGATGCTCAGACAGAATTTGCTGAGAAGAAGGGAGCCAGAAAGGGAAGGAGGGAAGCAAAGAAAGGAAAAAAGTGAGGAAGCAGTTAATTCTGTATATTCAGCATAATGGATGCCAGTAAAACAATTTAATGACAAGTCAATCAAATGGCTAGCTGACTAACTTTTCATACATTTTGTGGACCTACTGTCCACATGTCCACAAGACTAGTATCTTTGGAATTATCATTCCATACCACAGAAACCTGAAATCTGTAGTGATACTACATTTCATATTTAGAGTAAATACCCAATAAAGATACATATATGCACTGAATTAAATCCACTATTTGGCTGTTAAACTTGGGTATCATATAAGAAAAGTTAATATCTCTGTACTATATCTTAACACACTGGACCTTCATAGATATTAAGGAACTGTTCTTTGAAAATAAGAATTATTATCAGCCAGCTAGAAATAATATGAGACAGACAAGAAGCCATTATATATATATAAAAAAAACTTTTTAATTCTGATTGCCAAATTATTTAAGGCAGGTATAAAAAAGGAAAGCATTCAATATACATTATACATAAAATAAACTAGATTACAGCATAAAACAAGTAACCAGGCAATGGCGTTAAAGTCTCTCTCTTCTAAAACTGGATAATTGTAAACATTAAAAAAAAAAAAAAAAAACGGCAGGACTATTCAAGTAATAGAACAATCACAGATGTCTCTGGTATGCAGGCTATTGGGTTATTTGCCATTCAAGATTATCAAAAATGACACCTCATTATTCACAGATGCTCATTATTTCCCCACTTTAATCTTTACATTATATACAACACAGTTTTTGTGGTACTGGCAACCCCATGCCTTCCAAAAGTATTTTTTCCACAATACACAAGTACAAACAGTGACTACAGCAACATTTTACACTGATGCGTCTTAACAGGAGCCACCATATAGACATCTAAATTGTACCAACATGTCATCATCACAGTTAGCCTTTCTGAGGGGTTTATGGGAATTATATGAAGGATATGCAAGGTTCAGGCACACTGATACATAACATTATTTATTTACAATTGAAAAACAAAACAAAACAAAAAAAAGAAAGTAAGCAGCCTTCTGAGGCTAACACTTTCCAATTTGACAAATACATTTTTATCTCCTTTACTGAGTGGTTTGCGACTTGGCAGCAGACCCTGTGTGTGCGAGCCTGGTTACTGATACAAAAAGTAAAGAATATATATATATATATATGTATATATACATATATGTATACGTATATATATATAAAACAGAAGTTTAATTACAGCAACATTTGTTACTCTGTGATAAAATCTGTAATTTACAAAAATGAAATGACTGGTTTTTGCCTGCCATTAAGGCATTTCAAATTAACACCATGGAACTGATGTCTGTATAAAGCGCTTCCCCATGTGATCCAGTCACATGACAACGTACATTTTCAATCTTGTTATTCTCTGCAAAAGAAAAGAAAACCTTAGCAAATGTTCCATCCACATTTGACACGGAAAATAAGAAAACTGCAAGACCAACAGACTTATTTTAATTCTGTTCAATTCAAGGAATTCAATCCCAGAGAAAGTGAATGTGTATATCATTACAAGGGTAATGATATACAACATGAAAAATAAATTATTTTTGTTTAAAACAACTTGAGCAGTAACTGAAAATATCAAAGAACAAACATCACTTTAGCACTATGAGACTAAATTCCTTCAGTTGCAACTTCATTTTTAAACAAAATAAAACAAAGGGAGTTATAGTGAATTGTTTTAACAAAGCATTGAAGACAACTTAAGAAAGTTTCAACGGTTTAAGAAACAGATGAGTTAATTACTAATGTACATTACAGCTATAAAAATGAGGTTCACAGTATAGAAGCTGCATCTGAAACACGATGACGTAATAGATACGTTCACTACAACAATATCAAACCCTTAGGAGCTAAGTTTTTGGTCTAAAAAGCCTACACTTGTTTCCTCCCACCCATTACAATGTCTCTATCTAGAAAACTGATTCAAAATACAACGCTATTTACCTTCTTTGTGCAGGAAACATTCCTGATGCAGATGCCTGTGCAGCCACCTGCTGAGAGGCAACGAGGGCAGCAGAGGTCAAGCCTAATGGGGGAAAAATGCAGGGTTTCTGTGACTTTCAGAAAGGTTAAGAGGAGATGCAGGTCCAATGGTGAAAGGTGGCAGACCAGGGAGTAGCAATCTGGCCTTTGTAAACACACACACATGAAATGTTTCATGTAGCAAGGACAGACTACAAACTGTTCGGTCTAACCAGAATCCATCTCTTCATTGAATACTCTGTGGTTTTCTTAATAGCTATTCAAAGAGAATACAGCATCCCATCTCTCTGGCTCTGCATGGTGCTAAATGGTTTGCACGCATTTCTGAATAGGAAGCCCAGGAGAAATAATAGGTACCAGGTAACAACAGGAATCAAAAGTCACAGTGAATTATAGGAGCGCCACGCTATTTGCTTAGAATACAATACTTTCATAATAACTTTTATCACTTTAACGTTTTCCCCAGTGACTGAACACAATACATCCCATAAGGTACATGGAATCACTGAATTGAACTTAGAAACAGTCTTAACTTTCACCTTGCAAGAGCAGGGGAGCAGTAAGAGAATATAATAGATCCAAATGGCATGAAGTTGCCTAACAGGAAATTCTTTTAAATTCTATAGAAAACAATCATGGAAGAAAGGCAGAGGAAATAAAAGTAAACCCTGAGGAAATGACTCCTTCTATGTTCTCTGTGGTTTCTTTAACACCACTATTTGACACCAAGTAACATGGAATGAATAAATTAAAATGACCCTTTCACATTTGGACAGCACTTCCTACTTTTGGAAATACCTTTAAACCTATTATCTCGTATTCAGACGGCAGAGTAAGAAAGAAACTGGCAAGCAGATACTTGTCCACAGTTCAATCTGTGCCCTTCCAAAATTCCTACGTGGAAGCCTTAACCCCCAAAGTGACTGTATTTGGACCTATACAGGAAGTAATTAAGGTTAAATGAGGTCCTAGGGGTAAGGCCCTGATCTTGAAGGATTATTGTCCCTTAAGAATAGATAGTAACTCTCTTCCCCCACCTCCTGGTCCCCCAAGAAGTCACAGGAACACATAAGCAAGATGGTGACCATCTATAAGCCAAGAGGAGAACTCTCTCACCAGAAATCAATCATGCTGGCACCCTGGTATCAGATTATCAGCCTCCAGAACTATGAGGAAATACATTTCTGTTGTTTAAAGCCATACACTACGGTATTCTGTGACTGCAGTCAAAGCTAAGACAGCAAGGTCCTAGCAAGTGCTCTACTGGTAAAGATATTGCCACTCCCTGCCCAGGCCATGAGCTGACAAAGCTAGGACAAACTGTCTGTGGTTCTTCATGTCAGTGCTAAGGCTTTTAAAAATGTTTCTCCTCTTTACTACAAGTTTCAGTAGCAAAGGGCTGGAAGTCTCAGGATTAGGTTATACAGAGTGTTGACACTGACCACATGACTCCCAATACTTCCTTGGGAAAAGGAGCAACTTGGAGGCCTGAAGAGATCAAGGGAAGTCATTTCACCAAAGCCTCCCACCATCCCTCCCTGTCTTCTACATTTTTTCCTGAAGCAGCTATCTGATCTTAGGATTGTTATATTCAATGCCCCAGACACTGCCCACCACCAATAACATCAATAAGTGACAATTATTAAATGGTAGCCACTTCACATCTCATCAGAACACACAGAGATGTGGGAATAGCCTTAGCTGTGTCCCAAGGATATACCAGGAAAGAAGTGTTAAAAATCCCACCCCAGAGCTAATTAACTCAAAGCTCAACCTTTTCATTTGAAGACAAGAAAGGCAGTTTTGGAAACTGTTTTTCAAAGCAGGATGAACAAAGGCACAAGGAGAATGGAGCTGCTGACCTTGGAAAGGGTCATACTGCCCAGGGATGAGTGGGTACCCCATGCCCACATGGGTATGGTGGTGAGTATGCAGGTGCCGCTGGCTAAAGGGGGAGTGGCGGTCCCTCTCCCTCTCGGCTTCCCGCTCCCGCTCAGCTGAGGCCTTTTCCACAGGCTGCAAAAGAAAAGACAGAGATTCCCCCCTTAATCTTTTGAGCAACAATGTGGAGGGGTGTAGTAAACCTCCTTGGTCCCTTCAGCAGTGGGTGCTCCTAATACTAAACAAGTAAATACACAGACTCTTAGAAATTCTTTATTAATGGTAAATCATTTCAAAAGACATGCATTTCAATTGGAATTAAGCCAACACTATAGTCCTGCTCTGAGCCAAAGCAATATCAATGTTTTCCTCAAATGACTGAAATAAGAGGACCTCTCTATTCCCATTCATAATTGCAGGTTTAGAATTGACTCAATTTCTTCCTAAAAACAAGTTTCACATTGGGATTAAGGAGAAGAAGGTGTTGCAGAGACTTCTTTAAGGTCAAGTTTTCTGATGACTCTTCTATTTTAACTACATTTTGTGAGGAGAATGTATCTCACAATTTTAAACCTATCTTTATATTGGGCTCCATTGAGAACACACATCCTAATATTATATATTACATCAATATCAAGCACATGAAACCGTTGCCCTGTGCCTCTGGAAGAATTCCAAAATCTTTCCATCTCTGAACACTTAGAGAAGCTCCAGTCTTCTAAAATCATAACTTGACTGAGGATCCTGTGTTTCTGAGACATTTTTTACCCATTTGAACTTAATCAGCCTTTCACTAAAGCTCTTTTTCTTACTTGAAAAAAAACTTTATACTAGAAGGAGTGCTCACAGTTAAAGATGCGTAAGTCATTTTCTTTTAAGCTTCTTTAGAGTTTCAGGTAGACACACGCAGATACACATCACAAAGCCTATATTTAATCTTTCCAACCTTCTTTTTCTAGACCAGAACTACCACATCCTTTGTATTTTCTCTCTTCCCAACAGTCTCTGGGACTTACTTTGCAGGGAGTGGGGAAGCAGAGCCATCTTTCACTAAGACATATGTCTGAATCACCTCAGCAGAGTTACAGGGATGTGTGGAGGAGCCAATGTCGAAGCAGAATGGATGCAGTCAACGCTCTTTAGCCAAGCGGCTCAGCAGCACACGAGTGCATCAGAAGTATTCTGCACCGAAGGTTGGTTCCTATGAATTTCAATGTCTGGCTGACTAGCATCCTCCTGGGTAACAGATTTTCCAACAGAAGAGGCTGCTACTACCATACATGCTTTAACATTTTTTCCCCTCGTGTGTGAAAGCGTCTTATTTTAAACATGCCATTCTTTCCTTATTAGAAAACAACACAAAACAAAACAGCATTCTTAAATCACAGCTGGGTTCCAAAGCCATTTATATTTCAAGACCGTTCTCTCGCTTGTCCCCTTTCCCCCTAAAACACAGTGCTTTTAAGTGACAACAAAAGGAAGCTTACAGCAGGAGACTTGCTGCGGTATTGGTTGGCATGCTGCTGGAGCAAATCCAGTGCTTTCGATTCAGTGGCTGCTTTCGTGTTGATGCTCGGGCTGGTATTGACTTTCTCTGCCTCTTCTCTCCCTGACATCTTCCCATAAACAGGATAATGAAATCCTGGAGAGAGATAGGCCCCTGCAGACATACAACAAATGCCACATCAAGTTACGAACGACATCTTTAAACAAAAACAACAAACCATTTGGGTTACATGAATTTGGGATAAGAGTCAGAGATCTTAAAATAGGGAATATTCCATTAAGAATGGGCTATATCGTCTTTAAACTGTATCGAGGTTCTCCGATTCTCTTCTTCCAGTTAACCCATCCTGATGATCAGAGGTTCTAGAAGAGAACGAGCTTACAGCCATTTCATCTGTTTACGTGTGCAATTAAGACAAAAGAACAATAACTGTAATGATTATGACAGTAAGTGTTCAGAATGTATTCCTAGGCAATTCCTATGTCAGTCTCATAGCTACAGCAGACCATCAGATCCTATGGAAACTACAGCTAGTTTGACATTTCATCTAAAAACAAATCTGCCATTAATTCCATTTCACCTTAGGGATGTCTTTAAATAGCATTAAAAACAAGCCAAACAATGTCACTCTTGAAGCCTCTAATTTATCCAGTTTTAAAATAGCTAGTACTTGAACATAGCCTCTTCCCTCCAATACAGTGAGAACCCATGACACGTACCAGGGTAACTGTGCATTAGGACGGGAGAAACAGCCCGGTATGCAGGGTGGCTGGGGTCATACATCTGCGGGTAAGGATAAGCATGCAAGTACTGTATGTAGGACTGATGCTGACTCATGGGCGAGGAGACAGCCACTCTGGTTCCCCGAGAGTCCTTCCAGTTCACGGGAGTCTTCCGATCATCGTTTTTCAGTTTGCCCTCATCCAAGGACTGAGAATCAGGACGTTTGGCCTCTTTGGGCTCCTCTTTGATGCTTGTTAACGATACAGGAAGGCTGGGCACACCACTCTCTTTGTTGGGGGTTTTTCTGGGACTATCCTCTTTTAATTTCTTTTCTCTATCAAGTTCTTCTGACTTTTGAGGATCCAGGTATTTGGGTTGGTATACATAATGATGCCATGTCCTTGTATCTGGATCCTGGTTTTGGAAAAAAGACTTATTAAAATTAAATTAACATTTTTAAGAAAAATTCATTCATCACCATGAGAGCACTATTACTATTACTTCTAATGCTGAGGTAACATTTATTTATATGCTTACACTGTGAGCTTTACTGCCTCCTCTTACGAAGGAATGATATCTAAGGCTGGCATGATTAATAATCTCTTTTACAGAAGACAAAAGCAAAGCTCTTAAAGCTCAAGTAATATCAGGGTCACAATGCTGCCCAGTTTGTGGAGCTGGGCATCAAAACTTAGCTTGGCTGGAATTCAGAGCTGGGGTGTTAATGTTAATTCTTAACATTAAATAACACCCTCAGACATACTCAATCTAACTCTCGTTTTTCCCTTACTATCTACATAGGTAAAAAGAATATAAAAAACTCAAGCTGATAATAATGAGTTTTACCTACTGTTTAAGTTTTAATATAGCTTAAGTAATTATATCAATTAACATCATTTAGAGGGGGAAACTCTTGGTTTCCTAATACACTTTCTTCATCTACTACAGCCAAGGCTGAATATAAACCAGATCGGTTCATTAATCCAAACAAAACTAAAAATGTACACCATACATTATGGCTTTACTACTAGGAAACACAGGCATCCCTAGCACGCACACCCCCCCCCACCCCCCCCCCCCCCGCAACTGCACAGTTCTAATGCAGCCCTGTGGCATCACAGCCTGATTCGACTCCAGAAGCGGAGAAATTGAGGGTCTTTAAAATGGCCTTTGTGGCTCCCCTGCAACCCCTCCCATTCATGCTACAAACCCACTGGGTGCTTAGGGTTAAGGCCCAACTTTGGGGCAGAAATAAGCATGAAGAAAGGATTCTGTTGCTCTGATTCACCAGGGACCTCTATATGCCCCCTCTAAGTAAGGGCTGGGGTGCTGGGAAATACCAGAATTAATACTTCTGGGACTACAGTTGAGTCAGGACATCTGAATTGTGACAGAAAATGCTAGCACTTGTGTGGTTTCACGGTGACCGATTTTCAGGTGTCGGCACATTTCACCTCAGGCTGGCCGACCGCGGGGCTCTGGGGCCCGAGGCCCATCCCCCTATCTCCTCACTCCTCACAAGCAAGAGGTGCTGAGCCCTGCTTTGAGGCCCTTCATGTAGTGCATAAAACAGAAGTCTAGATACCTCAAGACACTCCAAGTTTCATCAAAAAGATTAAGTAGGAAATGTGAATTTAAGGATCCTATCTTAATATCCCCAGAAGATGCCAAAATAAATTTGGAAATATAAAAGAACAAATTATTTGAGTTCTCAGACTCAGAATCTTGGAGTTAGAAGGGACCTCAGCCACCACAGGGTAGAATTCCCTCACTCTGGACTCAGTGAGACAATAAGGGACTTCATCAGAGTCAGTTAGTGGCAGGGAAAATGAATCTGCAAAGCACACGGCCAAGATTCTTTTTTACTACACAATATGACAAAGAAATAGTGAGCAATGTACATTTCAGAGGTACACAATAAATCCTGAGAGAATCACTTAAAACACTTTTCAAGAGAAGAGAAATCCAGCCTAAGGAACCCTTGGTTGATTTCCTGTGAAGAACTCTAACCAGATCAAGACCAGCCATGTCCAAGCCTCAGGCTGCTCTCTCCCTGTGGGGGCCACGCTCCCCAGTCTTACTTGTTTAAATCTCGAGGTTGGGTCTACACCTGTCTGCTTCATAGAGTCCATGACAGATTTCATTTCTACAGCTTCCTTAATAAGCTGGTGGTTTTCCATCTGCTTAGCTTTGAAGCTGTCGGCCTGAAGCTGCTGCTGGTGACTGGAGAGAAGCTGCGATTTACCTGTCTCCTCAGTTTTATTAGGCACTGACGGCCCTAGTTTAGAATGGTTTTTGTTAGGCTCCGGAGTAGCGGGAGCTTTTGAGACTGTGGCCGATGGCATGTTTTTCTGTTTACTGTCCTCCTTGCCCAGCTCTTTCAAAGGGAGCTCATTTTTCCTTTCACAGTCTCCTCTCCCAGTTTGGGCCATTTTCTGCTCTGCCAACCTCTGGTCCTCATAGTACTTCTCATACTGCTGTCTATAGGCAGGGCTGGTGGCCATCAGAGACTTCTGGTCCATATAGAGCCCGTAGGCATACTGGCCGTAATACAGTGACTGAGCCAGGGCCGGGTGTCTCTGGGTGATCACCGACTGGTGCTGAGGCTGTAAGGATGCAGGATTATGGTCCACTTTCTTAGCCTCGAGCTGCTCTGCCTTGTCTTTCTTATCCGCCTCTTCCTCAGACTCCTTCTTGATCTTCATTCCCTGTGTGCTCCCGCCATTCCCAGCTACAGGGGCGCCCACCTGCCCAGGGTGCATGTAACTGGGAGAATAATAAGGATCGTAGCCATGGTAATAGGGAGAATGGGACTCTTTCATCTGAGATGATTGTGCTGTCGTTGAAGAATGTCCTTTCACAGCGCCGTCCTTACTAGAGAGTATATCTGAGGGTGAACTGGTCTTCGACCTCACGCCCTCTGACCTGCTGTCAGAACCACCGTCATCAGCAGCATCGGAGATGTCTGAGTAGGCGGGGCTGCTCGTCTTGGCCGTAGAACTCTCAGCCCCGTTCTGGGTCAGCACGTGCAGCGGGGCCATGGGCGCCTGTCCGTTCACCAAAGTGCTGCACTCCATCCTTGAGGCACTCCCGATGGAAGGGCTGGGAGCGTTGTCTGTAAAAGTGTAAACCTTATCAGCCTCAGCTTTGATACTAGCCATCCGACTCTCCTGAGACTCGGACAGTCCATTGGCCAGCCCTTCATTCTTGCTGAGATGGTCCTTTAAAAAATGTCCGGATAAATCTTTCCCAGTTCCCTTGGCATCCTCGAGTTTGCCCAGCTTTGCATCCATTTTCGGGCTCCCCGTGTCTTTCCCTTCTTTGTCCTTCAGCTTTCGCTTCTCCTTTTTCTTTTTGTCCTTGAGCGACACGAGGGCTGGGTTCACGGTGATGGGCTCCCCCATAATTGTGGGCTTTGGCTGAATGGGTTTTAACGGAGGACTCTTTGGTGTGGCCTGAACAACTGTGGTCAGTCCGGGTATGGTCCCCGTAGTGGTGCTTGGAAAGGCTGCAGTGGGAATAGCGATTAGCTGCGGGGGTGTGGGAGCTGGGGCAGGGGCAATGGGCCGCGCAGTTTTAAGTTTAGAGAGGTTTTTGTCCATTTTGCAATTGTTGGCTTTTTTGCCCTTTTCTTTCTCTCCCAAGGTTTTCTTGTCAATTAATCCTTCTGCTTCCAGTTTGGGCATTTCCACAGTCAAACTGCCATCCACTGCTGAGCAGCTGTCTAAGGTGGCTGTCATGTTGGAGATGACTGGAAGATTACTGAGGTCATTGTTAAGACCCTTCTTTTTGCCAGAATTCTTCCCAGCCTTTGCTCCAATAACAGAACCTGGGCCGTTGCTCAGGAGCTCTCTCTTTCCCTTGGGGGTGCTGGGGGGGTTCCCTGAGCCAGGGGACACTGGCGCCTTCACCTGCTCGTAAGTTGATACACTTGTGCTTGGCTCGCTGCATTCCAGCGCCACATTGCTCAAGGCCTCCTCGCAGTCTGAGATCTTGTCCTCACTATCTGGTTCAAACTCCAGCTTGTTCTCTGGGTCTAAGTGGGCATGAGCCTGGTGGTACCTGAGGCCGTTGATGTGCTTGTACTTTTTGTTGCAGTTTGGGTGGGGACAATCAATCAACACGGGAGAAGAACAGCCCTGGTCCAAAAAAGTCGTCTCTGGTTTCCCTTGAGGGGTGGTGGGAGTGCTTCTGGAATTTGTGCGGACACGCTTCCCGGGCTTACTGTCCTCGGAGCTGGAGTTCAGGTCTAGCTCCATCGGAGGCTTGTTTTTCCTTTTGTTGGTGGAGGAGGGGCTGGCTTTGATGTCCTCAGCAGCACAATTCGGGGGTGTCCTCCGCCCACTGGCGTTGAGGCTGCCCCGCCTCCCCTTCCCATTGGCCCCCCCTCTGTTCTTGCTCTGCAGCCCTCTGGACTCTGTGAAGCTGGCCTCAGAGCCTGGGGCAGCTGCGGTAGACCTCGCCCTTTTCCCTCGGCCTCGGCCCCCTCTCATCTCCAGGTCGCTGGTTGGTGACTCGCAGAACCTAGGGAAGCAAGTAACAGCTGTCAAAACGAGCATTTCCAAAGGAGCCAGGTGAAATCACAAGGCATGCAATGTAGTAAAGAGCAGTCAACACCCCAGAAGCTTGAGGGCGGGGCCCAGATGAGGAAAAGACACCCAATTCTTCCACTGACAATTTCAATACCTATGACAGATCAGGCTACCAATGGCTTATGTTCTTCCTCAGAAAACCAGCTCAGGTAGCTAAGCTTCCAAAGCAGTTCAAATTCCCGTGTTGACAAAAAGAAAACCAAGGAGATAGAGGAGGGGCAGGAAGTAGTGATCACCCTAAAAACAAGCAATGTGGCATCTGCATTTTATTGTGTTCAATCCTGAATTGCTCATTGCTCTTTTGCTTGGATTCAATTACAAACTGACTTTCCAGTATTATTAATCTCTCTCTCTAGTTTCCTTGCAAAGAGAAGGAGAGGGGAAGAGGGAAGAGGAGAGAAAGACAGAGGCTGAAATCAAAGGCCCCGTGCCTACCTGGGAGGAGCCCAGTCGTGCTTGGTGCAGTCCAGTAAGGTCCCTACGTAAGTCTTGTTCCTCCACGTGACATTGACCACTAGGACACCTGCACGAGTGGGGATTGAAGAAGGACCAAGGTTAGCACAAATTACCCTATTTCCAGTTCATTTATTATTACTATTCTTTTTACCAGCAAAGCTCTATTCTCATTTGCTTTCAAAAGCTGTGGTTTGCATTCTTCCTCTTTCTGGTTTCAGTGACCTCAAGCAAAAACCCACAGGAAATCGTGTGTGTGTGTGTGTGTGTGTGTGTGTGTGCGTGCGTGCGTGTGTTCATGAGCATACTTGTGTGGTACAAAAGGGTAAGGCTGTGTGTGAGAGGGTAATCAAGATACTGCTGACAGAAGGAAATGGTTTTTGCCATGTCCTGCTGTAAAACAGCAACACTCACCTCTTAATTTTTCTATTATTACACATAATTGCTTTCGTTTGGCAAGCAGCCAACAAAAACTAAGCGCCAGTTACCAGTGCTTAAAACAGAAAGTGACTGAAAGGAATCGGTTTTGTTTCCAATTCAACAATATAAAATAATGGTGATTTTTATTTAGGGAAAAAAATGATGTGCATGCAAGAGGGAGCGTGGAGTTCAGATAGGAGACAATCAGCTATGATTTATTTTTCCTAATCCTCTCCTCTCTGGCTTTGTGAGACAAGAATTAGCCTTAGTACGGTATCTATTTCACTGTTTGGTCTTGTTTCATATTAAGGACTCCTAAAATAGCCCTCTTAAGAAAATGTATGTACACAATAGGTTTGCTCTTGGGGTTATCTTTAGAATCAACTTTAGTAAGCATTTGTCACAGAGGATAAGGGAAAAAAAAAAAAAAAAACACCCTCAAAACCAACACACTTGTTTCCTGCAAGCCATTCTGCTTTTCCCAACTGCTTTGCAGACAATTTAATTTAGCACTGCATCTGTGAATTACTAACTTAAGTGCACTTAGTATACCAAATGTCAGAGGGAAACAAAATATAACATCCTCTTTATTTCTCCAGAGGACAAGTGCCTTAAAAAAAAAAAAAACAAAAAAAACTCATTTCTTTAAAAGCACACATTAAAAGGAGGTAGATTTTGCTTTTGAGACTTATAGAAACTATTAGGGTAGAGAAATAAAGTAAGTGTGTCTTAGTTTCTATAAACCATCAGTCTTCCTTCTTCCTTGGAAGCACCAAGAGACAATACTCAAAGTCTATTTCTAGCTGGTTTACACATTTGCTCATTGCCATTTGAATTCTGCAGAGAACTTGTATTGAACTCCTTTGTGGTCAGAAACACCTCACAAGGTAAGACTCATTTCCTTGGGAATGTCTTTAATAGCAGGTAAAATATTTGGATAGTTGGGACTAAAGTAGAGGGGAAGAAAGGATTTCTTTCAAAAGTCCCAAAAAGAGATTTAAAAATTGTTTCCCATATGGTCTGTGTTACTATTACTTAGGTGACAGCTGAATTTACTCACTGTATCAATGGTGGTAGTGGGGGGAGGGGGAGAATTACATGAAGGAAAGTAAGCATTTCCTCAAATCATAGTTGATTCCATTCTAATTCCTTCACAGGAAAACACAAACACACACACACACACACTCAAGTCATTGAGTATAAAAATGCTTATTGAGATGAGACTCAATGGTAATTAGGCATTTGGTAAAAATGTGCACAAGACAGAACAATTGGAGGAAAGGATTCTTTATGAGCACAACCCTTCAGGAAAAGGGAGGGGGTGGAGACAAGGCGAAGGGGAAGACGGAGCTGGTTTTCTCATCATCTGCTCTCTGGGGCACTGTGTGTGGTGTCAAAGACCTTTGCAGCTGCTTAAAATTCTTTAGCATGTCAGCTATATTTACAGTGCAGGAATATATCTGTATTGTCAGAAGGTTACTGCATTTTAGCTTTAGATGCAATAGGCTGAATCACTGCGTTCCTGAGTCCCTGATGTAGCACAAATGTATAATTAAAATTGCTTGAAAGGAAACATGAAAGAAACAACAAACCCTCCATTCTTACAGTAATAAAATTAAAAACAGGAAAAGTCTGTACAGACACTTAACATTTGTCTGCAGTGAAAGGCTTTTGTTATTGCTTTTCCCCTAAGGGTTTCGCGTTTCCAGCAAATGCTGGCCGTGGATTGGCCGGCGCCTGCTGGGAACGCCAGCGTCTGATTGGCTGAGCCGAGGGCGGCCGCCCGGAGCAAAGGCTGGGGATAAAGGAGTATCGCCGGGGGAAGAGGCGGCGGCCCTGGCTGCCGCAGCGGTGGCCCGTCCACGAGGCCGGGGCACGCTCCCCAAGCCGGGGTTCTCCTGGGGACAGAGGGCTGCCCAGCTCCGTAAATCAATGCGGGCTGGTCCGTGTGATGAAAGGCTACTGTCCACGTGACCGCGCTGAGCTTCCCACCACGACCCACGCAGAGTTGCTCCACAAAGCACACCAGCCTGCACACCACCCTCAGCATCGAATTCCTGGTCTTGGAACAGGACAAAGGGAAACCAGGGAGCCGGAGAGGACGGGATCCCAATATGTAGCAGTTAATCATTGTGTATGTGGGGTCATCGGGTGAAGCTATCACAGGCGAAACAACTTTCACACTGCAAAACTATTCCCATCGCCTGATACTATTTCTAGACACCACACTTATCTAAGTACAAGTAACAATCACCATTATTAGCACTTGGTGGGAATAAAATTCTTTTTTAAAAATGTCCATTTTCAACCTAAAAGGGCCTCAATAAGTTAGGCTAATTTTCCTAGAATCCTTCCATATTTTAAAAGATGCTCAAAATAAATGCTCTAATCCTAGAAAGATCTGAATAGTTTCCCTAATTAAATACGTGTGTTTGGTCTATTTTTCCCTTATATGCACAATCCACTTCACAATGTCATGGAATATTTATGTCAGCCCAGAATTCATGTGCAGAATACAGGCATGCACATGTTTATGCAGCCCAATCTGCTCTGTATGGGAATGAGGGCTTAAGGAACGCTTCTCATATAAACTACAAAGCGTACTGTTTCTTTGTCAGGAAGTCTATGTTCAGACAACATCCTATTGGGAGGGGCTAAGTACAAAGGTAGTGTTGAGCTCTAAAAAAGCATATAAAGGACTTATCTTTTTGAAGTCACCACATCTTGAACACTTTCTAATCCGTGGTGATACAAAACAGACTACACTTTTGTGAAAATGAGTCCTTTTAAAAGTTCAAATTTTAGAAATCTGGGTACGGTTATTTTTCTCACATAAACTAAAAATAAATGTACATTTATTCCAAAAGAATTAATTTTACTCCATATATATTCTTTCAAACATCTTGCCAATTTGTCAGGTGCTGGGGACACTGGACAAGTCCTTTTCATCTTTATTGTCTCAAGTATCCGACCAGATTGATCATCTTCCCTTCCTACCCACATAGGGCTTCCTTGGTGGCTCAGATGTAAACAATCTGCCTGCAATGCAGGAGACCTGGGTTCAGCCCCTGGGTTGGGAAGATCCCCTGGAGAAGGGAATAGCTACAACTCCAGTATTCTTGCCTGGAGAATCCCATAGACAGAGGAACCTGGTGGGCTACAGTCCATGGAGTCCCAAAGAGCTGGACACAACTGAGCAGCTAACACTTTCACTTTTCCCACCCATAGACTGGGCAAGGTTTTTCTCAAAATGCTAATAATGCCTGCCTTGTAATACTTCATATTTGAAAAATATCTTAAGATTACTACCAATGAAGAAAAAATAAAGCTGAAAAGAGCAATTGGTGGTTTGGGTGTGCTTCCCACATAGAGTTTTCTTCCTTGTATTAAGGGTATGTCTTAGATCCTAGATCCTTAGATCCTGGAAGAAACACAAGCTGGAATCAAGATTGCCAGGAGAAATATCAATAACCTCAGATATGCAGATGATACCACCCTTATGACAGAAAGTGAAGAGGAACTAAAAAGCCTCTTGATGAAAGTGAAAGTGGAGAGTGAAAAAGTTGGCTTAAAGCTCAACATTCAGAAAACGAAGATCATGGCATCTGGTCCCATCACTACATGGGAAATAGATGGGGAAACAGTGGAAACAGTGTCAGACTTTATTTTTCTGGGCTCCAAAATCACTGCAGATGGTGACTGCAGCCATGAAATTAAAAGACGCTTACTCCTTGGAAGGAAAGTTATGACCAACCTAGATAGCATATTCAAAAGCAGAGACATCACTTTGCCAACAAAGGTTCGCCTAGTCAAGGCTATGGTCTATCCTGTGGTCATGTATGGATGTGAGAGCTGGACTGTGAGGAAGGCTGAGCGCCAAAGAATTGATGCTTTTGAAGTGTGGTGTTGGAGAAGACTCTTGAGAGTCCCTTGGACTGCAAGGAGATCCAACCAGTCCATTCTGAAGGAGATCAGCCCTGGGATTTCTTTGGAAGGAATGATGCTAAAGCTGAAACTCCAGTATTTTGGCCACCTCATGCGAAGAGTTGACTCATTGGAGAAGACTCTGATGCTGGGAGGGATTGGGGGCAGGAGGAGAAGGGGACGACAGAGGATGAGATGGCTGGATGGCATCACTGCCTCGATGAATGTGAGTCTGAGTGACCTCTGAGAGCCGGTGATGGATAGGGAGGCCTGGTGTGCTGCAGTTCATGGGGTCACAAAGAGTCGGACACGACTGAGCAACTGATCTCTCTCTCTTAGATCCTAATGCACAATCTAAGCTGCCGTCCCCACAAAGCATTACCACTACTGCTGCTGCTGCTAAGTCGCTTCAGTCGTGTCCGACTGTGTGCAACCCCATAGACGGCAGCCCACCAGGCTCCTCTGTCCATGGGATTCTCCAGGCAAGAACACTGGAGTGGGTTGCCATTTCCTTCTCCAATGTATGAAAGTGAAAAGGGAAAGTGAAGTCGCTCAGTCGTACCACTACAAGACACTTTAATAAGAAGGTGATCTGCGTTCTGTAACATGAGCCCTTTCCCTACCTCTACAAGCCAAAAGAGCCCTGAGATCCCATAATGATTCGACATTCACGGCGTTCTATTATCTCCTCTTGTCAATACTTAGCAGTTAAGTGATCCCAGAGAGATGGTCAGGCCCATTAAGCATTTATTGTACATCTACAGGGTATATACAACACTGGGAATCTATTTAGTGCTATGGAATCAGCCATAGGTTACCTGTAACTCCATCCAGACTTTATACTTCTAAAAGTCCGCAAACAGAACATAAGCATACCTGCTATTCCAGAAGTGGAAGTATAGTTAGCATATTACCCTTACTAAAAAGTAGGTCCCTTAACCCATCTTATTCAACTAGACCCAGCATAAGACTTTCACAGTAACTGTCCTGCCTAAAGTTCCTGTTCAGAGGGATGTCTTAGGGAACGAGGCTCCTAGACCAGTAATCCTAACCCTGGCCTCATCTGACTGCTCTAGGTTACCGAAACAGAGATAACTGAACAAGGACTTGCTTTGGGAATCTGAGCTAGTGATGTGGAAAGTGAAGTTGATAAGAGTAGAAACTTATAGGTCACAAGGTACTGACGGGTGAAAGGCCAGTGGGTGGAACAAGGCCTTCATATTTGTGGGTCCCTTGTCCCTCGTGCTTCAACTCTAAAGGGGCGGGGATAGGGGTTGGAGAAGCTCTCACTGGTATCTAGGGCTGTTCCCATTACTTTTTAGTTATCTTGTTAGAAAGATGCTCCTGGTTCTGAACTAAAATCTGTCTTTGAACACCTAGGTTCTGGCTGTGCCTCTGATACCCTACAGATAGTCCCCTTGACAGCCTTTCACCCACGCAAGGACAATGACCATGTCAACACTCCCTTCACCTCCTGTTGTCCTCTTTTTTTCCCCTCCAGCATAAATGAGTTTCTTCATTCTTGATACCACATTTTTAACTGCCCTGGGGGTGAAAAAAAACTTTAACAATGGACTCATCCAAATTCCCAAAGCAAGTTAAGGCTTCTAATAAATTAGGACCAGAGACTGGGCTTCCCAGGTAGGGTTAGTGGTAAAGAAACCACTTGCGAATGCAACAGATATAAGAGACACAGGTTAGACCCTTACATTGAGAAGATCCCCTGGAGAAGGGCATGGCAATCCACTCTAGGTGAATCGCATGGACAGAGGAGCCTGGCTACAGTTCACAGGGTCGCAAAGAGTCAGACACTACTGAAGTGACTTAACACACAGAGACCAAGTCTAACGTTCGCTCTTCCATGAATTCTCTCCAGACACAAAGACCTTGTACATCATTAAAAAAATGGCTCCTTCCTCCTGGGTCCCCACGACATTCCATCCAAATGCTCTCCCCAGTGGAGGCCCCCAGAATCCATGGTTTCCCTGTGTCCACAGCTGGCAGCTTTTTCAGCCTCCCTGTGGGTTAGATAGGGCCCTGTCCCTTGGTTCTGTAAAAAGCAAATGAACTGATAGGTGCCACTGCCAGGGTTAGTCCAGAAGAATCTCCCACACACATTCCTCTGATTTCTTCACCTTCCTGGCTGGCTGGGACAGAGACCACGGTGACTCTGAAGGTCACAAGAGGATGGTAGAGTCGGCTTTAGCTAGGAGCCTAAGACAAAGAGAGCCCCCATCCAACAGGAACACTGAATTCAGTCCACACTAGATGAGCGGCAAATAAACTCTTACCCTTTGAATACTGCTGAAACTGTTTTAACTCAAACTACATGGTCCCTTTAACAACTTACTCCACTCATATACACAAGAGGCCTGTCTCTTCCAACCAGACTCCATTCCTTGAAAACAGGAGCAGTGTCCTGCACCTACTGTACCCGTGCACACAGTGCCCAGCATGTGGAGGGAGTTCATACAACTCCAGAGACTCCCAGATGATGACTGAAGAAAATCTAGATCTGAATGCTGCTGCTGCTGAGTCGATTCAGTCGCGTCCAACTCTGTGCGATCCCATAGACGGCAGCCCACCAGGCTCCCCCGTCCCCGGAATTCTCCAGGCAAGAACACTGCCCAGTGTCTTCTTTTCACAATTACATGCTTTTTCAATAAGCATCGTCTCCCACTAGTTTAAAGATGATGGGAATGCTCTGTGGAGAGATTTTGCTCTGAAGATGTTATAAATATGGCTTATAAATTACTGTTTCTGGTATTTGTGAAGATGTTTCCTCAAGAACTGGGCAAATGCCTGATTTCCCAGTGGATCAGCCAAACTCTGTTTATATTACAATTTAAAGACTCTTGTAGAGTCTTTAAACACACACTTTTACACACTTTAAACATACACTCTTCTGTGTGTCTATGTATATGTGTGTGTGTGCATATATATGTTTTTTTCTCCCCTAGGAGAAAACATGAGTGACAATAAATATGTCACAATATGCTGTTTCCTAAGTACAGAATTCACAATAAACTGTGGAGAATTCTGAAAGAGATGGGAATACCAGACCACCTGATCTGCCTCTTGAGAAATCTGTATGCAGGTCAGGAAACAATAGTTAGAACTAGACATGGAACAACAGACAGGTTCCAAATAGGAAAAGGAGTTCGTCAAGGCTGTATATTGTCACCATGTTTATTTAACTTATATGCAGAGTACATCATGAGAAACGCTGGACTGGAAAAAACACAATCTGGAATCAAGATTGCCGGGAGAAATATTAATAACCTCAGATATGCAGATGACACCACCCTTATGGCAGAAAGTGAAGAGGACCTAAGAAGCCTCTTGATGAAAGTTAAAGTGGAGAGTGAAAAAGTTGGCTTAAAGCTCAACATTCAGAAAACGAAGATCATGGCATCTGGTCCCATCACTACATGGGACATAGATAGGGAAACAGTGGAAACAGTGTCAGACTTTATTTTTCTGGGCTCCACAGTCACTACAGATGGTGACTGCAGCCATGAAATTAAAAGACGCTTGTTCCTTGGAAGGAAGGTTATGACCAACCTAGACAGCATACTCAAAAGCAGAGACATTACTTTGCCAACAAAGGTCCGTCTAGTCAAGGCTATGGTTTTTCCTGTGGTCATGTATGGATGTGAGAGCTGGACTGTGAAGAAGGCTGAGCGCCGAAGAATTGATGCTTTTGAACTGTGGTGTTGGAGAAGACTCTTGAGAGTCCCTTGGACTGTAAGAAGATCCAACCAGTCCATTCTGAAGGAGATCAATCCTGGAATTTCTTTGGAAGGAATGATGCTAAAGCTGAAACTCCAGTATTTTGGCCACCTCATGCGAAGAGTTGACTCATTGGAGAAGACTCTGATGCTGGGAGGGACTGGGGGCAGGAGGAGAAGGGGACGATAGAGGATGAGATGGCTGGATGGCATCACTGACTCGATGGGTGTGAGTCTGAGTGACCTCCAGGAGTTGGTGATGGACAGGGAGGCCTGGCGTGCTGTGATTCATGGGGTTGCAGAGTCGGACACGACTGAGCAACTGATCTGATCTGATCTGAAGTACAGAATCAGAATAAAGTTCATATATTCAGGATACCACATTACTCTTTTTAGACAGCGTGACTACTGTACAAGGTAACATTTATCACCTCTCCTCTGTACTGAATCCCCTCCCTCTCGTATTTTGTTGTGCTGGTTTTATTGTATCCAGCACGGGTACTATTTAAAAAGCCAAGTCTTGTCTGCTGCTGCTGCTGCTGCTACTGCTAAGTCGCTGCAGTCGTGCCCGACTCTGTGCGACCCCACAGACGGAAGCCCACCAGGCTCCCCCGTCCCTGGGATTCTCCAGGCAAGAATACTGGAGTGGGTTGCCATTTCCTTCTCCAATGCATGAAAGTGAAAAGTGAAAGTGAAGTCGCTCAGTCGTGTCCGACTCTTAGCGACCCCACGGACTGGAGCCTACCAGGATCCTCCGTCCATGGGATTCTCCAGGCAAAAGTACTGGGGTGGGGTGCCATTGCCTTCCCCGAAGTCTTGTCTAGTACACTTATTCATTTTTCCGGCTTCAGAGCTTCCGGCTTTATAGATAGGTCTTCTTCACAGGTCAAAGTGGAGTTTATCATTCTTGGAAAGAAAGAAGGGTAGCACTAAGTCATGTCCGACACTTGTGATCCCATGAACTGTATGTAGCCCGCCAGGCTCCTCTGTCCATGGGATTCTCCAGGCAAGAATACTGGAGTGGGTTGCCATTTCCTTCTTCAAGGGAACTTCCCGACCTCAGGAATTGAACCCAGGTCTCCTGCACTGCAGGCACATGCTTTACCAACTGAACTACACAGGAAAGCAGACTTTGGAGGGGATTTTAAATTCACAATCGGATTGCCAATGAGGCATCTAACAAAGAGCAGAGGGACTTTTTCCTATTACCTCTGCTAAGGATACACAGAGCATCAGGACCAGGAAAGTAAGTATCACGTGGCCAGAAAATTCCATTAAAAAAAAAAAAGAGAGAACTCTACTGCTGGGCTGAATGTTTGAAGAGTCACTTTAACCACATCCTGTAATCAAACCATCTGGAACACAGTGCTGCGATTAGTCACCCTGAACACTGGGCTTTATCTGAACAAATAGTGGAGGCAATGGAGTTGGGAGATAGGGCAGCACTAACAAGGGGAAGTGCAATGAAACACTTTATACCCTCGTGTGCTGCCACCCCCGTCATAAACCCCAGAGACACACTGCTCCGGTGTTCATGTCCAGCTTTATGAAAGCACAGTGAGCTTAAAGATTAAAGGACTGAAGGGCTAAAAATTGCTGGTTTGGATAAATGTTCTCTGTCGAGGGCTGGAAAATGTTGGCACCACTCTATCTATGTTAATTATAACCTCTCCAATGACAGTTCAGCATTCCTAGCAGGGTTTGATGTTATTTTCAGGACATTAAGAACAAGGTTCATTTATGGGAGGAGACATATGATTCTTTATTTGCCACAGGTTAATCTGAACACTGAGACAGTTCTTTTTGGTTCATCTAAAGCCCGTCCATAAATAACAAGAAAAAAATCTAAGACCTTAATCCGAATAAATATGCTAAACCAATACCAAGAAGCAATTGCAAAATGCTGTTTCTAATCTACATTTTTAAAGACAGTATCTTTCTTACTTGACTAGCTTATCTCTTTAAAAAGTCTATTTGATCATCGGGATACAATCTATGGAAATCTTAAAAAAAAAAAAAAAAAAAACCTGAAATGATTCCCCCCACCCCACCCAAAATACATAGAATAAGCTCTAAAAAGAAGGAACGAAAAAAAAAACCCACTGGCTACAGAAGCCTTGTTTCCTCATGGGTCTTATGATTTTATACACAAAAGAACACAGGGCCACTTCCATCACTGTCGCCTCCCCTGCAGCCTTTGTTCTGAGGCCTGATGAGCTGTATTGATTTGGGAAAATCATTGAGCTTCTTGGAAAACTAGACTCTCGCTATTCACTGCCATCTATTTCTTTCCCGTGAAGACAGGTGGTCGATATCCAGTTGACTGGTCAGCGCAAAGAAGCTCTCACTGCTTTTCTTTTCTCGCTTCCCTAGAAACATTATCCTTCTCCACTTCTAGAAAACACAATGGCCTGTGAATAAGTCTTGTGGGTACAAAGAGGGAGCAGGAATCAGGCTTGTGTCAGGCACCCCTGGGGAACACAGAAATACCACCCCACATATTTGCATGGAAGCTTGCACTGCCTACGGATGATGATGGTATTTTCACGACCAAGAATTACGCAACTTTCAACACTCACGAAAATTCTGAGAGCCCTAAATGTAATTCAAAAAAAAAATCAAAACACTTGAGATAGTAGATCATTAGAGCCCAAATAATATTTACTCAAGAGGTGCTTTACTTCTTTTAATAATCAGTGCTTGTGTTTTAGCAAGTTTCATAGTTTATAGGTGTCATTTTAAATATGATCAGTAATAACTACAAAAAAAATTGCTTTTAAGTTAGGCAGACACACACATCCTAAAGCAACACTGTGCTTAATGGCTTAAGGCTAGTTTTAAATATGTACACACACACACACACACTTAGATCAAATACAGCAGCCATTAACACCACAATATATAGCCTGTGCTCCTTACGTAGTTTCACTACTAGTTTCTGTGCCAAGTCCCAGCTTGGGGACAGACAGCCGGACAGGTGATGATGCCACTGTTGGGACTGTGGGGGTACGGAGAGGACTGGCCCCTTAGCTTGCTTCAACAAGGGCAGCAAGTCACACTTATGTAGGCTGCATCAAAAATCACCCTTCATGTCCCAAGAAGACACTTTTCAGACTGTGATCCATTAAGGCTCAGCCAAAACACAACAGGTAAGAGATAAAAGATGAAGGAGGGGGAGAGGCAGAAGGGAGAAAGAAGAGACGGAACAGAAAAACCGGTCTCTGAGACAGACATTTAGGGCAATTTAAATGCATTAACTGAACAGGTACACGTTCGGAGTATATGTACACACATACGCACACATGTACACATTTGTACAAAGAGGTTTCATTTCTCGTCTTTGATGAAATGTTTCAGTAAGGTATCCCTTGAGGCTTGATAACATGGAGGTAAGCAATAGCACCACTCTGAGGTTCTGGGGCAAAGTTCTTAACTTGAACTTCTGCTCCTTGGCAGGCAGGCACTGGTTTATGTGAAATCAAGATGCACTTAAATGAATGACTTCAAGTGCCAGCAGGTTTCTCGCACCCTCTCCTTTTCTGAGGCACAATTTCCTCATTAGAATAGGAGAATGATGCCTCACCTCTCCCCAGGCCTCCTCGCTTCCCTCTCTTTCTCCCTGGGAAGACGAGGGTTCAATGCCAACAGTAACAGAATAGCCTCCCCTCCCCCAATCCAGTCTCACAAGCCTCAATTATTAGCTCGTTGGGAAATAATTTCTTTTCTTCCTTTAAATAAAAGCATTTCAAAGTTTGAGGAAGGTATTTGATAAGTATTTACTGAAGGAAGCCTACAATGAGCCATGATAAGGATATGGTTGTTATTTTATTACCTCTTAACACATCATTCCTTTAAGAGGGTTATTTTTGGAGACAGCAGTGCAGGAGGGGCCCTGGGCAGACAGCACACCGCCAGCATCCCCCCAGGAGGAGAAGGAAATAGCCTCTACACACTCCCACTTGCAGGCTCTTGGGGCACTGAAGATAAGCAACTGAAAGAACGCAGGCCTTTCAAATCATCAGGCCCAGTCGTTTCCTGTACTTAATATTAATTACAGGATCTTTTCAGCTAACAACTTCTACAGCCAGGATCTCCACAATGCTCTTTCTGCAACTTGAAAAGCAGGGAAATAGACCAGCAAAACCAGACCAAAGACAGACTATCCTGAAGGCAGGACATTCCCCTCAACACCACTGCCCCTAAAAGAGGGGTCTCTGGGGCTAAAGGGGAAGAAAAGTGCAGGAAGCCAGGAATTCAACAGACACCAGCCCGGTCCCCTGGCTCCTGATGCAGGCTGCCGTCTGTCTCTGACCCAATGCCTCCGGTCTGTCTCTTACCCAACGCTCCCCTGAGGCAGGAGCAGGAGAAGAAGGAGCAAGAGGGGAGGCAAAGTAATCATTGAGATGAATGAAACAGAAAGATGCAAAGCAAAGAAAATCTAAGACTGAAAACCCTCACATATTTGGGGAGGGAGGTAGGCTGGCTGAGGAAAGGGTTATGGAGGCACCAGTTCTCGGAAACCTTTCATCATCTGTCTACCTCCCAAACCTCTTGCAGATCAATCTCGGTGGGTGATGAGCAGATTTAAATGCTTGTGGATTGCTTGGCAGAATCTGTATAACACAACTGCAGATTTGGGGACTGCATTTTAAAATACTTTCTTACCATCTCTAGTCCTTGAGATACAAGGAGACAGTGGGAACCAATTGACAATTACCTCACATCAAAAAGCTGCTACTGATGCATGCATCTCCCTGGGACTGAAGAGCCAGGCTTCATATAAATTATGATGCTTTATTTAAAGCCAGAGCGCTTATTTGCTTTTGTGCCAGCTCTGGGCCCTTTTCATCTGCAGCTCTACTGGGCCCAGGAGAGCACACATTCCTACAGCTCTGCTGGCCACCAGCTGTGTCCCCGTAAATCATAAAACCTCTGAACAAGCCATTCTTTACAAAGGCCAACAGCATTTACTGGAAATGATCACTCTGCTATTATTCCACTTGCTGAAATTTAAAATAGCAATTTACAACAGCAGCTGAAAAACAGGGAACTGCCTCTCTCAACTGTGTGTGTGTGTGTGTGTAAGTAAACAGGAAGGCTCTGTGTGTGTGTCTCTGATTAACGTATACGGCACACAAAGGGGTATATTTTGTGTGTTACCTAAAATTCATCATCTTTGCACAAATAAAAAGGAAACAAGGGATGCAGATGTCAGAGAAGGCAAAATCTGCACCCTCACAATGATAGGCAATGGGTGAGTGAGGATTCTGTCACCAGTGACCCTCCCTGTTCCCACCTGGACCTGGCCATGCCGGCGGCAGGCAGCGTTGGAGGTAATTCACACCCTCTGCTAAGTAAAGTCACATAATTATGGCTCTGGTTCAGAATGTAATTTTAAAAAAAGAAAAAGAAAGAAAGAAACTGAAGGAATCAAGTCTAATCAAGCTCAGATTGCAGTCAGTTTTCCTGCAAGGACTGGACAAGGGAAAAAGACAGAAACGATGAGAGTCAGTGGGGATCTAATAGAATAGCCTGAACTTCTGAAGAGATGGCTCTGGAGACAGACTCACCAGGTTCAAAGCTGCTTCACCTTGAACTATACCTCTCAGGGCCTCCATTTCCCCATCTACAGAGTAGAATGAATATCAAAGAACGTGTAATTTATGGAAAGCAATTAACATGCGCACTGACACAAAACAGTCACACAGCAAATGAACTCGGGCTTCCTCACCCCTGGACTCTCCTGTAATCCAGGTGGAAGGAGATGTGAACATACTAAGAGTCTCCTCAGAAATAAAGCCAGCATCAAGCAAGGCCTCCTGTGTCTCTTCCAGAGAAAGCATGGTCAGACACGGGCACCTGCACTAATTATCCTATAATTCCTGGTGACCAGGCTTATTGTACATGTGTTGTATCTGTCTCTTAGAATCTTGGGGGCTACAAATTCCAATATTAAAGACTTGTATTATTTTTGATCAACAGCAAGGTCCTACTGTATGGCACAGAGAACTATATTCAATATCCTATGATATATCATAATGGAAAAGAGTATTTAAAAAAAGAACATATATATACATAAACCAATCACTTTGCTGTGTAGCAGAAATTAACACAGCATTGTAAATCAATTACACTTCATTTTTTTTAAAAAAAGGAGTTTTGTTATTTCTAGACCTACCACCTATTTCAACCAATAAAAAGTCATATTTCCTACCATATCCATTATTTAAAGCAAACATTTCCTCATTTCACCACCCAACAATAACGCCACTACGAAATGCAATCTAAATCACTGAAGCCTCATCTCTAGACTGGGGGTAAGGAAGCCTCACATCAAGTTTTCAAGAACAATGAACTGAACCCCTGACATCTGCCTAAATTATCAAAAATAAAAATCCAAGGTCCCCACCACCTGACAACAGAAACCAGGCCCAGCAGCAAGGCTCTTGGGGATGCAGAGAGAGGTTAAATGCAAACTCATCTTTCCGACCCCAGCTGAAAAGACCAGTTTTCATGATAATGGTCAGAGGCTGTCTTCCCACCCTCCCCCATCTCACATTCCAAAGTTCTTATCTCTCAGGGAAGAAAACAGCCCCACAGAGTTACAAGTATTTCAATAACGTGCTTAGAGACCAGCTCTTTTCTGTAAACAAGCCTAATGAAGCGTGACTAATAGTGCTCTCTGAGAGCTGAGCACGGGAAAAGCGCCTTTGTTAGCACTTACTGGAGCAAGTCATCGTTTTGCTGGAGCAGAACAAAACTTAGCTGGTTATTGATTGACCAGCCTCGCTGGTGTCTCTGCTTGGCTGTACGCTTCTATGTACCGTATGTTTAAATACATGTGTTTATGTGGACGCAGATGCTCTGTACACACACTCATGTGTACACAGTCACACGCAGTCATCTCAGCTAACTTTGGGTGACGTATCTTCTGCAAACCTGATGAAAGATTCAAGACATCTAACTGTAACCTAACTCCTGTATCCCTTCTAGCCCTTGATATTCCCTAACATTTTCTCTCCATGCAGTCAGTACCAAAGACCTCAGTTTTACAGTCTGTAACCAACACTCCCATGGACACTGTGCTGGTTTCCAAAGTCCTATGATTATACCCTAGAGGTGGTTTTCTTTTGCTTTTTAATAAATTCCAAATTGCCAGTGTTTCCTTCCCCAATTCACTTATAGATTCTGAAATTTAGCCTCACATGATAAACGCTAAGGAAATATCCCATGAAGATGTGAATTCTCTTCTTTAGTTAAGTTTGCCGTTAAGTGTTATTCATACACACAGCAGTGGTGTCAGCAGGAAGATGTGACGTTGACCTGGACTTCTTTTTAGGACCAATAAGAATTTGTGTCAAAACGTGCTTTCCTTGTGACTGTAAGCACAAATTTCCGTATAAATTATTGACTGCACTTTGGCCTCATCTGAAACATTAGCCCCGCAGGCTGATAAGTTCTGACCCCAGGTGGCACATCAAGCCTCTCAGAAGAGGCAGGAACCTTCCTGCTTTGCACTGGGGACTAAGGCGTGAGAGCCAATCCATCAAACGCTCTGACAGCCTTTACGGCCTCCGAGCATTAAGCCCAAGTCAACTCCAAGACTCCCATTGTTCGCATTATTCTCCTCCTCTCTGGTCTGATGAAGTTAGGGTTAAGTCCAAGGCTTCAGCAAGAGAGAAAGGCTATTGTTAGTAACTCAGTCTTTATTGACTCTGACCTGTAGGGCAGCCAGTTTGAAGTCTTCTCCAGAAAGTAATGCACTGTTAATTGCTGCTCATCATCAGGGTGTGTTTTATACACCTCCTTCCACAGAAAGAAGACCTGACTCAACATTTCAACATCTTTCCGGGTTTCCTTGTAATTCTCCTGAGTGAAAACACTCTCTCTCTCTGTGTGTGTCTCTCCCTCCCTCCCTGTCTCCACCAAAATCTGATCTGTATCCACCTCATATCCTGAATCTCTAATAACCGACACAAACATAGAATGTTTGGTGGGACAATGCTAACACTTGGGAGCTGGCATATGGAACGTTAATTTTTTTTTTTTTTTCCACAGCAAGTATCTGTGGGGATTAGTTCACAGGGCAGGAAAATGCTTGATGGAGAAATTATTATTATTTCTCCATAATATTATTATTTCCTTCTGATGTCCTTTGCTTAAACTAAAGATCTTTTCCAGCTAAAACGGGAAGTTAGATTTGTTAGCAGCTAGCAACTGACTGGATGAGGGTAAAGGTACAGAATGCCACTTAGGTTCTGTGTGAGGAATGTCACACTCTAAAGCAGTTGCAGAATTACTGGTCCAAAGGCTTTCTCAGTTTTCTCTGAAAGAAAAGCCAGGCAGATCAAAATAGGCCTCCCAGAAGAGAGGGGCCTGGTAAAAGGTAAGCACCAGGGTACCCAGGACTGTCCCTTAAGTGCAATGGGTGCCCAGACCAGGCCAGCCACACAGCAAAGTCCCCCCAGACCTGCTGAAACTGTTGACCGACAGCCTGAGTCTGACTCATGCCAGGGAGAAAATTACATGTTGACACTGAAGAAATCAAACTTCTTGGATACAGGAAAAAAAAAAGGGGGGGCGGGCAGAAAATCCAAATGGCTGAGTGTTTTATTGAGCTTTTGATTTAGAGGTTTTGGGTCACGAAGTGCGACAACATTTAGCCACGAGACCGATTATGCTACTTTATTTCGTATATCCCAGTGTATGAATTAGTAACAGAAATTAGTGCGTGTTTTTCCAAATGAGTGAACAGAGAGCCATTTTTCATTTGATAGTATACTGACTCCAAGGTATGTGAATGTAATACTAGATTTGATAAGGTTTCCCAAGGGGTGCTAGTTAAGAGAGCAAAGTTTCTTGGTGCTGCGGATTACATTTTCTGATGCCATTCAATTTAAGTTTAATATTAAAGAAAAAGAGAATTTTCTAATTCAACCAAGAATGCATGGTCAAAGCATTCGAGTATCAAATGATACTCGAAAGTATCATGGGCTACAAGGGCCAAACATTTTATTTTGTAATGTACTCAAGACAAAACTGCATGTGTACACTGTTCTTATACAAAAGGTCTTTCTATGTCTCGATGCCCAGAAATTAAGAGAAAAGATTTCACTAAAATATTCAAGTAGCTGCTATATATAAAAACAGACTCTGTCTTAGAGTTAATAATATTAAAGCTGCAAAGGGGCCAAATTGATCACTAAAATGAATTCGAGATTTGTTCACTGAATCTTGGTATAGTTACATTTGGGGTCTCCTCTGAAGCTGCAGAGATGGCAATCCAAAACTATTAAAATCAGCATTATCTTACACAACAGGCAGTTAACATTTGTGTTACTGTCCCCAGGGGGTAAAGACAGAACATAAATATAAGAATACTGATACGTGTACGGCACAAGAAGAAATGTTTTTTACATAGATTATCTCATTTATTTCTCAGCGCCTACATGTCAGGTTCTTTTATTATCACTATTTTACTGATGAACAAATGAATAAGAAAGTTTAACTGACGGACTTGCCCCCAGTCAGAGATTTGAAGGCAGGCAGGCTGACTTTTGATAGCATGCTTCTAAATGCATTGTGTAAGTTTAAACAAACGTAAGTTTCTGAACATCACAATTTCGTGAAGGAACTACGCATGCATGGACGGGAATCCACAAGGTCACAGCACTGTAACAGATGATCAGTAGTGGGCTTGCAGGCCAGCACATGCATCTTTTCCCAGCTCCACAGGAGACATCAGTCTTGGTAGCTTGAAAGTGACCATGGTGAGAATATATACCACAGCAAACAGCAGAGAATACACATGGGTATTCTCTTCCTGCCAGCCCCCAACTCCCACCCCAGCAGTTAACTATTTATCAGCACCTCCCCCTGTTCGTCGCTCAGTCATGTCCAACTCTTTGAGACCCCACCGACTGTAGCCCACCAGGTTCCTCTGTCCATGGGATCCTCCAGACAAGAACACTGGAGTGGATTGTCATTTCCTTCTCCAGGGGATCTTCCTGACCCAGGGATAGAACCCGGGTTTCCGGAATTGCAGGCATATTCTTACCGTCTGAGCTACAGGCAAGTCCCATTTATCAGCACACCAATGCTTAAATGCTTAATTTGTTAAATTACTCACTTCTCTTTTAAGTACCTTGTCAGAGAAAACACTGGTCTGGGAAAAGCACAGAATCTGGAAACACTTCTATATTCAACCTTTGTTTAACTGCTTAGATGGTATTATCTATCCATAGTATAAAACCAAGGGATGAGACTACACTTCTAACTTCTTAGGATTTTAGACATGTTTAAAAGGAATTGCAATTCACACCCCAGACTTCTACTTCTATTTAAGCACTCATATCTCATCGGTCATCAAGTCATGCCTACTTTGACTCCTAACCAATCTCCACTCCCTCCCTTTCATCCATATCACAGTCCAGGCAGGCCTTGGTTACCACCCCCACCCCGCCCCACTCACCACTTACTTCTCCCCTGCCTCACACCACAGAGTGCATTTAAACGTCCCTGGCACACAATAATAGATCACTTCATGCCTTATTCCTATCTTTTGCCTAGGAAACCTGGACTTGCCTTAATCTTCGGAGTCCAAGTTCAGGTGCCTGAACTCAAGGAAGCCCTGAGGCTGCCTGACTGCATCTGAGGATACTTCTATCACAGAACTTACTGTCACATTTCAGATGCCTGACTTTTACCTGCCAACCACTCAGAAAGGCCAAGCCCTAGATCTTTCAAAGTGCCTGGCAAAGAACAGGTACTCAAGTAAGTGAGTTTTTGTTTTAAGGCAAGTGAAACAAAATGAATAAAAGCACAGAAGAACCCTCCTACACTGTAGGTGGGAATGTAAGTTTGTGCAGCCACTACGGAAGTCCCCTAAAAAACTAAAATACAGTTGCCATATGATCCAGCAGTCCTACTCCTAGGCATGTATCTGAACAAAACTCTAATTTAAAAAGATAATTGCAAGCCCTATGTTCATAACAGCATTATTCAAAATAGCCAAGACATGATAACAATCTTAATGTCCATTGACAGAAGAGCAGATAAAGAAGACGTGGTACATATACACAATGGAATACCTCTCAGCCATAAAAAGGAATGATACAGTGCCATTTGTAGCAACATGGACGAAACTAGAGATGATCGTACTAAGTGAAGTCAGAAAGACAAATGCCATATGATATTACTTACATGTGGAATCTGAAATGTGATACAAATGAACCTATGTATGAAACAGGAACAGAATCGTGTACACAGAGAATGGAGTAAAGGTTGTCCAGGAGGAGGGGGTTGGGAGGATGAGTGGGAGGCTGAGGTTAGCAGATCTAGGCTATTACATATGGAATGGATAAACCACAAGGTCCTACTGTATAGTACAGGGAATTATATTCTATATACTATGATAGACCATAACAAAAAAGAATATGAGTATATGTATATATATGCATAACAGAATCATTTTGCTGTACAGCACAAATTAACACAACATTGTAAATCAACTACACTTCAACAAAAAAATGAATAAAAGCATAAAGCAACCACTACATTATACCTATATACACAAATCAAAATATAAAAGTGAAAAACCATGAAACTGAATATTCATCACCTGATTTTGATAATTACTAATCAAGGGAGCCCATCTCAGTTGATTCTTTCCATTTTTAAAATAACTTGGTGATAATATAGATGTAAACAATTTGGCTTTATTTATCTATTTTTTATTAGAAAATTTTGTGAACTAAGTATTCTTGTAAGTTAAATCGGGAGCTTTCCTCTGATTTCAAAAGCCATTCACTTCTAATGAACTATTACAAAAGCAATTGATGAGGTACATTTGTTGCTCACATGACGCAGACACTCTCAACATGGATCATAACCTGCCCAGTCCTGGCAGATCCAGATCTGCTAAACCTCTCCCCTTGCTTCTTCAATTTAATGAAGAGTCAGATCGAACAAATCTCCTCCCAGTAGCCTGCCACTGGTTCTTCGCCCAGACTCTGGGCCCCAAAGAGAGATTTGTCATTGCTTAAATAAATGTTACAGATGTAATAGATAAAGTAATAAAGAAAACAGGGCTTTTATAAAACAAAGTTGACAGAGCAGAAAGCTCTGTCTCTATAACGGGACGTACGTTGGTGCGTTCTAGGCAGCCTGTGTGTACCAAAGGGAAACAGACAATGAAGCTTAGGAAGCATGAAATGACAGCCTTCTTTGCCTTTCAGGGAACATAAACTTTATTTGCTGAATGTAAATCTTAAAGCTGTGGTTTTCAATCTGCATGTGTGATCACTAGAAACTGAGTTCAAGGAAATATACAATTATTTAACTTACTGCTCAGCAATGCAAATCCAGGGTCACACATTCATGATTATTACCAGTGGAAGACTCGGGTAATGCTTTGAGTGATGTTTTTCCAGGTGTGATCCTTGTTGGCACAGATGACATCATCTGCCCCTTGGTTAATGTTACTGGAAGTGGTACAAGCATCATTTGTCCTCAACAAGGAGCCTATGACTTCTAATAGGGACTTGCCTGGTGCCAACTGAAACACAGAATGATGGTTTTCTTTCCCAGTGAACATATCCCTGTTCCCCCAATAACACAAATAGTTTCTTTTAAAATGTTATGTCTTTAGGCAGTTTGGGAGATGTGCCTGCTTATTCATACAAGGCAGATGGATATCAACCTCTTCCATATTCTTCACATTATAGTAAAGGCAGTTCCCTCTGCCCCAGAAGATTGGTAACTCACTTTGACTAGTCTCTACAACTCAAATGATCAACATTATAAACTGGGTCTGCTTGTGTGTTTTAATAGGCTTATCAGATTGTGGCGTTTAATACTGAATTCTAGTTAATTAGTTAATTAAAGTAGCCTGATTTTATGTGAAGGCATATTTTTAATAGAAATCTTATCAGATCAGATCAGTTGCTCAGTCGTGTCCGACTCTTTGCGACCCCATGAATCGCAGCACACCAGGCCTCCCTGTCCATCACCAACTCCCAGAGCTCACTAAGACTCACGTCCATCGAGTCAGTGATGCTATCCAGCCATCTCATCCTCTGTTGTCCCCTTTTCCTCCTGCCCCCAATCCCTCCCAGCATCAGAGTCTTTTCCAATGAGTCAACTCTTCGCATGAGGTGGCCAAAGTACTAGAGTTTCAGCTTTAGCATCATTCCTTCCAAAGAAATACCAGGGCTGAAGCTGGGTATTCTTTTTGCTTTGGCTCCATCCCTTCATTCTTTCTGGAGTTATTTCTCCACTGATCTCTAGTAGCATATTGGGCACCTACTGACCTGGGGAGTTTCTCTTTCAGTATCCTATCATTTTGCCTTTTCATACTGTTCATGGGGTTCTCAAGGCAAGAATACTGAAGTGGTTTGCCATTCCCTTCTCCAGTGGACCACATCCTGTCAGATCTCTCCACCATTACCCACCCATCCTAGGTTGTCGGGAGCCACCGCGGAGAGGTGCTAGAGCGGGCCTGGGTTGCCCCACGGGCATGGCTTAGTTTCATTGAGTTAGACAAGGCTGTGGTCCTAGTGTGATTAGATTGACTAGTTTTCTGTGAAGTATATGTAAATCATGGTATGCAGGCAAATAGTCTACAAAGTAGAATTACATTATAAATTATAAAAACTGTTATTCTAAAAAATGGACATAACAGCAATAATAGAAATGCCAGTAATGAACATATGAGTAAATACAGTCAAGGCAGATGCAGAGGGTGTCATGAGGAGAGAGGATGATAGACACGTAAACTTTTATTTACTTTAATATGAATCAGCAATGCAATTGAGAATGCATGTTATTTATAATCAATCCTCCAAGATCATTTTTATTTAGGGTACACTCTCAGTCTCCTCAGAAACTAAAAAAAGAAATTTACTGACGTGAGTTTGGGGGCTGGAAAGAGGGCAATAAACAGTTACCCATGAAGCACTGTTCCCCATGACACCGGTTCTATGCCTCTTCCTGTAGGTTACACTGCACACGACCCACAGGAAAGCTGTCTGACAAGCACTCAAAGTGGCCTCCTGGGAACGGGTGTTCATTCACTGCAGATCCCAAGAGCAGGCTTTCCCTAACCACAGCATCTCTCTCTGCTCATGGTCACCCAAGCATGCTGGAAGGTCTTGCTGTCAAGACACCTGCTAGCCTGACACAACTGTCAAAAAGGACACTGATAACAACAGTGCTCTTAGTAACTGTAAGAGAACCCACAGGAATGAGGGTCTTCCTATCTTCTAGGCAGAATCCCACATTTTAGAGACTATGCTGGCAGGCTAATGAAGAACACTACTGTCTTTGCCTACAACAAATATTACAACGCTCGGGATTGTACTTTTGTTTGCCTGTACATTTAACAAGTGCATTTTGTGCTGAATCTGTTTTAGGCACTATGTAAGATGTCTTACAGAACCGTATGACTCAGCAATCCCACTACTGGGCATATACCCTGAGGAAATCGTAATTCAAAAAGATACATGTACCCCAATGTTCACTGCAGCACTATCTATAATAGCCAGGACATGGAGGCAACCACATCAATCAACAGATGAATGGATAAAGAAGATATGGTGTATGTATACCACAATGGAACAGTACCCAGCCATAAAAAGGAACAACACTGAGTCATTTGTAGAGATATGGGCGGACCTAGAGTCTGTCATACAGCGTGAAGTAAGTCAAAAGGAAATACATACAGTGCATTGATGTGTATATATGGAATCTAGAAAAATGGTACAGATGAACCTATTTGCAGCGCAGAAATAGAGGTGCAGATGTAGAGAATGAACCTGTGGACACAGGGGGAGGCGGGGTAGACAAATTGAAAGGGTAGCACTGATATATATGTCCTGCTACTGCTGCTGCTGCTGCTGCTAAGTCGCTTCAGTCATGTCCAACCCTGTGCAACTCCAGAGACAGCAGCCCACCAGGCTCCCCCGTCCCTGGGATTCTCCAGGTAAGAACACTGGAGTGGGTTGCCATTTCCTTCTCCAATGCATGAAAGTGAAAAGTGAAAGTGAAGTCGCTCAGTTGTATCTGACTCTTAGCGACCCCATGGACTGCATCCTACCAGGCTCCTCCATCCATGGGATTTTCCAGGCAAGAGTACTGGAGTGGGGTGCCATTGCCTTCTCCATATATACCCTGCTGCTGCTGCTAAGTCACTTCAGTCATGTCCGACTCCGTGTGACCCCATAGAAGGCAGCCCGCTAGGCTCCCCCGTCCCTGGGATTCTCCAGGCAAGAACACTGCAGTGGGTTGCCATTTCCTTTTCCAATGCATGAAAGTGAAAAGTGAAAGTGAAGTTGCTCAGTTGTGTCCGACTCTTAGCGACCCCATGGACTATAGCCCACCAGGCTCCTCCATCCATGGGATTTTCCAGGCAAGAATACTGGAGTGGGATGCCACTGCCTTCTCTGATATATACCCTACAACATGTAAAATAGTAATATAGTGGGATAGTAATATAGTGGGAAGCTGCTATATAGCAGAGGGAACTCAGCTCAGTGCTCTGTGATAACCTAGATGAGTGGAATGAGGGAGCGGGGTTCAAGAGGGAGGGCAAGTATATATATACTCATAGCTGATTCAATTTGTTGTATAGCAGAAACTAACACAACACTGTAAAGCAATTATACTACAATAAAAAAAGAAAATGTCTTATGGATACTTAAGTCATTTAATCCTCCTATAAGCAATGGCACCCCACCCCAGTACTTTTGCTTGGAAAATCCCATGGACGGAGGATCCTGGTAGGCTCCAGTCCATGGGGTCGCTAAGAGTCGGACACGACTGAGCGACTTAACTTTCATTTCTCACTTCCATGCATTGGAGAAGGAAATGGCAACCCACTCCAGTGTTCTTGCCTGGAGAATCCCAGGGACGGGGGAGCCTGGTGAGCTTCCGTCTATGGGGTCGTACAGAGTCGGACACGACTGAAACGACTTAGCAAGCAAGCATAAAGCACAGTATGTTGGGGGGGAGGGCACTAGGGGGAGAGGCATAGGATATTCATCTCCACTTTACAAAGGACAGGCTGGGGCATAAAGCAGGAAGTGAGTTACTGCCCAAGGTCACACAGGCAGTAAGCTGTGGAACTGTGAATTGGAACCCAGGGGGTCTAGCTCAGTTTGTGACAATGACCCAATGTCCCCATATACACTGGGACAGAGGATGAACACCGACCCTCAAGTCAAGGGGTTTACCTTTTGGTCTAGATTATTTTGGGCTTCCCTGCTGGCTCAAATGGTAAAGAATCTGCCTACAGTGCAGGAGACCCAGGTTCAATCCCTGGGTTGGTAATGTCCCCTGAGGAAGGGAATGGTAACCCACTCCAGTATTCTTGCCTGGAGAATCCCATGGACAGAGAAACCTGGTGGCGATAGTTCATAGAGTTGCAAAGGGTTGGACATGACTGAGCAACTGATACTTCCATTTCACTTATTTATTTTATATAATGAGTTTCATGATATCATATCCTGAATTCTCATAATATAAGCAAATCAAAAAGTCATGCAATTTTCAAGTACAAAAGAATCTTGAAGATCACTTATTCCAAACTTGCTCTCTGTATGGAGAAGGAAACTAAGACTCCAGAGACATTACATGTCTGGTCCCAGCTTCCAGGACAAAGGAGAACAGAGCCAAAACTGTACCTGAGTCTCCAACATCCTTCGCTTCCAGTAATCCTCTGCATCCACACACAAGCACTCAAGGTGAGCAGCAACAGGATGACAGTCAACAGGCTCTCAGCGCTTCTCCAGTGAGCAAAGGGTCCCTTCAGGGCCCATCACACAGCTGAGTGGTCTGACCACCAGCCAAGAGCCACTGCAGGATTTTGCTCCAGTGAGACTAACGCTCATCCCAGAGATTAGAAGTTGCTTTGGAGGAGTGGGACGATCAAAAAAAAAGACTCTGAAGTTTGGGCAAAGAAAAACCTGGAGCATGAGCAATAACCAAAGTCTTGTGGTAAGTGACATGGGAACAAGAGACTCTCCTTTTCATTTAATGAAGCCTAAACACACATGCTCACGTGCTACTTGCTGAGTGAATGATGTCAAAAATAACATTACAAAGTAGAGTTTATCTAAACTTGCACTAAGAACCTTTTGTTCTACTTGCTTTATTTTATCACGGGGTTCAAAAGTAGCCAATGAAGGCTGAAAGCCTGGGGCTGTATCCCAAGCGTTTGCTGTCTTTGCTTTAGAAAAGGGGTGTTCTCAGGATGGCTGGCAATCAGTCACTACACCTTCCTGGCCTGTGGAGATGGTATGTGGCCAAGACGTCTAGCAAGAATGGGTGGGCAACACACGATACCTAAACCAAACAGAGCGTTAGCTACAGTAAACGCCATGGAGCAGCACTATTCTCAATAGCCAGGATACAGAAGCAACTCAAGTGCTCCTGATCAGCCAGCCATAAAAAATAACAAAATTCTGCCATCTGCAGCAGCGTGGACGGACCTAAAGAATATCATGCTTGGTGAAATAAGGCAGACAAAGACAAACTATTGTTTGATAGAGTGTATATGCAAAACAGAAACAAACTCATGAAAACTAGTGGTTACCAAAGAGGAGGGATTAAGAGACACCAACTACTACATATAAAATACATAGGCAACAAAGTTATGCTGTATAACATAGGGAATTATAGCCATTATCTTTTTGTAATAACTTTTAATGGAGTATAATCTATAAAAACACTTGAATCGCTATGCTAATATATGAAGCTAATATTGTAAATCAACTACACATCAGGTTTTGTTGTTTTTTTTTTTTTTTAAAAAGGAATCAAGGTTCCAATTTTGGAGGAAATATAGGGCAGGTTTTTGATTGGACTACAGAGAAATCTGTCAATCTCTTCCACACACACACACACACACACACACACACACACACACACACACACCCCACCCCCCAGCAAGATAATAGATATGGGTTTCAAACTCAGGCTAATCACATTCTATATTTTTCCCCCAGACTCCAAGGATAATACAAATCCCCTTGAGTGCTTATTAAAAATACTGATTCTTACCACTACTCACGCTCTAAGCATGTGAGGTGATTCTTACCAGAGAAACTAGGCTAACAGACTTTCAAGAAAAACGTTCATCAAACAAAAAAAGATATACATAAACCATGTTGAGTTTTACGAGGAAAGAAATGGGGCATAATGATTTTGATTAATTACTTTCTGACATTCTGAGGCAGAAGGTATTATGTTATTCCTTTGGGAAAAGTCACCAAGGAGCTTGGAATGAGGCTGAGAACTTTTTATCTGCCTGAGCCCTTTGACAGGAGTATTAATACAACAGCTTAACTCGGTTTAAAGCAAGAATTATTTCACCATCCAGACTAATCTCTTCTGGCAAGAGGCAGAATTCTGCTATGGCTACTCACAAAGGATGATGGAGCCCAGCAATCCTTTCTTCACTGAGGGGAATTTGGGGCTTTTCAAAATATTAATATAAGCTCACTTATTAAGATAAAACGATGTGCTAACAGTACTGGAAATTCTCACACTGGAACAGCTATCTATTTTTTTTTCCTTTTCTTCATAAAAACAGTCTACAATTAAGGGTATCCATTTTTACATCCTAGCCTCAAATATTAATGATATGCTAATGCTACATACTGTATGCTCTTTAATCAGAGGTCAAACAAGTGGACAGGTACTGTGCAGATCAAAAATAAAGTGCAGTTTAGAGGCAATGCCAATAGCCTTGTTATAGGCAGGATGCTTCTGCCAGAGATACAGTGTTGGTCACTCAGTCGTGTCTGACTCTGCAATCCCATGGACTGTAGCGTGCCAGTCTCCTCCATCCATGGGCTTCTCCAGGTAAGAATATTGGAGTGGGTTGCCATTCCCTTCTCCAGAGGATCTTCCCAACCCAGGGGTTGAACCCAGAGATATAGGCTTACCTGAGGTAGGTTTGGCTGAGTGCTGCTTCTAACTCTCACCTACTCACCCAACCTCAGAATTAGAGTTAAGCAGTACCCTTTTCATTAAGTATATCAAAGTCCTTTTCTTTGAAAAGGATGAGAGAGAGAGAGGGAGAAAGGGAAGAAAAGAGAATAGAGTAGAAAAGAAAGGGAGAAAGGGGGGAGGTGGGATGAAAAAAGAGAAAAGAAGCAAACAAGCTTGCCTTTCTACACTGCTCCACCACAAAAACCTCTTGTGAGGTCTTCAAAAATAACAATTCAGCAAAAAGTGACAGCAGAGCAACCACTGAGGCAACCCTTCTAAGTCCTTTTCAAAAGGCTGCTTTCAGAGAATCAATTTTCAATGTTGTTTCAGTTATTCTCAGATAGAAAACTTTCTCCCCCCTCCTCTTCTCCTTTGGAAATTTGGTAACCATAGTTTCTGTATCCTGCTGAGACTTGATATGTAGAGCTGTATTCTACCTGCTATTAAGCTGCTGATAGCAGTGTTTCTGTTGCAATTTATGAGCAATGTCAGTTGAAGGCAGAGAGTATTGTACACACTATATTTTCCCAGCTGGAGATCTCCGTGAATGGAAAGCAAAAACATGAATACACATGCATTGTGAGCTTGAGGGAATAAAAAGGCAGGGGAAAAAAGTCAGCAGGCTAAAATCAGGTGGGTGGTCCTGATTATAAACCAAGTAGATAATAAAATATTCAAAGGAAGCTCTAACTAAATAGTCAGGAAATGGACACATACAACATAGTGCGAAACCCAAAAAAGTCTTTTTTCTGCCTCTATGTCTCCCACTCAATTTTTAGAATTGGTGATTCGCCAAGACTCACCTGACCACCTGGGGTTTTCAAACAACTTGCCATATCCAAAAGGTCATTTGAAACCACGGAAACAAATCCCATTACACATTAAGTTTCTGAGAATGACTTTAGCCTGTAGTTACTACAATGGATCCAATTCCTAACCTTCTCTTCTAAATGCCTCAACTCACATGGTACCTCAAGAGTCAAATTTATCTCTTTGCCCTTAACCAAAAGTATTTCAGAAGAAAAAAAAATTAGGTTTTATTTTTGTGATTAAGCAACAGACACGTTGGGCTTCTTTATCATGGAGCACACAAAAAAGATAACAGAGCTCCTGAAGGCTCAATTCTACAGAGAAAGAAAGGATCCAATAATGATTCCAGAAATTACCCAGGAAAATTATTTTAAAAAACAGGAAAATACCTTTTTCCCTAATACTCTAGAGAAATACAACGTAAAATATTAATAATTAGTACCTTGTTAGATAAACTTGATTGGCCTGTATCAGTTGTTCCCATTAGAACTATGGAGGGAACGTTTTTATAATAACCATACTGTGCTCTGACCCCTAAATATCGTGATTCAGTTCATCTGCATTCCAGGACTGCTGCTGCTGCTGCTAAGTCGCTTCAGTCGGGTCCAACTCTGTGCAACCCCAGAGACGGCAGCCCACCAAGCTCCCCCGTCCCTGGGATTCTCCAGGCAAGAACACTGGAGTGGGTTGCCATTTCCTTCTCCAATGCATGAAAAGTGAAAAGTGAAAGTGAAGTTGCTCAGTCATGTCCGACTCTTAGCGATCCCATGGACTGTAGCCCACCAGGCTCATCCATCCATGGGATTTTCCAGGCAAGAGTACTGGAGTGGGGTGCCATTGCCTTCTCCGGTTCCAGGACTGCTGCTGCTGCTGCTGCTAAGTCACTTCAGTCGTGTCCGACTCTGCGTGATCCCATAGACGTCAGCCCACCAGGCTCTCCTGCCCCTGGGATTCTCCAGGCAAGAGAACTGGAATGGGTTGCCATTTCCTTCTCCAATGCATGAAAGCGAAAAAGTGAAAGTGAAGTCGCTCAGTCGTGTCCGACTCTTAGGGACCCCATGGACTGCAGCCCACCAGGCTCCTCCATCCATGGGATTTTCCAGGCAAGAGTACTGGAGTGGGGTGCCATTGCCTTCTCTGGTTCCAGGACTAGCACTTTTTAAAAAACACAATTCTAAGGGCTTCCCTGATGGTCCTGCTGCTGCTGCTAAGTCACTTCAGTCGTGTCCGACTCTGCGACCCCACAGACGGCAGCCCACCAGGCTCGTCCGTCCCTGGGATTCTCCAGGCAAGAACACTGGAGTGGGTTGCCATTTCCTTCTCCAATGCATGAAAGTGAAAAGTGAAAGTGAAGTCGCTCATTCATATCCAACTCTTAGCGACCCCATGGACTGCAGCCTACCAGGCTCCTCCGTCTATGGGACTTTCCAGGCAAGAGTACTGGAGTGGGGTGCCATTGCCTTCTCTGCCCTCATGGTCCAGTGACTAAGATTCTGCAATCCTAATTCAGGGGACGCAGGGTTCAATCCTTGGCCAGGGAACTAGGTCCCATGTGCCGCAACTAAGAGTTCACATGCCAAAACTAAAGATCTTTCAGGCTGCAACTAAGACCCAGTGCAGCCTAATTAATTAATTGGGAAAAAAAAACACCAAACACTATTCTAGTATCCTTCCTTATATGAAAACAATCTATCTCAGAGGAATAAATCAAACTATGCCCTCAGTAACATCAGTAGGCTAGAATGACTTGTAAAATGGGAAACTGTTTCCAGTACAAAAGGAAAAATGCATGCAAAATAAATAACCACGAAGAGCAAAAGGATCATTCACTGGAACATAGTTTAAGATTTTTCCTAAGCTAACACTGGAGCAGATCTTCAGTCAAGGTGCTCAATTGTCTTCCTAATCAGAATTTAATGTTTTTGATGCAAACATATCTCTGTACCAACAATACAAAATAAAAATACCAAGTCTGCTGAACTTATCAAGCCCAGAGCTAAATCAGAAAAAAATTACCATTTAAATAGCAACATGAAGTTCTTTGAAGAAACAGCCTTTGATGTTAGCATCTTGAATACTAAATGGCAAAAAATTTCAGATCTTAACATTGTTCACAAGAAACCCCCCCCAAATTAAATGTATCTCCTAGAAGTTGTTTCATCAGAAAAAAGCGAGAACCCAACTCATTTATCATAGGCTCGGTCGTACTCAGTACATAGTGATAGGAGGAAAGTCCTACTAAATTAAGGTGACTTTAAGAAGAAAAAAACGGAGGGGGAAGTACAATGGACTGGCTTCTAAAATGGCAGAAAAAAATTTAACAAGAGAGACTAGGCCCAAGCAGCTAACAAATTTCTGGAGCCCCAATATCCAACAAAGAGGAACTAACTGTAGTATCTATATCTACATGTCATCTCACACCCCACCATCAATGTGAGCGAGCCCACCTGTGCATCTTTCAAATAGATTCTGCACAAAGTTGAGAATACTTGTCGTTATTAAATTCTGTCTCTTAATTCACACAGGGAGGGATATCTTTTTCTACAAATGTACTGCAAATCTCTTACAAATGACTAGAAACACCAGGCAGTATGATGTATTAAATACATCTCTCACTCTTAATTATCGTGCAATTGATTAACCAGTTGGTAGATAAAACAGGCTGCACATTATTCAGACACTGCAAAACATTCATATTTATCTTCCAACCACAAGAGATGTTTTTTTCATTTCTAGTGGCTCACACAATGCTAGACAGGTAACAGATTTGGGGCAATTCTATTGAAGATTCTTGGCTTTTCACCTTTGCTTATTTGTTTTTAATATAATAGTATATTTGTGCTCAGTCACTCTGCTGTGTTCAACTCTTTGCGACTCCATGGACTGTAGCCAGCCAGGCTCCTCTGTCCATGGGATTCTCCAGACAAGAATACTGGAGTGAGTAGCCGGCCCCAGGGGATATTCCCAACCCAGGGATCGAACCCAGGTCTCCTGCATTGCAGGTGGATTCTTTACTGTCTGAGCCATCAGGGAGGCCCAATAGATTATCTCCAAAAGACCAAATCATATAAGTGAAACGGACAAAACACAAACCAGACAACAGCACCAAACTTCAAAAAGATAGGGTGGGGCAGGGTAGAGAGGAGGGGAGAGGAAAAGGTCATCACCTACAACCAGATTTTTACCTTGGCTTTGGCTTTATTTATCCATGACATCCCTACATGTTATAATCAACACTTAAGAATCTGCCATATTCCTATGACCAAACATTCATCTCTGAATAGGTTTTTTTATTTCAGGCTTATGCAGCATCTAGTTTCTGGTTATTTATCTAAAAAAGGAGAGCAACTGTTCAATTAAATTACAAAATTGACACTTTTTCCTGCTTATATACATATTCCTAAATCTTACAAACCTTTGCTTTCATTCTTCATAAGATAGTGAGTGCCTACAAAGTAGGTTTTATTGAGAGGCAAACCAAATCGATTATAAGCAAATCCACTCAGAACTGTAATACGGTAATAGGCCATGTTTCCCAAACTTGCCTGGTCATAACACCACCTGAGGAGCTTGGGGTTCCCAACCATTCCTCTGGAGATTCTGGGTGGAGGGGGTCTGCATTTTTTTATGCAATCCAGGTACATCTTATTATCAGGTAAAGTTGCATAGATCTTTCTGGATCTCATGCTGTGTTCAAGCAGCCCACAGTTCAGTGCTGAAGGTTCCAAAATGCTGCACATTAGAATCACCTGAGCGGTCTTTTAAACCCTCCCCCCGCAAAGCCCACCCCAATTTAAATGAGAACCTCTGGCAGTGGGCTTCAAGCATAAGCATATTTGAATTTCCCCATATGACTCCAGTGGACAGCCATTTTTGTGAACTAATGATCTAGTCTAGCTTACTGCTTCTCAGCACCCAGCGCTGATCAGAAAAACCTGTGGAAAGTTACAGATTAACAAACAAAAAAACAACGCGTAGACTCCATCTTAAATCAACCAAGTCAGAATCTCTGGACAGGAGACGTGAGCCATGGCATTTTCCCAAAATTCCTAAGATGATTTTAATGTGGAGTCTAGGCTGAGAAAAACAGGTCTACTAGATTCTAAAGTTAATAATAATAAAAAAAATTTTAACGACTTAATAAAAGTTTGTATCCAAACACCTTTTCTCTGCCAAGCACATGACTATGTTTGTCCAAGAGAACAACAAATTCTAAAGAAAACTGTCTCTTTTGAGGGAGAGCACAACTCAGCTGGTCAGATAAATAATACACTAAATGAACAAACAAGAGAATATTATGAACTATCAGTAAGGGTAGCATTTCTAAAACTCTGAATATATAAAACTGCTGGGAGAGGGAAATAAAAATGTTTTTTTGGAAGTGTCAGGTCACGTCAGCTAGGTGCCCAGGCCATTTAAAAGCAGGCAGACTCTTGATGAGAATTATTAAGGCTGATTTGGAGTTATGTGTTTGAGATAAACAAGTTTTACGGTGCCTTTCAACTCTACTGCTCTTTTTGTCTTTAAAGAGCGTTTTTCTATAGGAAAACTCTTAAAAACGTTCCCAATTCAAGTTCCCTTCAACAATCTTAAGGGCGAATATGACTATGGCAGTTTATATAATGTCAGCAATACATACAATAATAACACAACTTTTCCATTTTTAAAAAAGCAATTTTATACCTATTAATGTTTTTATACTTGCTACATCTATAATCCCATTTTACAGATGGGAAAAAAAAGTCCTAAGGCACTTGCTGACTTGCTTAGAAGTCTCTTATCTCTACTAGAATATACTGCATGAGACTATAGCCATGCTTTACTCACAGATATCTTTAGTCGATCTGTTATTTAAGGAAAATTCATTCACTCAACCCAATTTTATGCCGTTTACGTGTGCTGGGCACTACAGGTACTTGGAATACAGCAGTGAGCAAGATAGACTCCATCCACATACCAAGTGGGACAAAACACAGAATAACCAAACAAGCAGCTACAATTTTAGGTACTAAGTTCCTGAAGAAATAATGCAGTACAAGGGTTTAAGAAGTGACAGCAGAGAAGTTAAGTTTAGGGATGGGAGTCAGGAATCTTATTCTAGGGAAGTAAAATCTGAGCCCAAACCAGAAGAGCATTGAGAGCTGGCCACGCATAAGACCTGGGAAAAGAAGGCTTTGGGCAGAGAAGGAAGGGAAGTAAGGCCCCTGGGAAGCAAGATGAGGCTACAGAAGACAGCCAGAGTTCTTTGGATTCAACACAGCATCTCTGGGAATACATACTTGAAGAGCGGTGCATGTTTACGGAGGACCTAGTACGTTCTCAATTTTATGCGAAGTTGAAGAGATGCCATCAGAGGCCTTTGGTGAGGTCACTTGAGACTCATAACCAGAACACCGAGTGGCAAGTGCTAACAATAAATGCCCCATGAATCCAGTAAAGGGAGGTGAAGATCGTGCCCATAAATGAAGCAGGTATTTCTTGTTGGTTTTCTTTTCTTAACATTTGTCTTTCTGATCTTAAAATTCCATTTGACTCTTCAAGCTGCAGTTTTAACAAACATTAATGAAAGGCCTTTTGTAGCAACAAGGACTTTTATCTGGACCACTTTTAAGAGCATAGAAATAAAGCTACTGTTCTTTCATACTGTTGTGTAAATACAGGTCTTTCTTTGAAGTGTGTAATAAATGGTCATTTTATAATCTATAATACCTGGAATATTTTGTGGAATACCCTCTTAGCAAAACAAACCTTAAAAAAAAGAAAAAACACGCACACAAAACAGCATACTGTATAAAGTAGATTGGTTTGTTTTAAAACTGGCTTAGATACCAGGAGACATGTACAAGAATGTTCACATGGAGAACATGTGAAATAGCAAAGAAAAGCCACAATCTAAAAGTCCACAAGCACAGGAATGGATAAATAATAACGGTATATTCAAACAACTCGATTCAGCAATGAAAATGAACTAGATCTTAACGTTGAATGAAAACAGTACACTGCAAAAATATACTGTACATGATCCCACTTATATGAAGTTCAAAAACATGAAGAACAATGTATTAGCTAGAAATTCAGAGAGATGAAGGAAGATGTAGGCATAAAAAACAAAATATTCAGAAAAGTGGTTTTGTATAGAGAAGCAGCAGCTGAGTAGGATAAAGGAAGGGCCACCAGGGGTTTTCAAAAATTCAATGAGACCCTGATGCTGGGAAAGACCGAGGGCAGAAGGGGAAGGGGAGCGACAGAGAAAGACATGGCTGGATGGCATCGCTGACTCAATGGACAGGAGTTCGAGCAAATTCCGGGAGATGCTGAAGGACAGGGAAGCCTGATATGCTGCAGTCCATGGGGTTGCAAAGAGTCAGACCCGTCTCAGCAACTGAACAACAATAAAACTACATTCTATTTCTTCATCTCAGTGGCAGGACATATGCTTTCATGTTATTCTTTATACCTTACACATATATTTAAAACAGTATTTCCTATATATTTAACAAGTTTTTAAAACTGATTGGGCAAGGACTCAGATCATCTTTGCCCAAATGCAGCTCTGGCTTATTTCACATTTGTATATAAACGCCCTGTTGGAAGTGTTAAGTTTAATATCCTTTCTTGAGTTATTCAGTGTGTTGATGAGCATAGCCTGAAGAAAAGGAAAACACCAGAAAACCTACGGCAAACAGTGAGTAGAAGCAGCTTCCCCTGAAAAGCCGTGGGACACTGGGGCTGGTCCCCTCTGACAACACAGGGCCAGTGTCCTGATCTACCCCAACCTGGCCCAGAGGCTGTGTGGTCCACCTCGGCGACAAGCGCTACCAAGGGGGCCTTCAACAGGAAACCAAGGATTAATTTCCCTGAGGCTCAGAGGCAAGAACTTCCAAAAAAGGGAAAAATCAAACGATTACATATCCATGCAAATCAAAATTCACAGGCTGGTGGCAGGCAGCCAACCCTACTATTTCAGGTCTGCTCGCCCATCTGCTTGGCCTGGTAACTGTCAGAAAATACAAGCAAATCGCTTCTTCTGCAACTAATTCTCAATAGGGCTCCTAAAAACCAGACTCCATGATGCAAGTTTAATAAGACAGAACAGCTTATTATGATCAATAAAGCACAGCCTTCCTGCAGTCCTGGAGCCAAAACCAGCTCCAATGCCTCTTCACTGGACACGGAGTATGAACACCATCCCTCCCCAGGATCGTGGAAGGCCTGGGGCCAGACAAGGCTCCCACATCAGGAAGCGGCTCTGTCCTGATTCTCCTCCACACAAGAACCCAAAGGCCTTCTCATCCTGCAGATTTTATTAGCCCCAATATAGGGTAATTAATTTACTGCAGCCTCTTAATTCATAAATGGATCACATAAAGCCCCACATGGCTCTTGGCAGCTAACCCTTACTAAATTATGGTGACTAGAAGTTTGTTCAAATGCAGCCCATAAGTCCAACACGTCCCCCTCAGCTTGTAAAGTTCAATTAGAGAGTTCTTAGCTCATTGTGTGCCTTCGAGCTTCAAAGAAGGCATTATTCACGCATTTTCCATTGCCAAAAAAGGAAAGCTGGCAATGAAGCAATTCCTAGAATGTTGATCCCAGTGTTACCAGGAAATGTTAAAAACGTCAACTCTTAGTACCCAAATGCCTCCACTTCGGGACAAAATCTCAGTGAACTGTGAAAGACTAAAATTAATCAAATTACCTTCAGAAATCCACATAATAACGAAAGTTCTGACCAAGAGTGTACAAACATAACCACCCACTGGAGTTTCTTTTTCTATGGTCTCCTACTAAGTACCAGTGGTGTGTTCCTGTAAAAGCCTAAACAGGCTGAAGGCTTAACCAGGGGCCAGAAAGGACATCTTGAAAGAGCCACCCCTACCACAATGGGCTGTCATGTCAGTTCTAATGCTCGTATTTCCAACTGGGGGACAAAACCGGGGTGCAACCTGGTCAAGTTTGAATCTGACTCTGTTTGCTGATGTTGCACGGTGGTTGCCGGATGCGGATGTTCTGGGACGCTGTCTACCTCAGGCAGGGCTGACAACAGCTCTGCCCAGGAGAGCGGGCAACAGCTTTCGCTCTGATGGTTCCCTTCCCAGCAGGTAAGTGACCGGACGCCAGCTGGCCTTCCCACGGGAGGTTCTGTGGTTGCCCTCAGATATGAAAACGGATTGGTGTGTTTTCCCAAGAGCACACCATTAACTCAAAAAAGTCCCAGGCAACAAATCTCCATGACTGTCTGCAAAAGAAGAATCTGGTGCTGCCAGCTCTGTAAACATCCAGCTTTTCCTATGGCCGAGCAGGAGACTTAGATGAAGGAGCAGGAAAACAATTCCACAGTGAGCTACTGCCATGGAGGCCAAGGCACTAAATCTTGAAGCTGAAAACAAATTTGCAGCTTTGTCTGCATCAAGCTGACCCTCTGAAAGGAGGCTTCTTTTCACTCCAGTATTACAAACTATGCTCCTCGAAGGTAACACTTTTAAGGATATAAAAATGTGTCCTGAAACTTACCTCCTGTCACCTTATTGACTAGACCAGCAGAACCATGCAAAAACCCATACAAGATTTCTCTTGAGAGTCAACATGGGCTTGAGCCACAGGGAGAAGGGACAAGGAACAAGGGGTGGTTTTAAAGTCATGGGCTAAACTGTTCTCAATACTCAGTAATGGCTTATATGGGAAAAGGATCTAAAAAAAGAGTAGATATATAGACATGTATAACTTATACACTTCGCTGTACATTTGAAACTAATACATCGTCATAAGTCAACTATATTCTAATAAAAATTACAAATAAATTTTAAAAAATAAAAATAAAGTCATAGACTGCCTTGACCTCCTTTCTTTTCACCATGCATTCATTCAGATAACACTTATTTATTGGTTGCTTGTCCATGTGCTGGGATCTAGGGACGATGCACAAACCAGACAGACCAAAAACCTCCTCACAGTAAAATACTGATGTAATATTTACAATCAATTTTTACAGTCTTTGTACTCAGTAACGAAGATAAGTATCCTTCATCATACAAAAGTAGGTGGACTAAAGGGAAAAGCTCCTTTCTAAGCTAAGAAGCGGAGAAGGCAATGGCAGCCCACTCCAGTACTCTTGCCTGGAAAATCCCATGGACGGAGGAGCCTGGTAGGCTGCAGTCCATGGGGTCGCTAAGAGTCGGGCACGACTTCACTTTCACTTTTACTTTTCACTGTCATGCATTGGAGAAGGAAATGGCAACCCACTCCAGTGTTCTTGTCTGGAGAATCCCAGGGACGGGGGAGCCTGGTGGGCTGCTGTCTATGGGGTCGCACAGAGTCAGACACGACTGAAGCGACTTAGCAGCAGCAGCAGCAGTCAAGTGAGCAGAGTGCTTCCAGAGACCTTTGGGGCGTGGTTCTACCACAGGACATGGCCATGGGACCTTGACTTTCATGGGGTGTCTTCAACACAGCTGTTCTTTGTAGAAGGACACGTTTATGAGGCCTGTCTCAACTTCAGAGTCTTAGAGGTGCAGATGTTAAAGGGTTAGGCAAAACCAGGGGGATAAGAGTTTTGCTACAAACACATGAAAGGAATTTCTGAAAAACCAGCTTGGTGAACAATCCCTGTTGCTAAATATAGATAAAAAGAATAGAGTTAAAGCCCCAAATAATGATCCGGCCAGGACCCACAGAGAGGCGGAAAGAGCTGGGGTTAGGGGACAATCTGTCCATTCCAAAAGCTACTGAATTTCTTTTGTTTAGATAACAAACAGCAAAACAAAAAAGACGGTTTGTTGTTTCATTTATATGCCACTGGTTTAGTTTTTCAAACTTCGAATCTATCTGAAAACCAAGCATAATTAAAGCCCAGTTTGGGGGGAAAAAAATAGGCCAAGTAAGCCATGACAATAACAAATTAAATGACGTGATCTCTCTATAGAAGTGATCATTATGATGGCACAATACAAATGAACTGAAATTATCTCAGTTTCAGACCACAAAATAAATGGCAGCTGCCAAGAAACTCAATAAAGGAACTTAAGGCTCTTTAAGAGTTTTCTCATCTGTATAATAGAGCTGATATTGTAGTTACTATTTAAAAAAAAACAAAACAGGAAGATGAGATTTTTTTTTATACAATGGAGAGTGAAACCGTCACCCATTTTCCCCTGAACTGGGCACCCCAAAAGCTGGTAGCCAAAAAATTAGAGAAGGCTTTTTGGGGAAACTGATCAAATCAAGAGAAAAGGCAGCTGGGGAGTCCCCTAGAGAAATTATATACCCAGATCTCCCCACACCATCGCAAAGGTACCCCCAAGCACATGCAATTTCAAACCAGCTTCTCAGTGTATCATTTAGATGCTGTCAGCCAAGAAACATCAGGCACCCAAGAAAAATCTCCAACACTAAACAAAGAGGCCAAAACAAACACAAACAAAAAATGGAAATTAAATTAGAAACAACACTAAGAGAAAAAGAGGGGAAAAAAAAAGAGGGAAAGGGTAATTACTATCTTTAAGGAAAATGAACAGACACTGCATTCATGAAACTAGAATAAGAAACTTTAAAATAAACAATTCCAGTAACAAAAAGAGCTTTTAGAAATGAAAATTATATGAGAACAGATTTCTTCTTCAATGAAAAAACTGAAAGATAAAGTTGATAAAATCTCCCCAAATCAGAAAACATATAAAAACCTATTAAGCCAGAGATCTGAAAAAGGAAAGAAAAGATCAGAAAAGTAGAAGATTGACATAGGAGGTTCAAACTGTAAATAAAGGAGCTCCAGAAACAGAGAGCATAGAAACAGATTTTACATCCTCTCCAAAGAAATAAATCTACAAAAGTTTCAACCCTACAGGGCCTGAGTTTCCAATGACAGGATCAAGTCCAGCACAACACATAAAAGAAGGGTGTCATGGAGAAATGTCAGAATGCTGGGGACAAGGAGAAGATGAAGGCTTGGAATATGGGAAAACAGGTGTCACACAGAAGGACTCAAATAAGGATGACGTGGAACATGTCAAAGACAACACTCAAAGTGATGGAACCACATCTTAAGAGTCTTGAGAGAAAATTATTTTAACCAATTCTTCATTGAACCACTATATCAGTCAGGTGAGGGAGAAGGAAAACATGCCCAAACATCAAGATTGCAAAAATGTTAATTCCCATGAACCCTCTCTTAGGAAGCTATTGGGACATGCGCTTCTCCAAAATGAAGGGACAAAAACAAGAGAAAAGGGTACAAAGACCCAGGAAACAGACTGTTGAACACAAGAGGTAAACGGAATGAATTTTCAGGATGTACAAGAGAAAGTTCTGACTTTCATACCTCTGCATAAGGTGTGAGCTATGGATCCAGATTGGAGCACAGAAGACTCTATAGATACTCCGAAAGATAAAACGTCTAGAAATGCTTGCTGTACATCAACAAACTGAGAAGCAGTTTATAATTCTGGCATGATAGTTTGTGACGCATTAGTGAAGGGCACATAGAACATTAAGCAAACAAAAAATAAGATAATTATTACCCCAGGGAGAAAAGTGGATAAGCAAAGAGAGAGAATCATAGTACATGGCTGTGTTCTGATTAACATATACATAGCCATGATAACATTAACCCTGCCTACTGACCTAACCCAAAATTACTGTGGAGGGCAACTCCAAAAACTCTTGAGCACTCTGCATCAATACATTTTCAAGAATCTGCTAAACAGGTATTAGAACCACTGCAGTTAAGAGAATAAAGGAGAATTTTTAATAAAAATATTACAAATGTTTCTTGATTTAGGCAACTGAGCCTTCCAGAAAATCTTAATAAGCATAGTATTTTATATGAAGTATAAAATATTCCTTCTGTTTAGTAATCTTGGGGGATTAAAAAGGCACACAGCATCTCAACATGCATTTTTTCAGTCGGGTACTCTCACTCAAAATATTTTTCACTATTCAAGTAACCAAAACAAAAAAAGAAGTTCACATGCAACAGAAAAGGCTTTGGCTGCCTTCTTTGAAAGCTGACCCTCCTCGGGGTTCTAACTAATCACATTATGCCTACCAATAGGCCTGGCACTTCTGCTATTCCTTGTCACTTTTCATTCATAATCAGAATGAAATAAACAGGGCAATGACATCAAACATGGAACCGTAACAAGTTGAAGCCGCCATAATTTGCGGAGGGAATGAACAACACAAATTTCAGCTCCCGGACAATTCCCTAATATTCCTTTTTAAACACCAGGCTTCTCGTTCTACTTTCCAAATACCCAAAGGTTTTACAGTGAGTAAATATACCCAAGATGAAGGTGGCTACCGCTTGGGTGAAAAAGTCTGATCACAAGTGGTCAGGGTGGGAGTCAAATGTGAAGAAAGAAGGGCTTATCAATGAGCCAGAACGCAGACCCCAAGATTTTGAGTAAGCTAAATGACTCCTCGGAGGAGGAACCCATATGGTCCAGCCCACACCCTTCTGAAACCTTACATTCCTCCCACGCCATCACTGAAGCTACTGGAACTCTGGCCCTTTAGTCTCCTTTGGACCCTGCCTTGATTTCCACCACAGTCGTAACTTCGCAGACTCCATTTTGCTCATTTTGAGAATATGAGGATAATGATGCTAATCATAGCTTCAAATACTTAATGGTCACATTCACTATATATCATGCTTTGTTTCCATCCTTGGAAACATGCTACTACAAGAAAAATGCAAGGTAGGCTGCATGATATTTAAGAAAGTACTTAATTCATAAGCCGTATATAAAGTTGGAGAAGACTCTTAGGAGTCCCTTGGACAGCAAGGAGATCAAATCGGTCAATCCTAAAGGAAATCAGTCCTTAACATTCATTGGAAGGACTGAAGTTGAAAATGAAACAAACTCCAATCCTTTGGCCGCCTGATGCAAAGAACTGACTCCTTGGAAAAGACCTAGATGCTGGGAAAGATTGAAGGCAGGAGGAAAAGGGAACGACAGAGGATGAGATGGTTGGATGGCATCATCGACTTGATGGACATGAGTCTGAACAAGCTCCAGGAGTTGGTGATGAACAGGGAAGCCTGGCGTGCTGCAGTCCATGGGCTCACAGAGCATCGAACACGACTGAGCCACTGAACTGACTGATATATATAGTAAGATGTCCTAAAGGGTATACACTTCAGAGATTCTCCAGTAACTGGCTGAGGGTCTGAGGTTAATAGTCTCCTTCTGAATCACTGAAGATAAATGTGCAGTCTATATAATTTTAACTGGCTCACTGCATTTTGCTTCTTTGAAAACTAATCACCACCCCCCTCCCCAAACCAACTCCGTTCCTCCAATCCCCTAATTGGGTCATTTGTTCCACTATCAACTCAAAACATAACATTTTTTAGAACGCTCACTGAATGTACAATGCCTTTTAGTCACCCTACCAACCAGAGGTCTCAGCGAAGAAATGAGAGCATGGCACGAATGCTTTTGCAAAGAAGACTGTCACAGCTCCCAGTTATGGCCTCCCAACCTGTCTACCCTTGAGTATTCAAAGACTTGTTGAATTCAAAGCACCTTCTGCACACTTGTTTACTGCAGTCACCCCAGTTCCAGATGCCACTGATCTCAATGCTGGTTCATCTGCTCTTACAGCATTCACCCTGTACAGGTTTGTCTTAACTAGAAAGCTTTTCATATTCTAAAGAACTACAGGGTCTTTTCCTGAAGCTGTAGAAAGTGGTGGAAAGCAGTCTTCCTTGGCTCTGTTCAAACAAGTCAGTCTCTGCTGCTACTCAGGAGAAATAAGACACATTCAGCGTTCTCCGCTGTCGGCTTGTGACTTCCTTCAAAAGTTGCCTGTCAACGTGGATATCAAGAAGACATCAACATGACAACATACAAACGGTGCAGATGTACAAGTGAGCCCCTGAAGGGCTGGCAGGAACAGGTTGCCCACTGAGCCAGAAGAACATGTGGTACCGCCTCTGACGCACCGTAAGTGCTGGGACTTTTTTTTTTTTCCTTGTTAAGAAATATGGAATTGAAAATGACATTTGGGGGTATTTTTGTAAAAATATTTGGTGAATATTAAATTCTTTAAAAACATTTCCCACTATAAGCCGAACTGAGTTCCCACATTTCAGTCAAAACCTCAAACTGACAAGCAAATGTTTATTTTCCTTTTAGCATATTTTTAAAATAATTGGTTATATTCATACAGACACACATCAACAAACACAGACATAAAACTAAGCAAGGCTGATCATTTTAGATAAGACTCTCTGGAAATCCAGAAAGTACCTATAGTCACTGTATTTAGACTGGACCCCAGGTTCTTTAGAAGTATAATAGGACTAATTATAGGAGTTTTCCACATAAATGAGATGCTAATTACATGTTGGCAGAGCAGTGTAAAGTTCCCTGGGCAAAAGTGTTTAATTGTTCAGGCTTGCCAAACATGTCATGTGTCATGTAGAGGAAAGAGCCATACTTCTTACACCTGAGGACTGCAAATACTACGAAAGTGTCTCAAAAATATATTTGAGTCAGAAGGCATCATTAGGAAATGAATATATATATATGTGTGTGTGGTGTGGTGAGTATGTAATTGCTCAATTTACAACCCAGTTATAAGCAATTATCAAATGAGCAATAAGGGTCTTGCCTACCTCGCATCACTTTTTATCCACCCTTGCCTTGGGTCTCCCCGCTGTTACCTCAGACTTTGTTGGATACGCTGCAACTGTGCCCATGAGCTTAATTCCCCCAACTCTGCTTGAGAAAGGCTTTTTTTGCAACCTAATGCTATTCCTTCTCCCTCCAGCTTATTTTGCTTTTGCCTAGGAAATATTAACCAAACTTATGTGAGAAAAGAAGGCCTGGGGTACATATGGGAATGCTTTGGTAGATATTACTTTTAAAAACTATCTCAATAGTTCTTCCTCCTGCAGCCTCTATACACAGAGGTGGTCAAGGGAAGAGGCCATGGAAGGAAATAGATGCCTGGAGACAGAGGGCAGGGCAGAGTCAGGGTATGCCTCAGAGAAATCCACAAACTGCTGAGATCCAACATACGACAAATGATAATATGTTACCAACAAACCATGCAGTGCAAAGCTTTCTCTATAAAGACCCTATCCTTTGTCGATCTTTATTCTGAAGGAACAGAACCCAAAAGAAAGATGTTTGCAGAGACAGAAACACGAGTGATTTCAATTCCTCCCAGTTCAGAATGGATGCTTGACAGACTAATTTTCTCCCCTGGGTGTTTGAATTCCTCAGATCTAAAAGTCTCTTTAACTTCTTTCACTGGGGGAAAAAAAGCTGTAAAATGTCATACTAGACATAAGCAGGAGTGAAATCTAAAGCTCACTACATCCAGAGCAAAGCCCGCCACCAGGCAGAGCCTCAGCTGCAAACTCTCTTGGGAACACCACTTCACTTGCACACCTGCCTTCTCAGGCTGGACCATTTCGATATTTACTACATGAAGAAGGTCCTATTCCCTTTTCTGTCTAGGACAGGACCCTGGATATTGGCACTGCAGGCTATGCATTTTATTTAAAATTGCATGCCTTTTGTCATCAAAATGTCACTGAGTCCAAAGTTGGGACAGGTAACCAAGGAGGGGTTCCACTGGGCTGTGAACCAGTACCGCCTGGTGAGAAAGTGGTTAAGCAGTTACTATCCGCTAGTGTATTAGACGGAGAAGGCAATGGCACCCGACTCCAGTACTCTTGCCTGGAAAATCCCGTGGATGGAGGAGCCTGGTGGGCTGCAGTCCATGGGGTCGCAACTGAGCAACGTCACTTTCACTTTTTACTTTCATGCACTGGAGAAGGAAATGGCAACCCACTCCAGTGTTCTTGCCTGGAGAATCCCAGGGATGAGAGAGCCTGGTGAGCAGCCATCTATGGGGTCGCACAGAGTCAGACACGACTGAAGTGACTTAGCAGTGTATTAAAAATGCCCGCGTGCTTTGACTAGGCAATTCTCCTTGAAAACTGCTGCTAGCCCACTAACTGCAAATCCATAAAACAATACAAAAACTTCATGCACAAAGATGACAGTTATCTAAGGAGTTGAAGGCAGTGTAAATAGTTATCGTGAGAGAAATTTAGATATTTCATGTCCATTCCACATATTTTATAGCAGTGAAAAATGCATTTTAGAAAGCATTTTAATAATGCCAGAAATGCTTATCTTATAATGTTAAGATTAAAAGAAGAGAAAGGAATATTCAAAAGTGCACTACTGAATGACCTCCATTTTGACATTTAACATTGTAACATTTAATAAAAATGTTTATTAAAAAAGCTAAGAAAGAAATCAACAATCTCAAGTCTTGTCTGAGCAATGAGATCATAGATGACTTTTTCGTCTGCATTTTTTTCTCCCCCAAATGTCTTAAAGTGTATGTCTTTTAAAATAATTTAAAAAATCAAAACCATATTGAAGATATAAATGACTGAAGGGAAGAAGCACGCCAAATAGTTTGTTTCTCCTTTTCTGTGGAGATTAGTCTAATGATAGCAAAGCTGGAAGCTGAAATATTGTCAGATTTTATAACAGCTTTAAAAAGTCAGTAACAAACTAGATTTCTAGAACTTTATTTTCCAGATTGTGTAGGCCAAACTTAATTTAAAAGTAACATATTCCTGAGTAGAAAGCGACACTATTCAAACTTAAACAGGTATCAAGACCAGATCACTTTGTTCTGTGAATTTATTCAACATTCAACAAATATGTATGGTGTATTACTCCGTGCCAGGCGCTGGGGATCCAACAGCGAACAAAACAGATGGGGTTTGTGCACGAAGGAAGCTTATGGCATAGTGGGGCTGAAAGGGATGGTTTGTATACAGCAACCCAGCTAAGGCTGATTCAATGACTCCTGCCAAGATGAGATGCTAGACCTACAGAGAATCTCCTATCACTCCATGCTTAAAAATAAAAACTCCAGCTATTACTATCAAACTTAATCCTTCTCTCCAAAGAGAACTTTGTAAGATACACAGGAACTTTTGGTCAGTGACAGAAATCCAGAACACCTAGGAGGAGGTTTGAAGAGGCAAGGGCTCAAACTCCGACTGCTGTGGGTTCAAATTCCCACGCCAGGTGTATCCCTTTCTAAGTCTCCTCTTTTAAAATATAATGAGTGAGGTCACTTTGGATTTTGTCCTGAGCACTGAAGGCAATCACTGGGAAAGCATGCCCAGGATGATGTCTGGCACAGAAAAAGTGCTCAACAAAAAAGCCTTCCTCTTCTCCATGAAACAGACATATTTACACATTAAAGACAAGAAAAAATCAGGTAAGGACAAAGAAGTAAAAGTCAGTAAAATGAGGGACTGGGGCAAGTGGGAGTGACTGCTAATGGGCATGGGGTTTCTTGGAGAGTAATGAAAACATTCTAGAATCAATTAATTGTGATAGCTGCACAACACTGCATACACTACAAAAACCACGAAGTTGTACACTTTAAATGGATGGATTGTACATTATGTGAATTATATCTCAATGAAACTGTTTTAAATGTATTTTTTAAAAGTCAATGGAACTTTTTAATACATATGCCCAGATGGGCCAACAGCTATTCTATGCAACCCATGAGACTGAGTGAATTTTGTAATTAGAAAATAATATCTTCAGTTCCAAGTCACTATAATGTTAAGACTCACATTTTCTTACCAACTCCTTCACAGGGAAAAGACACACAAGCGTACTGGATAATACCACACACACAACTCTTGAAAGACAACTTCTTAAATCTTTTACTGTATATACCTCAGTCCTAAGAAAAGTTCAGTTTAAAATATTTTACATTCTGTATTCACATACAAGACTAAATTTAGATACAATATCAACCAATTAAAAGGGGAAACAAAATGCCTTCAATACACAGTGAGTTTGAAACTTACCACTTCATTACTTAACACCTAACCCATTCCAGTGTTCTTGCCTGGAGAATCCCAGGGACAGGGGAGCCTGGTGAGCTTCCGTCTCTGGGGTCGCACAGAGTGGGACACGACTGAAGCGACTTAGCTGCAGCAATGTCACCACCAACGTGAAGTTGCTCAGTCATGTCCGACTCTTTGCGACCCCATGGACTGTTGCCTACCAGGCTCCTCTGTCCATGGGATTTTCCAGGCAATTGTACGGGAGTGAATTGCCATTTCCTTCTCCAAGGGATCTTCCCAACCCAGGGATCGAACCCGGGTCTCCCGCATTGTAGACAGACGCTTTACCGTCTGAGCCACCAGGGAAGTCACCACCAAAATACATATATTAAAATAACACAAAAGAACAAATGTTTGGTCCAAAGACATTATGTTAAATCTTACCTAATAGCCGCTTACTTTTCACATTGACAAGAGGTGAACTGACTGTGTTACGGTTTTCCAGCAACACACAATCACTCATCATATCCAAAGTTTCTCATCAAGAAAGGATTAAACAGATCCAAGAGAGCATAAAGCAAAAAACCCAGGAAAATGGGCCAGACAAGGCTTCCCTGCTCCCATCCTTACTCCCTCTGTCAGCACGTCTTTACTGAGAACCTACTATGTGAAGACCTCGTCTCCATCTTTACCTTCTGTATTTTTCTGAAAACATTAGTTTTAGTAATCTTTAAAAAAAATGCGATATGAGATTTGTAGTTGTTTATAGTATACCCCATCGAACAATTCCACTTTATTAAAAATTTTTTCGCCACTGTAAACAGAATAATCAGAGAAAATAAAGACGGCGTATGGTTCAGAGCAAGGGTTTCCCCAGGTGGCTCAGCAATAGAGTCTGCATGCCAAGCAGGAGATGCAGGTTTGATCCCTGGGTTGGGAAAATCCCCTGGAGAAGGAACTGGCAACCCACTCCAGGATTCTTGCCTGGGAAATCCCATGGTCATAATCTGGCAGGCTACAGTCCATGGTGTTGCAAAGAGTCAAACATGACTTAGCAACCAAACCACCACCATCATGATAAAGCAACATATGGATCTGATTTTCTACTTGGGTTGCCTTTTGCATGTGAAAATGAGCAGCACTTGTACATTTTGGAAAGTGCATCCTTTGAGCTGCTCTACCACCAATGGTGATGTATCTTAAGAGACAATCCACATTTCATTGGCAACCCCTACAGCGAGATGGCCCGGGAAGGTGAGGGTGTGAGTGGAAGTAACCAGTAGGCCTTTCAGCCCTCTGAGAAGTTTATGCTAAGGATCACATTTGGACCCTTTTTCTCATTTATGATTACACAACTATGCTCACCTACCAAACTTACACCCTGGGAGCTGTTTTATCTCCACTGAGTACGGTACTGACAGGGAGCATGGCCCATCAGCCATCTTAAAGTTCCCCCTCACTGCACAGCTATAATCATTAACTGATATGGCAGGTAATGAAATGCAGAAGTGAAAGTGGGCATCTTACTCCGCTTGTGAGTCAAAACTGAATTTATAAAATCACTGGGAACTATCTCAAGAAATAGTAACGTTTCAATCATTAAAGTACTAGACCAACTCTGTGTTCAATTACTAAAAATACAAAGTAAGCTTGGATTAATACTTAATCTCATGAGTCAAAATTTAAAAAGAAATGTTCTCTTTTCAAAAAGGCTGGTAAGTAAATACTGCATAACACAAATAACAATAGCAAACATTAGCTCCATCGTCAATTACGTTGGATCACCTGCTTTTTAATAAATTAGATGGGATGGGGAGGGAAGAAGGAGGGGGGGTTCAGGACGGGGAACACATGTACACCCATGGTGGATTCATGTCAATGTATGGCAAAACCAATATAATATTGTAAAGTAAAAAAATAAATTAATTAATTAAAAAAAAAAGAATTTCAAAGGAAAAAAAAAAAATTAGCTTGAAACCCCCTCCTCTGCACATAAAAACACTATCTTTTTTGTGACTTGGGAGAATGCAGAAAAAGCAGAAGAATTTAAGAACATCTCTGATGGTTTAAAAGGGAATCATTTACTTCTCTAATTAAAACATTAATTCCCAAGATCACTTTTCTTTCTTCAGAAAACACACCGAACATCAGGTGAAGGACCTGATATAAACAAGCATGCTTCCTCTCACACTGGGTGCTTTCTCAGAAAAGAAAATAAAGTGAAGTCGCTCAGTCGTGTCCAACTCTTTGCGACCCCTGGACTGTGGCCACCAGGCTCCTCCGTCCATGGCATTTTCCAGGCAAGAATACTGGAGTGGGTTGCCATTTCCTTCCCCAGGAGATCTTCTCGACCCAGGGATCGAACCTGGGTCTCCGGCAGACGCTTTACCATCTGAGCCATCAGGGAAGTCTCTTTTCTCATAAGTCCTAATTTTTATTCCTATTATCCCCTCTGAAAACTCCCAGTATTTTCTGAGTACAATCTTTCATTTGCTACTTTTATCAACTTTCCTTAATACTTTGGGTTTCTGAACTATTTCAAAAATAACTCAGCAGACCACAGAGAAATGAAGTCACAGTATCTGGCTTACTGGAGAAAGAAACTAAGGTCTGCCTCACTGTATTAATGGCTTAGGATGAGTGATACACCAGCTAATTGTTCATTAAGCCCCTCAAAACCTCTGTGGGGTTCATGTTCAGGATCAAAGCTGGGCCCTCTTTCTCATTAGCACAGTCATTAAACAGCTATGCTCACCGGTCACACTACAGCATCTTGATAGACATTATCCACCCTGTGAGGTACACGGGGCAGGTGTTTCTGTCCATTTCATACCTGAGAAAATGAGGCAATGATACATGTGACTTCCTTAAAGGGAGAAAGTCAAGCAGCGTGCAAAGGGCCAGGACATCCCCTCTTTCCCCTGAGACAATGGTTCTCATAATTGTTTACACATTAGAAACCCCTGGAGAGAGGTGGACAAAAATACCAGGGGCAGGTCACCAAACTGCCAGCCCAGACTAAGGAGACGCCCGGGCACCAGTGTGGTTTAAAAGCTCTCCAGGTGATTCACAGGCACAAAGTTGAGAACCACTGATCTACAACCTACAGACGTTTAAAAGGCCTTCACTGACAAATAACCAGTTTGCTTTCTCTCACTTCCTTTTCTTCAGGACAGAATGGCAGAGCCATGGTAAACGACAGTCGTAACAATGAACAGTGGGCCCAGCTGAACCAAGTATGTTCTCAGGGAGGGGAAAAAAAAAAAAAAACAATAAGAAACAGGATTCTATAAGAATCAAAAGGAGAATACAGTCTCGAAATCTAAAAAAACCAAGCTCAACACACATATATTTATACAAAATGCTGTACACACCCATGTTTTCTTTGTCCCCCGCCTCCCCACCAAAAGAGCAAATTTTCAAACAAATAACTATACATTGGCATGTGTGTCCCAAATGTCAGGAATGAAATGCTAAGGAAATTCTTTCTAACATCTGCGAGTGATTTTGTACAATACGTCATTGCTCCTATGCATTCACCTTAAAGAAGAAAGATCAGAGTAGACTAACTATACATCCAAATGCAGTAATAATTTTTCTCTCCTATTAAGCATGATCTGAAACCCACTAATTATTTCCAGAGGGAACTCCTCTCCGAACACTTTATTCCTGAGTAGAGTTTTTGGCAGTAACACAAGTGGGAAAGTCTATGATTAAAAGAACCCTCCTCAAATGAAGAATTCCAAGCATAAGAAACCATAAGGTACCTAGCGGGGACGTCATATTTCAGCTTTGCTGCTCCTACCATCTTCCAATGAAATCACAGGAACACTTGATATTCCCCCAAAGACTGCAAATGGGGCCTTTTAAAATGTCTAGGATCTTAGAACAAGCACATACAAACTTCACACATGGGTGAATGCACATAAATTGGGTTTGTGAAAAGCACTACCAGTGATAGAATATCTTCAAAATGAAAATACCAAGGAAGAGATTTTATTCAACTCAATCTACAGCATTACTCAAAGGCAACTGACAGTTTTACAAGTGTGCCTGTTTTTGTCCCGACTCTTCCTGGAAACCCATGGATGGAGAGCTGGCTGTTGGTAGTGAACACACTCACCCCCCCCGAGAACAGGGGAGGGGCGGGGGACGGGGGGCACGGAGCGGACACGACTGAAGGACTTAGAGTACTAGAAAAAACGAGGCTCACTTTCCGTTCATTTCTCCCCAAATCTATCTCTTTTAGCTCTGGCAAATAATTGGCTCCAAATGTGTTTGTTCCGCTTCTCTCTTTGTTTTTCCCAAAAGGGAAAAATTAATGGTCAAGTGGGTTTAATTTTTAAATTGGTACAAGAGTTTTAAACACACTGTACCAAAAAAACCCCAAAAAAAGTGCAAATGGAATGCTCTTGAAAATAGTTACACATTAAACACACATCTTATGACCCAGGCCTCGACTAAGGCAAGTTCTTAAGTTCTATGGAGGTCAGAAGTTTAGTTTATTCAGCAAGAATAACTCTATTAACAGCTCCATCTCCTTCTTGTCACCACAGTAAACATCCACACATTCCAAATCCTGGAAAATGTGAGGCAATTCAGAGGAGGCTGGAGCTGTGGAAGAGTCCACTACTCTGCCATCTGAAGGAAGTCACCCACGGGGATTCAGGGATCACAGAGGATCAGAGAAGGCACACTGGACTCAGGAGATGGATTTTCAGAGAACAGCAAGGAATTGGGGAGGCTTTATGCATATTACTTCTAAATAATAATGATGATGAAAGCCCTTTAAGACGTATGCCCAGAGCATCAGAATTTCCAATCAACATATATACTATTGTTTTCAAACACAGATTTTCTTTTTTCTAAATAATCCCACCTTTTACTAAAGTGAAAGTGAAGTCACTCAGTCGTGTCTGACTCTTTGCGACCCCATGGACTGTAGCCTACCAGGCTTCTCTGTCCATGGGATCTTCCAGGCAAGAACACCGGAGGCACTGGCGTGGGTTGCCATTTCCTTCCCCAGGGGATCAGACCCAGCTCTCCTGCATTGCAGGCAGCTGCTTTACCCTTTCAGCCACCAGGGAAGCCCATCTTTTACTGAAGGCCAAGGTTCAAAGTAAAAAAATCAGCAGACTCCTAAGCAAAGTGAGAAAAAAAAAAAAAAACCCTAAACTTAGAGCTGTTTCAGAACCACAAAAACCTTCTGGATTTTTAATTTAATTTTACAGCATCTACCATGCAGGAAGGTCACACTGCAGGAACCTGTCCTATCCCACACTGAAATAAATACAATTATGACTCGGTATAAACTGACAGGCGCTAAGTCACAGCTAGGAAGACGGAAGACAGTGCTTCACCCTAAGGAGTCGGTTATCCAAGTACAAGACAATCTGACTTTCAACTTGATGTAAATTAATCCTTACTCTCATTTTATACCCGAAAATCAGCACCTCCACTAATTAATCTTAATAATGTCTTGAAGTCTTTTCTACAGTTTTCTCATGGAGATGCCAGTCTGAAGCCCTTTATCCATCACTTCTGCTCTAGGAAAAAAAATCTAAGGGAAGATGAACCGTGCACAACCCAGAGGCAATGAAGGAGAAGCCAGCTCCCCACGTGGACCCCCTGCACTGGGCGGGGTCTGAACGACAAGCAACACGACAGAGGTTTAACTCCAGCTCCTCTGACACCGATTCCTCCCAGTGTGGTCGTGTAGTACTGATTTAAGTGGCTTTCCCGTTTAAGGTACAAAGCGGGAGAAGGTGCAAAACCTCCCACATTTCTAAAACCAAGAGTAAATTTTAACTGTCAGGTCTATTTGAGCAAATAAGAGAGCTCTCCGGATCTGCTGCTTTCATTTCTCTCATGGCTGCTTCCTATAGAATTCAATCTTGATTTTCCTTACTGATGCTATCTACCAAATTTTCTATCTAATGATGAAATCCATCCTATAAGAAAAGTAAATTCAATGTAATACATAGAATTCAAAGATTTTCCTTGGAAGTTTTGTTTTTCCGTCTTGAAACAGCCTGAGCTATTTTTTGCCTTCTCGCAGTTATGCTTACACACCTGTCGCCTGATTTTCAGTCACTTTTACTCTCATTTCTTAGTTTGTCACCATTCTTAACTATTTTCTCCCAACCATTTCTTTCCCAACAGTCACCCCCAATATATTGTCCTTTCCCATCCACTCAGCCTCTTCGGCATGCATTTTACTTCTTCTCCTTTGAGTTTCAACCCCCAGTTCTCCCCCTTGATACAGAGGAATCTATTGATTTTGCATCTCAGGTCCGTCTTGTTACCTTGATCCTTGCTCTGAACTCCTCTCCTAAAAGACAATGATACTGATAAGGGTCATGTCCTCACTCTTGACCAATCTAGCTCAGAGGAAAAACGTTTCCCCTCTGCTCTTCACTTTCCTTTGGTGCCCTGGTGTACCCTGGGGCATGCTTCTTCCCCACGGCAGGACGCACCCTGCAATGCAGCAGTGGAGCTCTCTCCTTCATATTTAGTTTGTATTAATCATCTACTGTGCTCTGTCAAGGACACTGGCCATATGAAACATGCTATACTTGATGATCGTGTACTATGAGATGTGGCCAAACATGTCTGGATCCACTGTCTGTATGACACACATCTGATGTGCATTTCCAATAGGAATGAGAGATTCATCCAATCTATTTCTCTTGCACCTTGGGTCTCATGACTAATGGACAGCACTTGCCAGACGGCCTGCTGAATTAGGGGACCAGGAAGGTGCTACGTCTCCAGCCATAGAAAAGAACTGACTGACTCAACTGGAGCTTACACCTTGGACCTTAGCTTCATTGACTCTGAGCAACAACTGGCCACCGTCAAATCACAGCAATGGCCCTTGCTAAATGTAGGAACACTGGCTCGATTCAGAAGGTAAATATAAGCCTCAACAACACAAAAACAACCACAAGACAGATCAGTTGGCAAACCAAGAACAAAACGAACTTGAGATCTGTTGCCTGTTCTAATTTTCATGATACCTCCAAGGAGAAAGGGTAACCTTCAGCCTGCTTCTTAGAGTCCTTCCAAGTTAAAGCACTTAATGTGGAGAACCACTTAGACAGACACCAGACTGTTCCTGAATGAATGTAAAAGCAGCCATGAACAAAAAGAGAAACAGCTCTTATTTCAACAAAAATCAAGAGCGCATAGAAACCACTTTTCTTTCCTCTCTGAATACCACAAAGCAAATTCCCATTACAGGTAGACACAGAGACATCACAGGGATGAGGACATGGGGGAATAGATAAAAATAAATTGTATTTACCTTCTTCTGTTTCATGCCACACGATCCCTTCCAAATTCACACTAGTTCCGGGTTCACAGGGCCCAAGACACTCTGGCTCTGTCACTACTCCAACTTCACATGTATTGACACCCACGGAACGAGTCCGAACCAAAAGCTGTTCAACCGGTGCTGCAATATTGGATGAAGATGGGGAGAAGTAGGAGGGCAGAAGCTGAGGCGTGAGACTGCTGGCGATCGGCGGCGGAGGCGCTGGCACTGTAAACAGGGGGTCAACCTGAAAGACAGACAGGCTTACTGCAGTGGTGCTACGTGCTGGGAGCTCTTTTCAATGCAATCTGTTGACATCACTTCCAGAATACATCACCATTCCAAATTCTATTTGCAATTATAATATGCTTTGAGCATTTTAATGGTGCCAAAATACAAAATAGAAGAGAAATAAGCATTTTCGTTTTTCACAATACACAAAGTAAACATTGGAGCTCTAGCTTCTTGGGTTACAGACAGGCCTTTGGGGTCCTTATAAATGCACCAATTGACAATCTTTAGCCTCAAGAGATGTGAAGGAAACATGCTTTGCAAAATGAAGACTATTTCCCACTTGTCATGAAACTGTATTTTCAACATAACAACATTTTCCAAAGGAGAAACTCCAATAAATATCCATACAGGCATCACTGGACATTTAAGCATAAGAGATGGATTAAAATTGTTTTCAAAGTACTTTATAAACCATAATGAATTCAATCACTACTAAAACAGATTAACTTACTCTGCCGAACGTATAAAATCATAAACTTGATTACACACACAGAAACACAGAAACTGGATATTATTAGCATGTATTAGGCATCAACTTTTAACTAAGTGTTCTACTGCAAAGTTTGACAGCGTTCACAGAAATGGAGAACTACCCAAAAATGCATGTGCTCAACAGAATCTGAGCTCCTCCATGTACACGTCCTTTAGTGCTTCAACTTGTGAAGATCCTTGATGAGTTTGATCGGGACTCAGCAACTCTATGTTCAGGAAAGAGAAATGTCAGCCAAAATGAGACCATGTGGTGCAACTGCACCCCAATCGTGAGGACAACAGCAAAGGTGTCTTTCACCACAAAAAATGTAGGAGTCAGGCCATTAATAAAACCAAAAGCTACGTATGTACTAAGTAGGTAGGTCACCAACAGACTGATCCACTCCTTCCACCCACTCTAACAACTGTTATGACTGCTACAGAATAGCTCTGGCCCTGCTGACCGGTTGTCACATGTGAAAAAGCCAAACGCACAACATCTCTACACAGGATTCCAGTTTACCTGTGTCCTCAGGTTGCACAGAGATGTCACTGACATACAAGAGATGATGTTTATATTTATACGTCTTATCAGTTGGGCTGACACTGGAGATATGTAAAAAAGACACAGAGAAAGCTCTTCTGGTAAAATTCCATCTTAGTCTGTTCATGTATTCTCAGCTAACATTTGTAAGAAATCAACATTTGATACAGACATAATAGTGCATAGTCTTTGTTCTTAAAAAAAAAAAAAAAAACACATACACACAGAGTGTTTTTCAGGAGAAGTCATATGAGGAAGTATGCTTCTCCTTCAACAGCTGAAGCAGTCATCTGTGTGGGCTTCTTGTTCATATGACTGGAGGAACTATTGCTACAGTTTGCATTGCACTAAAATGATACAGCGACGTTCACTTGCCTGAGTGATCCAAGATGCGAGAGAACAGCCCTTCATCCAACTGCACGCTAAAGAAAGTTAATTTCCTGCTCTCCAAGCTGCCATAAAACTCCTTTTGCTCCATGCTTTTTATTGTTCTTCATTCTTGATCACAGAGCCCGAGAAAGGAAAGCATTTAACAGCCCCAAGCCCCAGATCTGGTGATTTATGCTTTTGTGTAAATGCAGCTTAATGTGGATCAAAGTTCACACTGATAGTTTCTATTTTAAAACTGAGCTGACAAATGAAGAAAGGGGTTCAGAGGAAGAAAATTTAAGGGAGGTGGGGGAAGCCAGTGCAGCCCTGTACTCTTTATTACAACTAAAGGGCTGCCTGAGACTGAAGTCACTTTCGAGAATTTAAAAGAGGAAAAAAAAAAAGACCAAAGAAAATTATAAACCAGCTACTGCACATTTTTTTGCATGATTCCCAACAAACTCTTAATTTGTATAGTTAGTTGTAAATTGACTATAATTTGGTACGACACATATAAACTGAAAAAACAAAATGGAACATTCTCAAAATAGTCTTCATATCCTTGATCGACAGCATACATTAATTCTCAAAGAACAAATACAGCTTCAGTTAGATAAACAAGAAGACTGAATAAAATAAAAGAGGTGAGGTGTCTTGGAGAGTACCAACTCTCTAACTGTGAAGCTTAGGATGCCGTGGGAAAACATGTACAAAAGAAGCTGTAGGGATGGGGTGAGCAGACCACAGGACGTTGGCCCCACCTCCCCACTAAGTACGCCTGTGACCTATGAGAGTCATTTCACCTCACTGAGGCCCATGTTCCTCAACTGGAAAATTTATTTTCTTGCCTTCTAATAATGATGATGAATCCTATCACAACAGAATTTCTAGATTAAATCTCTATTTCAGTATAACTCTGCTTATGAATATATTTGCATGGAGATACATACATACTCACAGACTCTTTAGGATATTTATGTAATTCCAAAGATGAAGCTCCTAAAGAATCTAGATGGCTTGATGGGAGAGCCCATGGTATCCTAGGCCTACTGGCAAGTTAACTGTGTTTATTTCCATTGACACAATTCAAAAGCAATGAAAAGAGTTCAGCTGATGATATATATAGAAGGGACCCTGGAGCCCTGTGCACACTTTGTTTTAAAATGAGAAAACTAAGATTCAGAGAAGTTTGACTATAAATATGAACAATAATCATAAACAGTCCCCCAATGTAATAACAGTCTAAAACTCTTAAACTTGATAGGAAAACTCAACAGGTTAAGCTCTTTGACTTACACAAGTGAATTTCTCTTAAGTGTTTCCACTGAACTCGCTTCCTCAATGCAGCTCAAACCCCCATTCCTTTAGGTCTCCATTATCATTATGAGAGTAGAAAAGCAAACTTTTCTCCCTTGGGATTTCAGGATTTGGATTGGAAAACAAAGACCATCCATGAGGTATACCGAGGGCCCTCCTCTCCCAGAGCGTACCAACTGGAAAGGGGGTGGGGAATTACAGCCACTCTCAGTGGAGTTTCAGTTGGCAGGTATGCCAGTTTTAAAAACATTTCCTTTCTTTTTGCCAATGCAAAAAATTAGGGAGAAGTCTGAATTTCCTCTCTCTCGTAACATAAGTGGATCATGCGCTATGCTGGACCCATACTGTTCGTGGCCTCAACTGACAAGGCTGAGCTTCCCTCAGCCTGCAGCGACCTGCACAGGCGGAAGCCGCTGAGTCTGCATTTCCAGCTTTTTGAGACAACCACAGAATGTTCTAGCTAGGAGGTCATCTAACCCAGCTTACTCATTCTAGAGAAAGCCAGGGCCCATATCTGTGCAAGGGCAATAATTTATCTGTAGTGGCAGCCCTGGTGACCACAGAAGAGCAGCATCCTCTAGGAAGGACCTTTATAAAGGAGCTCAGCATACACTGGGAGGGAAAAGAGGGAGGAGGGAAATAACTTAGAGTTTGGTCATTTCTTTGTGTTAGTGAACACCCCCAGTGTGACGTGACGTATTCTTCCAAAATAGAAATCGGTTCTTGTGTATTTCATGGTGTCTAATACACAGCCATGGGACGCTACACACAAGGTTCTGAAAGTTGTTTTTGCCTTATACAAAAGGTCAACCTCCACTGTCCCCTGATTTCTCAGGTGATTCCCTCCTACACTGAAACACAATTTCTTCACCCAGTGAGGCTCTTTAAGAGCAGCAACAGTTCCTACAAGAGTGTCTGGAAAGGAGGCAATGTACACTTGGACTTGGGTAGTGACAAACCCCAGGTGGTTCTGGTTCAAATCCTGACCCTGGAGGTACTTGCTTGTGTGGGATTCTGAGCAAATGACCTGGCTATTCTAAGGTTCAATGTCCGGATCTAAGAAATGGGAGTAAGAATAATGATTATCCGCATGGGGTTGCAGTGAGGACTCAATGAGATAACTCATGCCGAGTGAAAGCTTGGCATAGTGCTTAGCTCAGTAAACAACGGCTTAGGAAAAGAAAAAAAAAAAGTCCCTGGTCTGATATTACAGTTCTCTAACCCTGCATACACTCTTACAAAGCTCCTTTTTATATCCTACTATGTTTAACATAAATCTATAATCCTCTCCAAATGCATGGTTAAGTGCGGTTAAAAAGTATGTTAAAAGTATAAGAAAAAGGGCTTAACCTTGAGAAGCTCAGCCTGAGGAAATACTGCTCCTTTCATACCCTGGCATCTGGCAGTCGTCCACTGACTTAATCCAGCCCTGTTTTATAGCAGGCCCTGATGAGTCCTCTACTTCTGCAGAATCTCCTTCCACTCATCTCTTGCTGGACCTCTTTTTTGTGTGTGTGTGCTACGCTCCCCTCAAAGTTTCCTTTTATTCACCTCAAATTGATCACATGTCCACCCAATAAATAACTACTAACATACCTGCTGTGTGCCAGGTGCCACTAGCAAAAGAGTGGGCAAGACTGCAGCAATAATCAAATGGTCATACAAATCCAGCAAAATTGCAAGTGTCGCTACAGCACTTAATGCAAGGGGCTACCCAGGGTGACCTGAGTGTGAGAACCAGCATGTAAAGACAGTGCGGGGCAGAGATCAGCCTCTGTAGCTGAAGTCCGTGTCAACCTTTAGCAACAGAACCCTGGGCAAGTTGCCTGATCTTTCTGGGACTCAGTAGCTTCATCTGTAAAATGCAAACAACACCTGACTACTAAGGTGACTCCTACCCAAGATCACGCAAAATGACGTTAGCCCAGAGCACAAGGTATGGAATGCTGCTAAGTCACTTCAGTCATGTCCAACTCTGTGCGACCCCAGAGACAGCAGCCCACCAGGCTCCCCCGTCCCTGGGACTCTCCAGGCAAGAAAACTGGAGTGGGTTGCCATTTCCTTCTCCAATGCATGAACGTGAAAAGTGAAAGTGAAGTGGCTCATTCGTGTCCGACTCTTAGCGACCCCATGGACTTCAGCCCACCAGGCTCCTCCACCCATGGGATTCTCCAGGCAAGAGTACTGGAGTGGGTTGCCATTGCCTTCTCCTAAGGTATGGAATAGCCCTCAATAAACAAATGCTACTGCCATTGTCAATATGATTATTATTATCACAAACATACCTGAGACCTGAACTGAAAAGAAAATGCTAGGTGGTTTAGCCCTTCAGAAGCCAAATGCTAGGATTTGCTACTAAGATTAGCAGTTACAAGTACCTTTCAGGAGGGACATACCCTAAAAGAGTATTCCTACCATCTTCCATTTAAAAATCGGTGGGGAATTATTAGTCAAATGATACCAATAACTGGAATAAAAAAGCAGGAGGGAGAACTGGCCAGTTTTAGCGATGGTTCCCTTGTCAAAGCTCTTTTCTGTTACCCTGACGGGACACTGATGTAATCTACTAGAGCCTGAAAGAGGAAAGCAGCCATCTCCAGTGGAAGGAAAAAAAAAAAGACCCATAAGTCTAACAGCTGGTGGTGGCAGCCTGTCAAACTGAGGAAAGTTAATGTCAAGAACAGACGCGCGGCAGTCTCTCACTGTTATTTTTGCATGATTATTCCCAGGTGTTGGTGCACACTGAGCAGTAGCCTGGCTATTTATTACTCGAGAGAGCCGAAGAGCGTGGGAGTGGGGGAGCAGAGAGGGAAGAGGGAGGCGGGGAAGAAAAGGTTATTTACACAGATAGCGGCACTTAGGGGGAGTAATCAGAGGACCAGGGGGGAAAGATAGTCTGCAGAGAGATCCTGGCAATATTTTCTCTGTTCACCTTATTTCAAGAGCTTCCTGAGTGCCGACAAGCAAGGAAGGCTCCAATGTTGGAGCACTGCAGGCAGCAGCTTTGCACCACTTGGGCACAGACTGTGGCCCCTGGTGATGGTTTCCAGCAGCTGGAAATTGACAAGTGAGGAGAGGTCGGCTGGGCAGGGCTGACCCAACAAAGGGACAGTCACGTTGGCTCCACTGTGGGGACGGCTAGCACTGCCAGGCAGATGGGAAGTTCACCACCAGGAAACAGGCAAGCCTCAAGGTTCTTCCTATACCTCAGGGGCAGGTCTGAACCTTCACTGGGGAACTTGCCTGGGTTTCTTCCATCTGTTGCTACAAATCTCCATGCTCATCTTGCTCTTAACCCCTCAATCCTGGGATTCTCGGGTCGCCAACAACCAGAGCGGGAATGGTGTTTTATTTTGTTCAGAGTCAATATTTTTACATTCTGTGAGCACACTGGGGCACGATTACTTAATGCTCACGTTTTCTCCATATCCTGGTATTTGGCTGTTTTATGAGATTGCCCACAGTCACCTCTTTAATTTAAAAAGCATTAGACAGAGACGGCACTCCATGTAAGGGAAATCACAGCTCTTTAAAGGTGACCACTGGCGCAGTCCATCACTTTGCATTTTAACTACCCTTTCTGCCAGACATCGTTGCTTCATTAGTAAAGCAAGGGAAGCTTAAAAAATGGTTTCCTTAAGCACCGATCTTTTCCCCAAAATGATTCGTCAAGGGTGAATTTTCATCCTTGTCGAACAAAATTGGAACAACTGCAACTCAGTGTTCTTAATTCTGTCTTTTCCTACATGTAGTGCCGGCTTTTCCTTCTAGAAACCATGATCAGGGCAAAGCACATGCTACAGCTTGCTGCCAAACAACAGGGGCAAACTCCTTCTAAGGGCCTACTGTACACCAGGCCCCAGATGTTTTCTATCTCCTCTGACACTCATAACATCCCCATTTTATAGAAACAGAAACTGAAGATCTCAGCGAATGAGCTACTTACCCAGAGAGCTGAAATTCAAAGCCAAACCTCTCTGACTTCAAGGTCTGTGGGCTTTCTTGTAAAACTAGTAACAATATCAGTCACTACTGTTTAACACTTATTACACAGGAGGGATGATACTGTGCCTTCTCTCATTCAGTCTTCACAAGGTTGTGACTGAAAGTACTTAACAGATGAGGAATAAGGAACTTAAACTGAAAAGGTCACTTAGGGTCAGTGGCTGAGCCAGAATCTGAACTCACATTGGTCAAAGAGCAAAAGAAACTCTTCTCAATGTAAAAAAGAACACAAGGTAGAAAGAAACTTACCTCCCCAGGTAATTTCTGACCCTTTTCTGCATGTTAGAAGCCATGCATCTGATTATTTTTCTCAACTCCTAGTTCAAGATGGTGCATCTTGGTGTGCCCAAGCAAATACCACAATTCCTTCAGAAACCTCAACTACAAAACCTCGCAGAAACCGTAACTCAGGTTCTGTTTTGCTGTTGTTGCTGTTTTAAATCATCTGACTCCAAAAGCAACAGCTATACACAATGACTGGGAATCATACTATCATTTTCACTTTCTCATCCCTAGGTATAAAGACCAGAGACCAAATAAAAAGCTGAAGTTCTATCTGCTGGCATGCTTTTAAAGGCTTAGCCGCTGAATAGGTAGGGCTCAGCCTCGGGATGGATCAGGGCTCCAGTTCCAAGGCCAGTGGGGTCAAGACGGATGCTTCCATTCCCAACCAGGACTCCAGCCCTGCTGAAGTCACAGAATGCCAGCCCAGGCTCTCGGGGACACTGCGTGCGGGTGGTGGTCAAGGGAAGGTCGCTGACTGTTCAGTGTATTATTCAAGAAGCAACTCCATGTGCAGGTCACAAGTCAGAGGCACAGACAGGCCAGCCACAGGTGTAAACTATATTTTAAACAAGTGATGATTTTTAACTTCATGCTCTAGCCATGACAATTTTTCAAAGCAAGAGACAAGGTACTGAGTATGGAAAGACAAGAGTATAATTAAACTACCCTGGGCTTGGTGTCTTCAGCTTTCTGGTTGTTTTGAAGCCAAACCAAAATCTCCCCTAGAAGGCCCACCCCCAGCTGAGCCAGGTTCCATGGGAAAATGAAGCTGGCGGAGGTAGAGGGGACATAGGGACTCAGCCTTGGGTACTTTCCACCAACCATAGCAGTTGTTACACACTCAGCCTCATCTGCGTTCTTTGCAGGGGGGGCGGGGGGGGGGGGTGGGAACCATTCCTGTCTTATTCCTGAGCCACAGATTCTTCATCTGTTTAAAAGTGTCGGTGACAGTACTCAGCAACCTAAGCACGCTTTAAATAGCAGTAAATGACCAGTGTTTTCCTATCTTGTTCATAAGGCTTTTCTGATTTCTTCTCATTCTGCCTACTTCCAAAGACACCTTAAAAAACAAAATTAAGCCATAAAGAAAGGAGGAGGGTGTAAAAGTTCTTAAAAAAAAAAAAAGTCTGTCTTCTTGGATTAATCCTTTTCCCTTCATTTAGTACAAAACTAAACCCCTGTGTATACCTCAGATATGCAGATGACACCACCCTTATGGCAGAAAAGTGAAGAGGAACTAAAGAGCCTCTTGATGAAAGTGAAAGAGGAGAGTGAAAAAGTTGGCTTAAAACTCAACATTCAGAAAACAAAGATTATGGCATCCAGTCCCATCATTTCATGGCAAATAGATGGGGAAACAATGGAAACAGTATCAGACTTTAGTTTTTTGGGCTCCAGAAATCACTGCAGATGGTGACTGCAGTCATGAAATTAAAAGACATTCACCCCTTGGAAGATAAGTTATGACCAACCAAGACAGCATATTCAAAAGCAGAGACATTACTTTGCCAACAAAGGTCCGTCTAGTCAAGGCTATGGTTTTTCCAGTGGTCATGTACGGATGTGAGAGTTGGACTGTGAAGAAGGCTGAGCGCCGCAGAATTGCGCTTTTGAACTGTGGTGTTGGAGAAGACTCTTGAGAGTTCCTTGGACTGCAAGGAGATCCAACCAGTCCATTCTGAAGGAGATCAGTCCTGGGTGTTCATTGGAAGGACTGATGCTGAAGCTGAAACTCCAATACTTTGGCCACCTCATGCGAAGAGTTGACTGATTGGAAAAGACCCTGATGCTGGGAGGGATTAGGGGCAGGAGGAGAAGGGGACGACAGAGGATGAGATGGCCTGATGGCATCACCGACTCTACGGACATGAGTTTGAATGAACTCTGGGAATTGATGATGGACAGGGAGGCCTGCCGTGCTGTGATTCATGGGGTCGCAAAGAGTCAGACACGACTGAGCAACTGAACTGAACTGATGCTGAGAAAGACTGAAGGCAGGAGAAGAGGATGAAAGAGAATGAGATGGTTGGATGGCATTACCGACTCAATGGACTTAAGTTTGTGTAAGCTCTGGGAGTTGGTGATGGACAAGGAAGCCTGGCATGCTGCAGTCCATAGGGTCACAAAGAGTCGGACACAACTGAGTAACTGAACTGAACTGAAACCCCTGTAAAGTTCCGCATCAATCCCATTTCTTGCGATTAGATCTGGCCCTTGGTCCTGAAGAGTGAAATTTTTTAAAAAGCAGCCCAGAGGTAAAACTCTGGATTTTGCTTCATGTGGGTGCACTTGCATCAGTGAGCAAATCAATTTCAAAACCCCTGGTTACTGAGTATCTCCACAGATAACTGACCATTAAAGCATTGCCTGTCTTCACTTGACCCCAATTTCTCCTTGAAATTAATAAAAGGTTGGAGGTCTCTAATCCTCAACTATCTCAGGACACAGACATGATTCAATGAAGGGAGAAAGGAGGGGAAATGAAAGAAAGAAAAGCCTGTTGGGAGTGTGGGGGATAATCACCTTATTCCTAATGCTCTAACTAACAGCACTTCTTTATAGTAGAAAATCTCACCTGCAACCACCTAAACATAGTCTTTTCAAGGAATATTTTGGACATTTAAACTATAAACACAATACATGCTGGTCATAACAAGTTCAACAGCAAGGAGTCAAACCTTATGAGAACTAAGATGCTTTATGGAAAGAGTCAAAGCCCCTTTCCACAGCAGGGTGGGCCAGTTGTCACTTCTTGCCCCACATACTATTTTGGTACCATTCCCTCCCTGAAAAAACTAAAGACAAAGACTACTCACATAAATTCAGGTCTAGGACACTCAGCATCAACCTCTTATCTCTCATCCTTCCTTTCATAACTCCCAAACACTGATTCAAAGGAGCCATCACTCTCTTAACGTAAGCTTTAAAACTTTAATTTCATATCAAATCAAACAACTCAGTAAAGCTCTCCATAGCTCATCACAGAGATGGATGGTTACAGACAGAAAGAAATCATGAAGCTCCTGAGCCATCTTCATGCCCATCTTTAAGGATACCTTGGAGACACTTTTTTTAACATTCATTCTTATCTTGGCTCTATGAAAAGGCAAGAGTGGGCTTTCTCATCTGAATCTGTAAACTAAAGAAACTAAATTCTTAAGAGGTTAAGTTACCTCTCAAGGTCAGGAGTGGTGGCTCAGCAGTAAAGAATTTGCCCATCAGTACAGGAGATGTGGGTTCGATCCCTGAGTCAGGAAGATCCCCTGAAGGAGGAAATGGCAACCCGCTCCAGTATTCTTGCCTGGAAAATTCCATGGATAGAGAAGTCTGGCGGGCCACAGTCCATGGGAGCCACAAAGATTCAGACATGACTGAGCACACACAAGAGCACACAGCAAGGTCAGGAGCCAAACAGGAGGCCACAGGCTATCCCATGAGGGCTGCTGTGCCCTCCACAACGCTCCGTACCGTTAACTCAAACTTTCTAAGTTCCCTTCTCACAGAACCTTCCCCATCCCCACAAAAGAGTCTCCCACAGGCCCAGATTCTGTTTTCCCTCCTGAGAACAGAGCAGCCTTTAAAAGTCCAACAGGTCATTCTCCAGGGAGAGCCTCTCTTCTAACAGTTTCCTACGTATGCATCCTTCTAGAAATTTAATCCATATTAAAAAAAATGCAGGGCGATGGAGAGGAGTCGATTTTCATTTTATAGCCTCTGTGTTTGCATGAATTTTAGCATGAACATGAACTACTTTCACAATTTTAAGAAAAATTTTAATAAAAAGATGCTAAGCCTTTCCACTCAGAATAAAAGGAAACAAATGCCAATGCAGAAGGGAGAGAAACAGGATTGAGGCTCTGGTTTCAACTCCTTGTGCGGAGGTCCTGAAATTAACAAGCCAAGGTGGCCCTGGAACTAACTGCGTGTGAAGGGAGGTGGTGTATTGCCTGTGTCCGCCGCTTCACAAGCGCTGCTGACTGAAGCCCCCTCACCAGTGGGGAAGTCGTTTCCTCATCTAAAAAGTTTTTGCCAGGTAGTACCATTTGCCAAGTGTTTCTCCATGAGCCCTGGAGGGCCCTTGAGGCTGCGGGGGAGACTAGCGGGGGCCACAGAGCAACTTGGGGTCAGCTTGGGTGGTCAGTCAGGCTCAGGGCATCATGCGAGCGCCAAGGGTGAGGTAGGGAGAGTGTAAGGTGATCTGAAGGAATTGCAGGAGTAAGGCTGGGTAAGGGTGGGAGACATGGACAGAGATGAGCCACACTGGACAGTACAGTGAGTTAAGGAGCTTAGGGGGTCAGGAGCAAGACAGAATATTAAGGCTGGAGAAACAGAGGGCTCATGAAGAGCGCAGGACAGACTGAGAATGTTGGGGGATGACTGCAAAGGTAGAAGAGCATGCTGAGGATATGAAAGCAGGGGCATGGGAGGATGGATGGTTTCTCTGGCAAAACCGAAGCGGTGGGAGAACGGATGTGAGACGGCTGAAACTGGAGGAGGATGGAGGGAAGGAGAGAAGGAGGGCAGCTGACGCCACTAGAGTCCTTCACGGAAGAGGCGGCAGATGTGGTGGGGGTGGGGGAAGAGAGGAGTCTCAAATACCAGTCCCAAGTTTCCGTATGAGCGCGCGAGGGTGTCCTTCCCTGGGATGGAGAGGATGGGTGGAGGGTGGTGGGGTGATGTCTATCGTGCGGATGGACAGAATGGTGTAGAGCTCAAGAGAATTATCTAGACTAGAGAAGGGTCACTGGCAGAGAGAAAGCAGTGAAGCCAGCAGAGTGGATAAGATGGCTCAGGGCACCTGTGAAAAGTATGAAGTATGAAGGGAACGGGCAACAACATTTCTCGCTGACATCAGTGTGCAGTAAGAGAGGAGGAGGTGTGGCTGTTGAGGTTGCAGCAAACCAGGAGAGAGCTGAGTGACCACAACCAGGAGACAGAGGCTCCAAGGCCACCGTGCTCCGGGAGGCCTGGTGCTGACACCACAGGGCAGTCAAGGAAAGATATAATTCGGACCTCTGAGGAGCCGGTTGAGGGTCCCTTCCTTCCTTCTACCCACCAGAAGAGCAAGACTGCTGGCTTTTTAAAGGCAAGCCTTGAATTTCACCCTGACAGCTACTGGCAGCCCCCTAGGTGGCCCCTACACCCTCTGGAACCTTCTGTTTCAATCCAAGTGAAGAAATACTGACTCGACACCATGGCTGCAGCCACCTTTCTTCCATCAGATGATTTGATCCATGAGAACCAAGACTCCCGTGCCCCGCTGCCACTCCCCCCACCCCCAGCCCCCATCCCCCACCCCCCATCCCCCACCCCCCGCCAAATGCAGTTCCTGCAGCCCTTCCATGTCACCAGCAGCCAAGAAGGTAATGAGGCCTGTACTTGAGGAGACGATCACAAAACCAGTAGTCACCCTGAATATGCTTTTTCAGACTGCCTCCACCTGATGCTACCCTACCCAGAGTGATGTCCTACAGGGTCCAAGGCTCATTCCCTTAAGAATCAGTGCTGGACCCTAAATCTAGATAAACTCGCTCGTATTCCCTTCTATCTTCCTACACTGAAACCCTAAAATCATGCCCCCCTCATTCTCTATGTTCCTGTTCCCAGCCTGAAAATCCCGATTCCCCCCTTCCTCCCATGTGAATGCCTTGCCTTTCCAGTCTCCAGGGAATGAGCCTCTACAAAGGGAAGAATATCAGCAGTTTACCCTGCTTGAATGGCTTTGGTCCACAGTCTAGTTCAAGGGTCAGCAAACAAAGGCCAGAGGGCCAAATCCGGCCCAACTGCCAATATCTTGTACACCCCCACAAGCTAAGCACGTTTTTTACAAATAATATTTTACAATCAGTTTAATGATAGCAACCACTACTAACTCTGAACGCATAGTAAGTGAAACGTTATCACCACCCCCCATAAAAAGAGAATTCCATTCTTCTAATTAGTAGACCTGTATTACAAAGTGTACTCAATTACTATCATTAGATTTTAATGTTTATCAACTGAAAAAAATCTGTAGAGACTGTTTCCTCTCCCTGGTCATATCAGGACCTACACACTACCCATGATACTGCATCTGGTTCCACAAAGTTAAAATATGTACTATGGACCCTTACAGAAAAAGTTTGCTGGTCCCTGCTCTAGTTTAATGGGAAATGCTGATCTTTTAAGTAGCTCATTTAGGTTCACCAGTGGACTCTAATCAATGTTACCAGGCAGAGAAGAGAGGACAGGATGGGGGGTGAAGAGAAAAAAGGAAGCAGGAAAAAGTATAGGAATACGATGAAGTGAGCATACAGATTCATTTATGAATGAGGCAAAAAGAAAAAAAAAATTAATGTACTACTATGCTTAGTTCTCCCACCAAAAATCAAGAATCACAGCCCACAAAAGAGACAGGAGGTATACTTCAATTCTAACTTAAGCAGTCATGACTTTAAAAACTCAATAAATATTTATTGAGTATCTCTCTATTATGACAGCTTGGCACTAATATAAGGATAACCAAGACAGCTAAGATTCCTACCTAGACAGAGCTTACACACAAGTCAAGTTTTTTTGAAATAACAACATTGTTGATAAATTATACCTCTCTATTCCTATAAGAATGGAGGAATGTTAAAAATCCCACATAACTGTAACGTGTTTTTGGTCACAATTTTAATCTTAAAAGCTAGGATATTTTAGCTTAACTTCCTCTTAAATGAATGAATGAGATGAAATTATCATTCTCAAATACATTTGGCTGGGAGCTAGAAATGAATCAAGCAATCCCAGAAATCTGAGTTCTCTATGCAGAAGCCTAGTAATGAATGGCTCAACTAAGACTGTCGGTTCCAGAAGCTACTTCTCATAGAGTATCACAACAGACATGCCAAGCATCCCACTAACACTTTTGAACTTAGGAAGAGCTTGCATATTACAGTCTCTGTGTTTAACTCTCAGATAATTCACAAACTAGAAAGCAATGGCACCCCACTCCAGTACTCTTGCCTGGAAAATCCCATGGACGGAGGAGCCTGGTAGGCTGTAGTCCATGGGGTCGCTATGAGTCGGACACGACAGCAACTTCACTTTCACCTTTCACTTTCATGCACGGGAGAAGGAAATGGCAACCCACTCCTGTGTTCTTGCCTGGAGAATCCCATGGATGGGGGAGCTTGGCGGGCTGCCATCTATGGGGTTGTACAGAGTCGGACACGACTGAAGCAACTCAGCAGCAGCATCTTACAATTTCACTGAACTCTGCTAAGCCTCAGTTTCCTTACCTATAAAGCAGGAGTCATAGTATATAATGTTACCAACTTGTATTTAATATAATGGACACATGGAATGAGGTCACTCAAACCGATCCCTTATCATCCCCATCTTGGAGTAAACCTGCACACAGTGTGAGTGGTCCCTGTCATCCTCACACGGAGTTTCCATCAAAACCTCAAAAGTAATGTTTTCAGGACTTGTTCAATGTGTCATATGCCTAAACCAACACATTAAAAACCAGCTCCTATGGTTTCTGGAAACCAAAGGATGGTTTTTCCAATAAAATGAAAAACTTCAAAACATCTGGAGATAAATCTATAGTTGAACATTTATAGTGACTTAAAATCAGGTATATGATTTGATTTTCCTGGAGAGGAACAATGATTTTTCCTGTTCCAGAAACTGGAGTCCTGGGAGGAATCTTAAGTCTAATAATGAAATCAGGATCAGTATTCACAAAATGGCATTAAGAATGCTTGTCTTAGCTGTTTCACAGAGGGACTTCAAGAATCAAAATAAACTGAAAATGATCTCAAAAGAAAGCACACACATAAATAAGTATGGTCATCTATGTATACTCACTAATCCAGTTACTCTCTAGTGTGAAAACGGGAATGAAGGCTACTGGGTCAAAAGAGATATGGTCACATTATGTTGGCATCCAACATCCGCATTTTCCGAATATTTAATTTTACTATGTGTTTTATTTTTTCCTGTCAGACCCCGTTCTTCCCGTTTAGAAACACGGTACTGAGTGCATCTCTCCACCTCCTGCTGCTGCCACTGCTACTGCTAAGTCGCTTCAGTCGTGTCCGACTCTGTGCGACCCCATAGACAGCAGCCCACCAGGCTCCCCCGTCCCTGGGATTCTCCAGGCAAGAACACTGGAGTGGGTTGCATTTCCTTCTCCAATGCATGACAGTGAAAAGTGAAAGTGAAGTCGCTCAGTCGCGTCCGACTCCCAGAGACCCCATGGACTGCAGCCTACCAGGCTCCTCAGTCCATGGGACTCTCCAGGCAAGAGTACTGGAGTGGGGTGCCACTGCTAGTGCACAGGAATACTCCTGCACAGCCCATTCGCAGTGCCCACCAGCCCTGCTATAGGACATGACTTCTGGTTCTGTTCCTCACTTACTTCATATCCTCGTGCTTGATTGGAGTATGTGAAATGCTGCTCCAACACTACTCAATTAGCATTTGTCTTTATAATGGTGCCCTTGCTTACTGCATGTCATGTTCAGCAGCAGTTCAAAGGGCTCTGCGGGACTGGAGAAACCACGCATTCAGGAGGCCTGTGTGCGGTAACAGACCAGTTATATGCCTCATGAAGGTAGTCAGGAGACAGATCTGTAGGTTTGCTTCCCCACATTCTGACACCATGAACTAATGGGAATGAGGTTTAGGGGGTCTTACTGTGCTAGTGGTCTTCCCAGGTGGCTCAGTGGGTAAAGCAACTGCCTACAACACAGGAGAGAGACGCCAGAGATACGGGTTCAATTCCTGGGTTGGGAAGATCCCCTGGAGGAGGGCATGCCAACCCACTCCAGTCTTCTTGCCTGGAGAATCCCATGGACAGAGGAGCCTGGCGGGCTATAGTCCATAAGTCACAGAGAGTCGCCCACGACTGAAGCAACTGGGCATATGTGTTTTATTTCAGGATAGATTTCATATGACTACAAGAAATTACTAAGACTAATTTTCAGAGGCAATTCACTCAATCTCATACCTATCAAATAATACCTGCTTTAAATCTTGTTCACATAAAACTGTAAGGAATCAGTTTAAAAAAAAAAAAAAAGGCACATTTTTAGTGGATATGAAGCCAGTGAATTCTTGTATGATGTATCCCCAAACAAATGATGGAGGACATGTACTATAACACAAGTATCAAACTATAAGCACTCTGTGGGCGATGGAGCTTTCCATATTATATTAAAATGTATATTTCTAGTATGCTATCCCTTCATAGTACAGTAAATTTCAGTCAGTTGCTAAACACCTGCAAAGAGAGTTAGCATTAGACTAAGCTAAATTTAAATCTAGTTGATTTGAATTATGATTTAAATCATCAGTCAAGAAGAACTGGTATCTTTTTAAAATTAAAAAATGCATACTTATTTTTGCCATCATGGTAACAAGCATCATAAAACTCACAGATAACATACAGATACTACTTTTTTTTTAAGTTATTTAAATATGATATTTAAAAATCTTTTAAAATATTCTAATTATTTTAATTTTTAATATTACCATCCAGCTCTTACATATGCATACTTATTTTATATGCTCAAAGACAGACCCAATACCTCTTAATAGATTTTTTCACATTTTACAGCTACATTAGAAACTCAAATAGTATTCGTTTACATATCAAAACTAAATGGAAGCATCCGTTTACATCACCGAATGACTATCTTCTCTAAGTTAATCATGAATTTTTTCCCACAGTGCATTAAAATCTAATAATCATAGGGAATTCTCTAGCAGCCCAGTGGTTAGGACTCTGCACTTCCAATGTAGGGCACACAGGTTTACTCCCTGATCAGGGAACTAAGATCCTGTAAGCCACGCAGAATACAACCCCCCCCCCCCAAAAAAAGAACTATAAATCTAATAATAACCAAAACAACTTAAATTGCTTTAACTTTTTTAAAAGGGCATTTTCCGTAAAACAGATATTCAACAAGAACCTGCTGTAGAGCCCAGGAAATTCTATTCAATACTCTGTAATAACCTACACATGAAAAGAATCTGAAAAAGAATAGATAAATGTATAACAGGATCACTTTGCTGTATACCTGAAACGCAACACAGTAAATCAAGTATACTTCAGGATAAAATTTAAAAAAGAAAAAGGATATTTCCTTCAACCACAAATCATTTTAAGATAAGCAGCCTTGGCTCTTTTTAAGTACCTTTGTTCTTCCATGCTGTGCCAATGTGCTAAGTCACTTCAGTCATGTCTGACTCTCTGAGACCCCATGGACTGTAGCCCGCCAGGCTCCTCTGTCCATGGGGCTTCTCCAGGCAAGGATACTGGAGTGGGATGCCATGCCCTTCTCCAAGGGATCTTTCCAACCCAGGGGTTGAACCCGATTCTCCTGTGGCTCCTACAAGGAAGGCAGATTCTTTACTGCTGAAAAAAGTGAGGACTCAAGTGAGAAACTAGAGAAAAGTTTTATGTATATAAAATATCAAATAGTATGTAAAAACCACATCTATCAAGCAGTTGCTTTAACCAACAACTTTAAATATCTTTTTAATAATAACTCTGAAGCACTCTGATATCTTATGTGATTTCTGTTCAGTTTTGTTCTAATGGGATGGCGCTGGGGGAATTTGTTTTGAGTAGGCCTGGTACTATGTGTTCTTCAGCCTTATATTCTAGAACTCTGGTAACTCGTTTAAACTCTAACAATTTATTAACAAAACCTCTATTCCTAGCTTTTGCCACATAATTTTATTCTGAATACAAATGGTATAATTTGAAAAAATATTTAACCTCCTGACACACCATAACTGATATAAATATCTCTCAAAAGCAATGTGGTTTTTTAAACCAGTTTTTAAAAATCCAGTTCTTAAAATCACAATTATAAATACTCCTTTGAAATCTAATCATTGCTCTCAAAATTTAAGTGAAGATTAATTAACTAATGTTTTAGCAAAAAGACTTTAAGGGGCTCTGGAATAACTCAGCCCCCAAGGATATGCAAAACAATGGTAGAAATTAGTCTTTTTTTTTTTTTTAAGTTTCACAGATGAGCAAAGTTAGCTCAAGGACACAGGAGTTTATAGCGAAATAAGGGTCCAAGTCTCAGCAGAGGTTCCCAATCTAAGCACTGTGTGTGCAACATGCAGCCCAGTTTCATCTCTGCAGAGCCCAGGGTTCTGGGCTGAAAGGGGGCTTTGGGAGTGTGTGTGTGGCCAGTGAATGTCTCCATACAGGCAGTGAAGGACAACAGATATGACTCCTGTGGAAGTCCCACACTCTTCCTCTCGTAAACCTTCTTGCTTTCTTGTGCCCTTGTGCAGAGCGGAGTCACACTGCAAGGCACGGGGTTAACACACATAGCGACAGTGAAGCCTCGTAGTTCTAGAGAGCCAACCCCAGAAATGTCACAATTTGAGACAGGCCCATATGCTGAAGACTTCCTCCCCCGCACCCCTTCCCTTCTTTCAGAGCGCTCCGAGTGGCATGGCCCCAATCCATCCACCTAACTGTGAGTATCCAAGGCAAAAACACAACCTGGGACCCCCAACCAGTACCTCTTTCCACCAAGAGCAGGTTATCCTTCTCTGCCTATCGTTCTCCAAGTGCCTGGTTAGAGGAACAAACACATTCTCTTTCAAGTGCGTTAGGAAGTCTAATATTTTGTCAAAAAGAAATGAAAAATAAACCTAATCTAAGCTGTCATAGAAATTGTGAGATGCCTCTGGCAGTTCTATCAAAGTATGGAGACACGTTGGGACTCTTTGAAGAAATGAAACTGCAGTTTATCAAGTGTGATTTATAAGCAACACTGATGTAGCTGGTAGATAACACTGCTGTCTAATCATTAGTAGTCAGACAACAGCCATGTGAACACATCAATTATGGGCCACGGCCAAAAGCCCTTGAGATCCTGGAGATTAACAGCCAATCCTCTGTTTTACAAGCTCACATCAAAAAGAATATTAATAAGAGGAGGGGCAATGTGAAAGCTTGTCAGAGTAATTCAGCCACTAAAACAAGGCATTTTTTTCCCCCCTTCTCCCCTCTGTTGAATTGGCCCAAGGAAGTAGCTGGCACCAGCTACAAAGTGCAATGCTGCCAATTTCTTGGGAAATGTTTTTCACTAACATATGGGAACTTGTAAGGGTCTGCAAAACTGCTATTTGGTGAAGAAAGACAGGCAAGCCTTCATGTTCCTTTTTTAAATACTGGTATAAAACAAACAGGGTCATTATAATATTAGTGAATTATTTTTAAATTAATATGCACGGAGAAGTAGCCATTGACTTTGACTCTACCCAAACTATCAGAAATTTTGTAAAACCTCACATCATTCTTTGACTTCCACCAGTCAATAGAATTTAATTGAGGAACGACTAGTGACTACTCTGCACATTAATGAGTTTCTTCAAATGAACATGGCTCTTTCCAAAGTAGGACAAAAATAAAATAATGTGTGGTCTCTTAAGTACTTAAATTCCTTCTTTCCAACTATCTCAGGAAGACAGATACCAACCCCACTGATATTTCCGCAGTTAGAATTACGCCAGCTCTCACAAGCCACACATAGAAAGCATTTGCCAAAATATATGCCACAGGCACAGCATATTTTTCACATATATTGTTGTTAACATAAGCACCAGTGAGGACTGCTACTTTCTTGCAAGTGATCAGGTTAAACCAAATGGCTGGCAACTAAGGCTTTAGTGGGGTTTGGCAACACGAGCCACGCTACATAATACATGGCCTGGGTTTCCCCTGCTTCTGAGCGATCTGTTTGCATTTTTATTTATAAAACACTCTATATTTACAGAGAGTGTTCCTAATATTTCATTTGCTGCTCATCATTTCAAACTCAGCATAGGGTGGTAGGAAAAATCATCAAGGGAGAAAAAAGCAGCATGGGGTTCCTGTCACTTGTCAGCAGTCAAGCTGTTTGGCCCCCAAGTAAGTTACTGAACTCACGGCTTGCTGACAAGCAATTGTTAAATCAAAGATTCTTTACCTTGGGTTCAAAGACTTAATGGAGTCTGGGAAAGCCTGTAATTACAGAAGCAAAGGTTTATGTTTGCACATAGGTGCACTTTCTCCATCTTTTCTTTTGCCTAGGGAGAGAGTCCATAGATGTTCAATAAAATCATGACCCAGAATAAACTTAAGAAGCAAGAACCAAGTGGTAAAGTCCAGGCAAGAGCCAAGCTTTTTTTTCATTACAACGCATCCTCAATACACGTTTGCGCAAGTAAAGGCACAGCATGCATTCTAAACCTTGGTTTCTTCACCTATAAAACCAAAACAGTAACAGTAACACATTCTCTGATGACCTTTGAAGGTTATCACAAAAACCTACAGTACTTCAGAAGTACTTAAACACAAGTGAAAGTGTTAATGAACGAAACATTCCTTGGGCAGCCAGTTGCTAGGCACTGTACAAAAACTATTACTGATTGCATTTTTGATATTAGAAAAGAAATAGCCTTCTGAGTAAACAATGTACCTAGGAAACTTACTGGGGCCCAGGAAGGGTGGGGGCAGGTGGGGAGGGCCTCAGAAAAAAACAACAACTGTTCCCTGGCTTTGCTGATGCTATATTAGAAACTTACTATAAAAGATGTTTCAGTTGCAGTTATGGGTATCACCATCACCATCTTTCCTTTATCATGTAATTATGAGATTTCTTTTCTCTACCACTTTTCCAGTCAAAGCTCTCATCAGAAATTAGAATTAGTAGTAACTTAGCAGAAACTCTAGAAGAACCACAACTGTGCCCTGGCCACTGAACACGGCAAGAAGAGAAGGTCTTTCACAAGAAACACACAGAGTTTCAACCTATTAAATGTATATTTGCAAATGTCTTTTTTAAAAATATATATATATATTTTAATAACACGTTGAGTTTAATGGGCAACTTCAAGGTAAAAAAACCAAACCACTGTTCTATTTAACAAGTTATGACTATGAATGACGTATGATTATAGTCAATGATTATCCACCAAAGCTGTCAGAATGGGCTGTGCTCCAAGTTCTTAGACAAACTTCATCAAAGATAAAGGGGTCAAATTCAGGCCTGAAATCCTAAGATCTTATTACATTTCAAACTCCTGAACTGGCTTTCCCCCCCACAAATTAGATTAACTTGGTTTAAATAATTTTCCCAAGGTCACGCCTAAGCTGTAAGTTATAATAGACACTCTCTCACTTGAATAATGACTTTTTTTTTTTGGAGTAGTCTTCTATTTTAGCCCTGAGGGTTTTGTGGGTGACAAAGAAATCATCAGACAAAAATCTGCCAGCAAACAGGATGCCATTGCAATCTGTTATTCTGACACAGCATAACCCTTCTGGGTAAAGCATCTTTATCTTTGTTCTTTAAAATTCAACAGACACGCTCTAGCAAACCCAGGCAAGCAGGTGCAATATAGCCGATTACATACAGATGACGGTGCTTTAGAAATTTAAAAATGCTGCATAAATACAAGATACATCAAAATCCAGATAATTCCCAGCAACACTTTTGCCTGTGATCTCTGCATGGAAGAAAGACAGAAGACGTGGACTCTCCATGGAGCTGGCTCAAGGCCCTCCTCTCTCTGAAACTCTACTAAGAGAGAAGCTAGTTCAGCATGTAGTTATGAGCATTTCCTAGAATCAGGCACAGTGCCAGCTGCTGGGTGGCATCCATGCTCTGCAAGGTCTCATGCTGCAGGAGAAACACAAGAGGTGCAAGTCAAATACACATGTCTCAATGCGGCAGCTAGGAGTGGGGGGAATTACACCTCTTTTGAATCTAAAAGGACACTCAGAAAACACTGTCCAAGGAGAAACCACTAATAAGACACAGCGGTCCCAGAAGAAACCATGCCCAGGGTCATAAAAGAAGTTAGTGTCAAAGCATCGAGTGGGACCCAGTCTCTCAATTCCCATTCCTAAGCTTCTCCCCTGGATCACAACCCAGGCAGGAATCAGAGTCGAGGACCTGCCCCAGGGAACAGTCTACCTGAAGGCTGCATGGGGCCAGCATCAGCAGGACCCAATGGCTACGCTCTGCTGACTAAGAGGGCACGATAGCAAATTGGCAATTTTCTGAAGACCACCTGATCAGGAGAGACGACCTCCACAGATCAGTCCCATTGCACGCTTCAAACTGCACACTTTAGACACTCCTCAAAACCTATGAGGCAGTTTCCTCCTACACTTTGCTAAACCAAATGGTTAACTAAGGAAAGCCGTGGCCATCTTTACTACTTAGGCATAGACTGTGCATGGACTTAGGCACAGACTAGGGACAGACTTTGCTCTAGGATTCTAAGAAACACAGCAAGGGTGTTTACCAGGCTCTAAATATTATGAGGGCTAGAGCTGCAAACCATGAGTCCTTCCTGTTCCACCTGCCATGTGACCAAGTATAGTATTTAACCACCTATAATGTAAAACAGTTCGTGAAGCCTTATTTAAAGCAATATTGTGGTGATTTTTCTATGAGTGAGTTAAGTCACTCAGTCGTGTCCGACTCTTTGCGACCCCATGGACAGTAGCCTGCCAGGCTCCTCCATCCATGGGATTTTTCTATAAAAAACCTCAAAACAGTAAGCAAAAACAGAAAATTTTAATAACCATTCCTAACGTCTGCCTTTGAGAGAAAGAGAGAGATAAAGAAAGACACTTTCAAATAAGCTATCTGGAGCTTTTCCTAAATGCACACAAAGCAGTGCCCCTATGTGGGTAGGGGATCTGGGACAAGGTATTTTGGGAAAGGAATAAAATTAAGTACTCTTCACGTGATCCAGATGTAAAGCTCTGATTAAGAAACAATGCTTTTGGTTAAAGGGTTCAGAAATTTTGGATACTGGATCAAATATTATTTATATTCCAATACAAACCCAAAAGCCAGTAAGATGAAAATCATGTTCACCTTTCAGTTGGAAACTATAAACACTGCCAACTACCATCAAAATGGTACAAGAAAAACATTTTTAATAATCTTGGAGAAATATTTTTCTACACCAGTACAAAACCCAGAGTCCACAAAAGGAAATGAATTTAAATACAAACCTAACTACACAATTTAAGACATTTACATAGGAAGTTTAAAAAAAAAAGGCATAAACAGGATCAGAAGACAAATGAAGAAATGAGGGAAAAATTATAAACACATGAAAAAATATTTGTAAAACACAAAGTGTATTTAACTAATAAACACTGAAATACTTGAAAGTTAGTCAGAGGTTATAAACTGCTAACATGTAGGAGATACAATCTGCCCTTTTCATTCATGAAAAGGGCAAATTTTAAAAAGGGCCTTCTCTCTGATTATCATAGATCAGAGCCAAAGAATTAGAATTCAGACCACTGAACTGTAGAAATACATGTATTTCATGTTCCATTGTTAGTGGGAATGTATCTGATGAAATCAAGTTGGGGGACAATTCTGAAACACATTCAAAGTAAGATTCACCAGAGCCTTTTGTCACTGAAAAAAGATTAGAAAACACCAATGCTATTAGCAGAGGATCAGTTAAATTATAGAATCAAAGGGAGCAAGGGAACATATGATACCTAACACATACAGTGATGTGAAAAGAGCAAGGTACAGAGCTGTTTCTTTACTATGCTCTGATCTTATAAGGAGATGAGATACATAAATATACATGCTTGAACATAAGGAGACTATTTCAAGAAAGACATACAAAACTGTTCCAAGTAGTTGACTCTGGGGAGTAGGTCTAAGGGGGAAGTAAAACTTACTTTCCATTATATAACATTTGCATACAGCTTAACAATTTATATACTGCTTTTCAAATTTTGAGTCAAATTTTAAAAGTATTTTAATAAATACAACTAGTTTGTCAGGGTCCTAGATCAGTCTCCAGAGTAGCAGGACAGTTAAGCACCCAGGGAGCATACAACGAGGCCCATGTGCTGCAAGGGGAAAAAATTAGAATTTCTAATTATACTCTGACCATTTTAAATTTCTGTTGTAATGTGAGTAATGATAAACTACTTAATCACCAATTCAGTGGACGTGAGCTTGGGCAGACTCTTGGAGATGGTGAGGGACAGGGAAGCCTGGTGTGCTGCAGTCCACGAGGTGGAGGAGAGTCACACATGACTAGGTGATTCAACAGCAAACTACTTAATACAACAGGGTACATGCATGCATGCGTGCGTGTGCGTACACACACACAACTAGAGACATCCATTAAATATCTACTCTTTTCAATATGGTTTGAGGAAAGTACCATTTTGTTCGCTCTCTGGGAAAAAACTTTTTATGATCTTGCACCTGAAATCAATTGATAAAAATCGCACAAGATAACCCCTTCCATCTCCCTTAACCACTCAGAAACTACAATGAACTAAAAAAAAAAAAAAAAAAAAAAAACCTACTTGAGGAATAGAGAAGCAAGTTAAGCTTAGGGTAGGTCCCCAGACAATGAGACCCTAGCCTAAGTCACAGCCTGGCCCGCCCCTATTCAAACTTCTAATCCCCTCCCCATCTCTGAATCTTCCTTGAACTCGTCATGGCTGCCTGGAGCGTGGCGTGACCCTTCCACTAGAATTTCACCTCTTTGCCCTCTCCCCTTTGCCTCACTCAGCTCCAACAACCTTGGTGTCTCCTGGAACACACAAAACACACCCTCTCCTCCAGGGCTTGTACACCTGCTGTCCCCTTATGGCCTTCTAAGCTCTCTCCCCAGGGAGTCAAATGGCTCCTCCTCGCTCGCTGCCGGTCCCTACTCAAATGTAAACAAATACTAACTCTCCTTTCCCCACATCTCTCTACCACCTCTTGCTTGATTTTCACTTACAGCATTTAACACCAAGCAAAATATCTTTATTTGTCCCAAAGAAACTTAGAATACAAGCGTCATGAGAGCAGAGACTTTGCAGCCGATCATATCTCTAGGACTCAGGCTGTATTTGGCATGTAATCTGTGTTCAGAAATTACGTGCTACGTGAAGGAAGGGATAAAGGGATGAATGAAAGAATAAACCGAGACCTATGGGGACACCTTCCCCTTTCTAATATCTCTACTGTCCGAACACAAAACAGTCAAAGCTCTCTAAACTGTAGGAGGAGGCAGAGAATGGCTATCCACAGTATCTGTATCAAAAAGAATCCCTTGACAGAGCAATAATATCCTGCACACATGACAAAAAATGAAAATTTCCTCATTTTTCCACCACAAAACCTACCAACCACCCTCCCTCCGACATCTGTTCTCATTTTCTGACTTTCCTTCTATTACTCTGGAGGACCTGTCCCTCTCCAGAGGCCCACAGATGCACCCATGCAACAGAGCTTCCCCACCTAAACCCCTTGCCTCCTCCAAGACACCTTAACCCCTCTCTCTGGAATGATCAGCTTTTCTCCCTCTCCTGTATCAGTCCCATCAGCATACAAACAAGTGTCCAACTTCAAAATCGGAGAGACACACATTCCCTGATCTCAGATGACCCTTATATAAAAGCTAAACTCATTAGCTTATGTTTTTCTCTCATGAAATCTAAACTCATTAGCTTCTGTTTTTCTCTCATGAAATCCAAGGACTCCAGGCTGTTACTCTTCTCATTCCCATCCCTCACCCAGGACTGCTTGTCTCAAGATTGATCACCAACAGCCGTCATCCTTCCAGGGATAGGAGTCAATTCTGAGTCCCATCTTAACCTGACTTCTTGGCCTCATTTAACGTATCTTGTTGCATCACAACTGTACACTCTTCTTGCTAAAATTTCTTCACTTGCTTTTCAGAAACATGAGACTAGCTTGGTTGTCTTCCTCCCCCATGGACGGCAGTGCTGGCTCCCTTCAATGTTCCATGGCTCAGTACTGAGCCCCCGTATTCTCCAACTATACTTGCTAGGTGACCTATTCCAGTCCCATGACTCTAAAGCCCACTTGTATTTCCACTACTGCCAGAACACAAAAGAGTCAAAGCTCTCTAAACTGTAGGAGGCCTCTACCACTCACCATCCAATTTGAGTATCATCCCTTGGCATCCACGGGGTATATCAAAAGTCCCAAATCCTGACTGCACCCACCCCAAAATCCTAGTTGTTACCCTTAACTCTCACCCTCTCACCACTCCTCATTACTTTAGGCAATGTGAACACTTATCAGCAACACCACAGAGAAATCTACCCTCTCTTGCTGGGGCCAACGAAAAAGTCTTGTTAACTCATTTCCTTATTTCTCTCTACAGTCATCTCTCCACACAGCAGTCAAGGGCAAGTTTTTAAAAACAAACCAAATTATATCACTCTCTGCATAAAGGTTTCTCATCTCATTCAAACTAAAATCCAAACTCTTTTCAATGTCCTACAAGGCCCTCCATGATCTGATCTGTGCCTAACTCCCAACCCAATATGACATGGTCTGCCCAGAATATAGTTCATGAGTACTATCTGGGTGGATTTAACAGCATGTACAGTCAACCAAGAGATTAGGAAACACATCCAGAAAAAAAAAAGTGCAAATATCCAATCAATCAGAAGAACAGGCTTTGATATCCCTCCAGTTAGCCCAATTCTCTCTCTCCCGTCTCAGGTTCATACTTGACGCAGCTCCCAACCCTGTAACTTAGGCTTCAAAATCATACCTACACTGCACGTCACATTCATCTCTTACACCCAGTTCCTCGTGTCAAAGTCTTAAAGAAACGTCAAGAGAAGAGGTCCTTCAACAAGTAGGCAAATCTCCTATTTTTTTTTCAGTGAATCTTTTCTCCACTGTGTCCTAAGATATGCCAGGGTTCCAACAGAAAAAATATACAACTGTGGGCTTTGTCAGTCCTAAAACCATCTTCTTTTCCTAAGTCAAGCCTTCAGAGGAAATTAGAGACAAACCTGTTTGCACAGGGCTTCTCTGGTGGCCCAGATGGTAAAGAATCTGCCTGCAATGCAGGAGACCCAGGTTTGATCCCTGAGTCGGGGAAGATTCCCTGGAGAAAGGAATGGCAACCCACTCCAGTATTCTTGCCTGAGAATTCCAAGGACAGAGGAGCCTGGTGGGCTACAGTCCATGGGGTCACAAAGAGTCAGACATGACTGAGCGACTAACACTGCTTGCAGAAACTCTGGGAACTCTGGCTGGTGGTGAGTTGACAGGTACAACTGGTGAGTTTATCACCCATTATCTTTCTGACCTGTGTCCTTAGAATTCTAATAGCCTTGACCTTGTGCAGCTGCCTTCATTGATCTTTTTCAGTAACACAGATTACTTCTATTATTTTTATTTTTCAAATCAAATTCATCAGGTAGAAATCATCAAATCAAATTCATCAAAGAAAACACAACCTATATAAATGAACACGTATATAAAAATATATTAACACAAATGAGAAACAGAAAAGTATGACATTTATGCTACTATCAAGTCTGACTCACCCCATAACCTAATGGCAGTATCAATCCTTATCAGGTTCCAACTTGAAGCTCACTCCTTACATTAGTTAGAAAAGTCCCTTACAATACCCACTATGAAATCAAGACAAGGGGGAAAAAAAGCCATGTCTGATTTTGCCTCAAACTCATCACTTACACACCTTGTTGTCAGCCTCAAACGTTAAGAAACACCTACAGAAGAGGTTCCCTCCAAAATCAACTTCACAAAAAAGTCAGCTTTGAAAGCCCCCTGGTCTCTCCTCCAACCGGAAAGTTCCCACACTTGAGCTCCATTCTTGGGCCTTTAAGAGTCTACTTACAGTGGTGACCATCTTAAAATCACCTTAATCACTTATTCAATAGGCTGCTGTAGGGCAAAGCTCTTGATAAATGGAGGAAAATTAGGCTCTAAGCAGATGAGGAGATATCAAAAGAAAGATATATTTAAAATGAACATAGGCAAAGGAATCAAAGCAAAGACCATGTCTGCTTTAGGGTGGCTGGCCTTCTGTTTATCTTGCTCTCCCATGCTACCGATAATAGTCTCAAAGATCTATGCTTAACGTCTCCTCAGGAAGTGCCTTCTTTTGGCCTGTATTACACAGGTTTTCCATGATCTGAAAATCACTAGCCCACACAGCTGGCCTTCTGCTTATCTTCCTTACCAGAAAAGACAAGCTCAAGCTTGTTCTTCGTACCATTTTTAAATGCTGAGGGCTCAATAATCAAATATCAAAGCACCGGACACGTGGTAAATGTGACACATACAAATTTAACCCATCTCTCTACATTTTCTGAATATTGTGAAATCTACTTATACACACACACACACACACACACACACACACACACGTATACATGTATATTTTGGCATGTTTGCACTTCCTTGCCTAGTAGATCACTTTTCCGCAAACCCCAGCCATTCTACTTGAACCAAGCAGATCTTATCAATAGCCCAAAGGTCTAATCTTCTCCTACCCCATGATACTTTTCTCTTCTTCCCTCTATCTCTTCTTACAATTCTGGGTAATACAAATCAAGTCCACTCTAAAGCCCTACTAGCCTACGAATTTCAAAGCTAATTTACTGGACCAAGACTTAAACTCAGTGGTGTCCCAACTACAACAAAAGAAGGGGACCTCTCTATCCTTCTGTCCTTTAAGCTCTGATCTGTACAGGAAGGAGCCAGAAGATCCTCAGCACCTTTGAAAGCATCTGCTTAGATGATTGTACTCATGTCGGAGCAAGAGCTATTTAGAATAAATGATGCTGAAAGAGAGGCTGGTCCTTCCATAGCACTAATCATTACCTAACCACACGTTTCTGCAAGCTTACTCCCTCTTTGAGCTTCACAGCTTCAGTGATAGAAGAACGGGCTGGCCCAAGCCTCAGAGAACAACACAGTGAGGGAGCACCCGCCAAGGTCTGAGCAAGACTGTTTATTTCCCAAATGCTTGATGAGGTCACTGGCAACACTCTTTAACCAACAGAGGATGACAGGAAAGTGATATCTTCTTAACACACTTGAGAAGAAACCTATTTTGAGCCCAGGAAACGGCCAAACACACACATGGTAGGAAACACTTGAAAGATAACATACTAAATCACTAAACATTAAAAATTCTTTCTCTTCTTGATCCCAACTGTTCTTGCTGACTGGTACAATAACTGCTTCAGATTTTTCCTTGACTGTATATACAGACATACATGTGTGTGTAGGTGCGTGTGTGTTTATAAATGTGTAATATACAAATATGCTATATTTAGTGACTGACTCTTCCTTCTCTTTTGTTGCTTAGTTGTTGTTTCCCGCACTCCCCCAAAGGGTACTTTGAAATCCTTCCAGTTTTTACAATTAAACCTAACCATCTGGACTAAAATCTTCACATTCACTAAATTAGTCACAGATTTTGTGGGTAAGCTGAGAAAGTAAATGCTATGCTCAGTGCTAGGATTTAAACCACATCTACCACAGCAAAACACTCTCTCTCCAATAATCTCTCCAATTATGCACGCACATCCAGGCTCAGATAACATGGAGACAACTAGAGCTCGTTGCACAGAATATTTGTACAGTGAGTATTATTCTTCAGATTCCTGAGTTTTACAAACAGGCCAAAATGAAATTCTTCAAAACCCCTGCAGAATATATTTTATAGGCAAATGATAAATAGGTGTATTTTTACTCCACCATTTAACTTCCTGCGACTACTAGTGTGTGCTGACAAGCTTTTCACCAAATTCAGAGGCGATTTGCGGAGATCTGTATCTGTGTGTTGAATACCAGTGAAAATGTGATTTGAAAACACTGGACATTTTCTAGACTTTTTTCAAGTATGAAAGTCTACAATCTCTTCAGATTTCACTATCTGTGTCAGAAACGAAAATTCACTGTGTTTAAGTTTTCAGCTGAAATGCAACAATGGCAAGTGATTTTTGTGTCATCAGCCTGTCACGGGTAAAGGATGGTAGATGGTACAGAACTTCACCCACCTAAAGCTGACCAGGAATAGCTACAGCTGTGCTAAGGCCAGGTAAGTAGAAAACACGGATTTTTACAAGGAAATAAGGTACATGAATTTATAGGAGGCTTATGGATTCATATGCTAGCCTTTCAAAGGCGACATTAAGCCTTTAATGTGAGCTATAATAGAAAGTACTAGACTTTTGTGTAAGCAGGTTTATAAAAATCATTTCCAGAGCATCTTAAAAAGGTTAGCGTATTTCCTTTCGCATTTTATATGGGCAACAAAAAGCATCCAATTACAACAGTATGCAGAACAGGTTAGAGAGAAGGAAACAAACACAAGCGGACCTTGCTGGCAGGAAGCTCAGCACCACTTCCCTGCGCTGCATGTACATGTGAACACAAACTAAACTCACCGAAATACACGGTATGTTTAGACTAAGTGCTTTTTAAAATCCTCAGAAACATCCACATTGTTGAGGCACTAACAATCTGGGGTAGAGGAAGGGTGGGGGAGACTTTCCTTCCAGGGGGGATTAAAACAGCAAAGAGATTTCAATCTTGCAAAGCCTCTAAGCGCTGATAAATATTAACATGAGCTATGCTTTTTTATCTTTGTGCCTTTATTTTGGTTTCCTAAGTAAACCTAGGTTGAGCACAAATATCAGTCAAATGACATCCAAAGAAATCAAATTTAGGTGGGCATTTGCAGGGATTTACCACTTCTTCAGTAAAACATGACTTTTGGAGGCATGATTTTTTAAAAAAATTTACACAAGTTTAGTCTACTTCGTGACTATGACAGCGTTAATTTTATAAGATTTAAAAATTTGAAGTTTTACAGCACAGGAAACTATATTCAACATCCCAAGATAAACCATAATAAAAAAAGATTATGGAAAAGTGTGTGTGTGTGTGTGTGTGTGTGTGTGTGTGTGTATATATATGCATAACTGAGCCACTTGGCTATACAGCAGAAATTAACACTATAAATAAACTATATTTGAATAAATTTTTTCTTAAAATTTGAAAAATTATGTTGGATGTTCACAGAAATAAAATCCAGTCTCTTTCTTCACTAACACAGAAAATGTTAATAGCAAAACATCAGGAATGAACAACAGCGTATTTAAAAGTCACTAGCTTGACAAAGATGAAAATACTTACACCTAAATCTTTATACCCTCCCTGCTTCCCTATTTCTATAACCCTCCTGCTGCTCACCAACACCCCCCCCCACAAAAGAAAATTTGTAAAATGAAGCTATCAGCTATGATTTAGATTCAAAAATCAAGCCATTTCAAAAGGATCATACCAAAATAAAGGTACTATAACTTAGGATAAAACAAAACAAGATCATGGTAAGCCAATTTAACATACTTAAGACTTTAATTTATCAAATGTGCATCAAGTAACAAGTAATTTTAATGTTACAGAAGGAATGAGCTTTTTCATGGCCAGACAGCATACAAAGATATCATGTAGAAACAATACTTGTAAGTAACCAGAGTTATCATTAGGGTGACAGTTTATACACAAAAGAACACTTTGAGATAAAGGGTTTCACTTCCAAGATTAATGTTAAAATAAGAAACAGTGAACTGGGGAGTGTTCAAAATGATACTTCTAGAAAATAGCACTTTACCAGTGATTTCCTTAAGCCCACTGTCCACAAATGAATTAGAAGGAATACAACTACAATGGGATAAAAGCCATGATTTCTGGTCTTTACTGTTCAATATAATCTGTCGTTATTTGCTGTTCATTGTTAAGCTTTTGCAACCCCAAGGACTGTAGCCTGCCAGGCTCCTCTGTCCATAGGACTACAAAAATATCTAGCCCTAAAAAAATTAAAGAATACAGAAAGAACGGAAAAGACAACCTGAAATTCTGGTTGCCTCTGCTATACCACTTCACTGCCCTGGCTGGAAAGTTTCTCTCTATTCAGTACCATGTGCCGTTCTGTGCTTAGTCACTCAGTCATATCCGACTCTTTGGGACCCCATGGATTGTAGGCTGCCAGGCTTCTCTGTTCATAAGGATTTTCCAGGCAAGAATACTGGAGTGGGTTGCCATGCCCTCCTCCAGGGATCTTCCCAACCCAGAGACGGAAACCAGGTCTCCCGCATCTCAGGTGGATTCTTTATCGTCTGAGCCACCAGGGAAGCATTCAGTACCGTGGTCACTAACTAATGAAATAGTAGGAAATTTCTGTAGAGCCCCCATTATTCAAGAGCATGCATTGCTGATGGCCATTTTAACAAAGGCTCTCCACCAACTACCACCTTCCCCACACACCTTCTTCCCACTTTTTACTCCCTTCCTCTACCACCACTATCATCAGTCCATCTCATCGGCGGAACAGGAAATTCAGCAACAGCCAGTGTACCCCTCCCAGTTGAAAGAACTTTAAGTTTTTAGTTTCCTGATCAGGCAGCAAAAAAGTGACAACCTGCCTCGGCCTTCCTCCCCTCTCTCTTTATATCTTAAAAAAGTACACTTGGCTGAGCAGTTCTCACCATTCACTGATTCAGTCTTTTGTGAAAAACAAGGGTAAAAACAGCTAAGCAAAAACAGCTAAGCATGATCACAAAACAGTACACTGGGCACTCAATTCCTATATCTTAGAGCCTCATTCTTTTACCTCCTGGTCCATAGGATTTGGTGACTGAATAAATCTTAATCTGTAAACAAATGGTCTGCTCTACAATTAAACCATTCATTCCTTTTTTTTTTAACTGCTTGGCTGCTACCCAACCCAGAGACTTCTAGGTTCTTCCATTATTTAGTGATCCCAATGGTTAAAAGGCAATAAGCTCATTTGGAGTTTATAAAACTATGCACCGTCAACAAAAACATGTAATGTTTCCAAGACGCACAGTGGCTCCTACACACACAATGGGGAGCTGTGTGTAGTCTCCCCCAAAACAAAAATGCCCAGCCCCAATTAAGCGCCCTGGGGGCCTTCAAAGCAGTTATGCTAAAGTTGCAAATACAGCAAGATCCACTTGAACTCCAATGGTCTTGTATGCTTTTCCTCCCAAGGTAGGGAATAGGCTGGGGCAGACCAACCTCATTAAAGGGTAATTAGTGAACCCCAGGACTTGAGGGGCTAGCACAATCGTGCCCATTGTAAGCATCTCACCATGGGGCCACTCTTTTCTCTTGTTCTTTTTTTTAAACTCAGGAGGTCTCTACAATCCGAAAGGACCACATTTTAAATTTTTAAGGATTTAATCTGGCTCTTTTTTTCTACTACCAATCTTAGAGTAAAAAGAAAGGAAGCAAAACAAAGAGCGTTCCTACTTCTTTTGTGGAATTCCAGCACAGCTCAAGGTTTTTCAATAAAATAACTTGAATAATTCATATTCTACATACAATAAATAATTTAAGTTTACTTTTAAACAGTGAAATAAATGCTCTATCTCCTGTTTATAGAGATTGAAAATAACACATTAAAAAAAAAAGGACATTATAAATCAATCAATACAAGGCTTTTATAATTACATGTGACAATGTAGTGGAAAAAAATTGATCTATTTACATGTGAAGGTGTTATTTAGAAACTAATACAGATCAACATAACCACTTTACCATCAATAAAATTTTTCACACCTCTTTAAAACCATCATTACTGTTGATATCAATCTGCCAAGATGCTGAAGAGCGAACACTACTATAAAATACACCAGTAAATGTGGCTGTTTACACTCTTTAAGACTACCACCTTTCTGCAAATACTAAACCTGAGAGCCCACTGCCTCACTACCAAAATTCACAGTACGAGAAAGTAGTCTTTTAGGCAAGAAATAAAGCATAATTTGAACTTCTCAACAACCAAGATGTAAACAATTCTAATATTTACATATTATATGTAATATAATGGATGGATCAGTATCTTTGTTTAAAAAAAAAACAACAAAAAAACACTAAAAAGGAGCAAAGAGTTTGGAGTACGTGACTTCCCTCAGAGTAGAACCACCCCCAAACCCAGAAACACTTCCTTGCAGTTCCAAGGAAGTGGAAACACTTCCTTGCAGTGGATTATGTAGGATAGGGGGTACTACAGTCACAAGAAGCCATCGACTATGCTCACTGCAGCCCACCAGCTTCCAGAAGCTCAGGATCTGGGCACAAACTGGGGGGAGAATGTTAGTGCCCATAGTAATGTCTTTAACCTTGCCCTTGTATTTGTTAAGCCCAATTAATTGCCTAATTCATTTATTGAGTATCAAATTAAAGAATTTTAAAGTGTTTAACAAATCTTGTGTGTTTTTACCGAATATTACATTATAGAGATGATATACTTACAAGCAAATTTGTGTGTATTTGTGTTCTGTTAAAACACTGCATCAGGAGGTACCCTCCATTAAAACCTGGGCAAACATCCTTTTTATGTGTTTATTTTAGAAATAGAAAATTGATTTGTGTTAACTTAAACATACACAGTACATTTTGAGAAATCTTCAAAAAGGTGGAAAAAGCTTATTATGAGATGGTGGAGGGACCCCACCGTGGTTATTGTGCTTCTTTAAAAAAAAAAAAAAAATCTTGTGTGTAGAAGGATTCGAGGGGGAAAAAATGCAAATCCTAGAAGTCATTCCCAACAGTTGGAAACTCTGCCTCTTCAAGTAAATCCAAGGGCTCAAAAAATAAATATTCAAGAGCATTAATTTGTTTCTAGATGTGTGCGTGCAAGTAAAACAGCAGTCATAATGTGGAAATTTCAGTCACATTTTGCAACTAATTGGAAGCAGATTAGAATTCCGCCCCAGGGGAACGTTGTCAAACTAGAAGCAAATGAAGAAAGAGGTGAAGGCGTCGTGAAGAGCTGACAGATTTACAGCGCTCAGGGCTATAAACGGGTCCAGGCTGGGAAGGAGGGCGCGGCCCGGAGGCGCGCCCCCGACACGGCCCCAACCACTCCCACCGTCGGGAGCGCGCGCGGCCCGGCCACGCCCCCAAGGGCCCGGAGACCTCCATCTGCTCCCCCGGAGAAACAATAAACCGGGCCTTCCTGAGAAATCCGTGGTCCTGATAAGATAGAAAACCTGCAGGCTGATAAACTCAGGAAAGAAGGGCAAACGTCAAGAGAGAGAGAAGGGTTTGTTGTGGTTTTTTTTGCCAGTGGGGGAGGGGAGCGAAAAAGCAAGCAGATTGTGGAGGATAATACAGCCATGGAGTAATGGAAACAGCTGCTCGCTTTCTACTTCAGTGTCTGGCATCTGCTGCGGCATCATGGGAAAGGCTGGTGAAGGATTTGGGCAAGGAATGTAAATGGAGACAATTGGCCAAATGGAGTTTGATGCGGAAAAGCTCAATTGCTCTGTCTTCAAATCATGTTGTTCCCTTCGGGGAGCAGAAACCAACAATATGACTGAACTCACATTCCACTTTCAAAGCAGTTGAAAGGTTTGGGAATGTGAACCGCTCTTCAACCAGTTACTTCAGATGTGAAACAATATAAAGGCATAAAGCCTCGTTGTTGGAACAGCCTCCATTTATCAAAGTGCGCGGTGGCTCGTCTTCTGATCTTCTGGAAAAGTTAAATCGGAGTCCTTTTTTCCCTATGGACTCCACTTTGAGAAAAATGTTTCTTAAATCACTGCTGCTTGCTTACGTGTGAACTGGCTCAAGAGACAATTTCTACTTGTGGTGCCTTATTTTCCCCTTGGCTGCAAAGATTCGGTTCTAATTTCATTTCCATCACAAAAGAATTTGCAAAGAAGGAAAATGAAGAAACACATAACTGAAGTGCAGCTGTGCTAGTCATAAGATTATAATAAAGCACAGATTTGATAGCATTATCCATGTACTGTGGTGAACCACACACAAATAAACAGTTCTCCATGAAGAATGAAAACCCAAGGCTTCTGCCCTTCCAATTCAAACATTATTGTTGCTTTTAACATGAGCCATCCATAAATCAGCCGAGGAGGTGACAGGAAATCCAAAAGTAATCTGGTCTGGTTAGGCACACTTTGTTAAAAAACAAAACAAAACAATAAGAGATGCTTTCCAATTCATCCTGATGATGTTCTCAGTGAATGGATAAAACTGTAAAATCCAGGCATGTTAACAAATGGTACTTTTATGCCAACTGAATTCAAACACATTGGTACGTATAGCAACCAAAAAAGTACAGACTTTTAGTAAAGGGAAAGCATGTAACCTGCCAGGGAACAACTTAAGGACCTTTGAACCTGCAGTGACTAATACAAAAGACAAAAAGGATGGATGTAAAGCAGCCAGAGGACCATATGTGTTTTCCTGAGAAACCAAATCGGGAGTTTTCCGTAATCAAAAGGACACACAGTGACTTCTAGGAGTTCCTGAAAGTGTGACCAATTGGAATTTGGTCTGTTGCTAATTGAAGCATATAAAGGAGTCCATTTCTTAAAACACACTACACTTTTTTTTTTAATTCACTGCCACATGACAAAAACCAGAATCAAGTTGACTGGTAGAAGATCAGTGCAACCAAAGACCAAGCTATTATTTCAAACTGTCAGGGGAAGGCAGTAAAATTGCTACCAGGTCTCCTTAAGTTACCCTTCAATAAAAAGAAGCCATCAGGGAAATAAGAGGAAAAGAAAACACATCAAAACCTTAAAAGTCCCTTTAAGTAAAATTATACGTCTGTGGCACCATGCCATCTGTTCTCTGGTTAACATAATAAGCCAATTCCACGACCTAAATATCTGCTTTCTAAAATCATTAAGTATAACACAAAATATAATCAGTATATTTTTAAACTGTAAAAGCTGCCTTTTATGGCATTATTGAAATATGCCTAAATGTCCCCATAGGCACGTTTTTCTTAAGATGCTAGTGAGAATAAGGATTCCCAGGAGTTGCAAAAAGCCAGTGGTTGAGCTAGAACAGTCATAGTGAATAAAAAAAACTGGGCTGGGAGGTGGGGAAGAGAAAGAAGAAAGAGTAGCTTTGAAAAATCAACAGCAGTGTCTAGTCATCACTTTCAACCCATTTGTTTAAGCACCCTTCTCTCTGAGTTCTCCATTACAACCAAAATATATATTATTAAATTTTCATTTAGCATCACAGGATGGAATGGGGTGGGGGTGGGGTTCTTTCTGAATACCAGATGAGATCCACGTGGTTTAGGGGTCACTAACCTATCAAAATATAAGAAGTATTTGCTTTGTAATCTCTGCAGTTCTTCAGGCAAAAGCCATAATCTATCTCAATACTTCTTCAAAGGTTATGTCTGACCAAAATTTAGCAGGTATGCAGAACTCAATTCTAGGAACAAGGTGCCAATCTCCCTGTCTTGAGTATCCTTTATACACCCCAAAACATTACAAACAGCCCAACTGATGATTAATCTACTATGAATTATTTAACAACCCTTCATTCAGTTGCAAAGGCTTTGTTCCCACTGCAAAACCTTTAAGGTTGAATTAAAAAGAACTTGCAACAGAGAGCAAGAAGTCACTAAAGAAACATCATCTGGAAAAGAGACATGGATGGATATAGAGGGGCCAATTACTTTGTAGCAGAGTAGAACAGAAAAATCAACTGTGACTTTTTAAAAAAGAATAAAGCCCACAGTAACTAAAAACTCCCAATCCACTCCCAATCCAATAGCTGTGTATGAAATTATAACATTTCTATACACATGTCTATGAAATAAATACCAGTCACAGGGTACCAGTCTGACCCCTCTAAGAGCCTGTAATGATGACCGAAGTCATTCCTGAGACGGAGATTTCACCTGTTCTCCTTCCCTATAACTTTAAATGTACAGATTAAGAGGGTACTATTATTTATTAACAATAGTACTAGTGAAGAGGGGTTATTTCTACTCTGCTGTTGCTAAGGATCTCTCAGTATTTCCTTAGTTCTGGTTTCTGTGTTCTACAAGAATGCAATACAAGTAACTTAGGAATCAACTAATATTCAAGCAAAACCCTTGATGTTCAGATGACCGGCAAGTTCAGAGTGCTGGCAATCAAAACTATGTTGTGCTACAGTAATTACTATGAAAAACTTCCAGTGCTTAATATTAAAGAATAGAATAACACGATCATTCCACCTCTTCTGCACGTCTAGAGTGTGTTCAACATGGCAATTATCTCTGTTCAAGAAGCAGAGAGTTTAAACTGCACTGAAACTCAATTATAGCCATGACTTTTTAAACATACACTTCAAAAGGCAGGTTTCATCACATTCAAATCACTGAGCAAAATCTCCCCAGCTTAGAAAAAACTAGTTTTTATCCCTCTCCCACGAGACCTCCACGTTCATGCATTGGGGAAGGAAATGGCAACCCACTCCAGTGTTCTTGCCTGGAGAATCCCAGGGACGGGGGAACCTGGTGGGCTTCCGTCTATGGGGTCGCACAGAGTCGGACACGACTGAAGCGACTTAGCAGCAGCAGCAGCAGCACGAGACCTCTTCAAGAATAAAAATGATTTCTTTTTAGTTTTTGGACCCACTTCTTTCTTCCTTTATTTAAGTAGGGGGATGACTGGGCCGTGGTGAAAGACAAAGAGAGATCCCATCTGATAAAAGCCTGGGATATGCAGCCCTCCCAAATGTCATTACCACACCACCTAGAAGTGCCACCATTCTTAAAAACCAGATCACACACTTGTTAACAAAAAACACATTACTTTGCTACTTTGAAGAATGCAAAGGAACTAGGAGTGGTAGATTTATGATTTAAGTGTTCGTGGCTAAAATAGCTTTCCAATTATCAAGAGCCTCTTAGGAAGAGCAGGAATGCATGTGTTAATGACCACAACCAGGGGTTCCTTCTCCACTTTTTTGTCAGAACCCAGGCACATCCTCCCTGCAGCTTCCCCATTAACATGTCTGTTTCCTGTCAGCCCACTCAGAGATAATGTCATTTATCTCAGGGAGGCACAAGCCCAGTCATTAGCTTCTATAAAAGACCTCAAACAAAGGCCGGATAATGTTTTACCCAGGGCTCTTACTAAAACCAGAACCCAGAAGCTTGGCGATCTATCAGTCAAGGACTCCAAAGAATATTTCCCTCATGATCAACAATCCCAGACTAATAGCTCTGAACCAGAGTAAGGTCTATGGAGAGCAAATACGGGTTCAGGACACTACCACATACAATTAGATTAACCGATAAACACTGACCAGAGCTAGCCTGGGAGAGCCTTTGCCCCTCTTGCCTCCAGGGGGAAAATTGACAGAATAATTCAGATACTGACTAAATAGTTAGATCTTTGAAGAACTGACCCCTCATTGTGATTGCCTGCAGGAACTGAATAACCATTATAAAGTGTTCAATGGCTGGGCTTCTGGAAATCTTTTAAATAAAAGTGGAACTGGTTAAAATAAATGTAGGAACATATGTTTTCACAGTGTTGCTCATATTACTGCAATTCTGAGTTTCTATGAAGTACCAGGTGAACTTTTTTAAATTAAAAAAAAAAAAAAAACAGGCACACACAGGCACAGTCAAAATTGGAGCAAATCTCAGCCATTCAACCCATGTTTTTCATGCTGAAAATGAAGAACAGATGGTTCTTTCCATGTTGTTTGAATCTGGTTATTGAACACCTCTGTGGTTAGGGAGATTTCTGCTTAGCACTTTCGGCATACATTTCATTTACTAACTATAAAATGCTGCTTAGGAAAAATAAGTCTTTATAACACTCTAATTAAAACCATCTTGCAGCCAAGCAATTTTACTTGAAGAGCATTCTTAACCTCATGACATTTTGACAATCAATCCCTCTAGCCCACCCTCCCCTTCTTTTTACAGACTATTTGCAAAGTTATTAAAAGTTGGTAAACATTATTTATCTCTTTTAGCACAATCAGTTGTTGAGTTTTCTTTTTTTTACATCTCTCCAGCAAACCCAGCAGATTTCAGATATTATGCTCAGGACCCAGTGATGTGCCTGGCCATGCAAATATTCCAAGCTTCCATGGGTTCTCACAGAAAACTTCTTTGGGGAAAGGGCAGCCCATCTCAAAAGCCCTGTCACCCTATGAGGAAGCCAATAAAAAGAAAGGAGCTGAATCAATGCTGATTGGGAGCTGCCCTTAGTTACCAACCTTTTTAACAGCTAAGTCCCTTATGTAGCTTTCCAAACAGTTTGCTGTCCAACAACAATGGACTTTGTTCTTTAATTACAGCAAGTGACCTTTCTGCCCTTTTATTTCACAGTAGATAAACTGTGCTCTCTAACTAGAATTTGTAGGGGGCACTGTATTTGGGGGGAACCCTATCATTCGGAAAACTCATTAATCAAAATATGTTCTTCACCTACTCACGCTCACTTAGACAACATTCCAGAACTCCCTAGTGAAGTGTAAAAAGGCTTCTACAAGAGAATAAACTGAATGATATCCTTTATAGACAGGTCCATTTGTAGATACCATGTAGGCTGTTAAGGACCAGCTTAATGAAAGCAGCACAATATTAGTAAAATCATTCTCTTTGCTAAATGTGCACTGAATAGTTAGAATCCCAGACCCAAACATAAGATTCCCTGTGCTTTTAATGTGTATCTGACGTCTCAGCTGTTTTTAAGAATTCATCTATGTATTTTTTAACTTCTCAGTGATCAAATAAACCCATATACCATACTGAACTTTAGCCCGGCTGATTGCCTGTGTCTGGTAAGTCAAAACTGTAAGACAGTTAAAGAGGACACATGCAGAAGAGCCTCAGTGCAGGCTATTATGCTTCAAAAGAAAAGGAGGGGGCAGGTGGAGAAGGAGGTTTTAACAACCAAAAGCCAACCTGTCAAATCTACTTATTCAGACACGTCACTGGTGGCTTAACCACAAAATGGGCTATAGAAATACAGCTCAAACATCTTAGAATTATGGCATGTTTTGATTTTGTTCACGTATTAAGGGAGTGGCGACTTTTACAACATACTTGTGGTTTCCACATAAAGGAGTAGAACGCTCATTGATTTAATTAGGTTTCATAAGGTCCAATTTATCATGTTTTACATGACTTTCTATAGTGAAGAAACAGAATAAACAGACCAAAAATAGACATTTAAGCATGCTGTGAAAATTAACCAGGGACAGCAAGTCTTATGAATCTCCTGTGAATCATCCAACCAGGGAGGAAAAAAAAAAAGCACATACGGCACACTACACCCCCCTCTGGTTTTCACATTTGGCCCCTTCATGAGCCACATCCGACTGCTGAAAATTAATCATCTTCACTTTTGAGACACTTACTCTTCACAACCCAGATAATCAAACAAGGCTTTGAAATTAAAACATTTGTACAAAAACGTCAAAAAGCCTTTCTCAAAGGATGCCTCAGTGTCTGAATTATCTGGTCAGGTAAAGCTTGTCCTACTAAATCTTTCCCTCCTCAAGAGGTCTCCTCCCATCATTAGAAATTATTTTCTAAACTGAAGTCGAGTTTTACACAACCAAGAGTTAGTGGCATTGGAGTTACTTCCCTGGGAGGCATCTGTACAAGGCAGTGCCATTCCTGTGTGCCAAGGAGGAAACATTCTTAAGAAGAGTCCTCCTGGGGTGGGGTGGAGGTAGACAGGAAAGCCTGAAGGAACAGGCTTCCAGACCCTGGAGCACCACTACAGGATTCAAGGCCCTGAGCGCCACCCCTGAAGGGTCGCTGTGCCCACACCAGCAGCTGTGGCTGGCAGTGGTATGAATCGAAATACACTACGCTTGCTCCCCTCCTCCACCCCAGACCTGCCATGACTTGTCTGCTCTTCATTTAGGCCATTCATATTATCACATTTATACTGCTCTGACTGAAGATGAGTTGCATGTATATGAATAATTTAATCCTTTCATTTTTCATCCAGTTTCCTCTGTGACTGGAAAGTGAAAAGAACACAAAAAACTGGAGAACCAACACCATGCTCTAATCTCAGTTGCCATGACAGCAGCCTTTGAGATACTGAAATGTCCCGATTGCCAGCTAAACAAAATTGTTGAATGTGAACATTTGGCTGGAAGATTAAAAGGCTAAGGGGAATGCAAAAGGGCAGTACCTCCCACATTCCAGGCAGCAGTGAATCCAATCAAATGGCTCTGACTCCTTAACCACAGCCATTGTGAACACTGGATTAGGGCAATTCATCTAGATAGTTAGAGCAGATTAGAACTGCAATTTGAAGACTATTGGCAACAAAAGTAAATGCACTACTGTACTAATAAGACTTTAGAATGCCCTTTAGCAGAAATTGTGGGAAACTCTACATTTCAGCATAAGAATCAAAACCTGGATTTTTAAAAAAGTGTATTTAAATTCATCAGTTCAAAATGCTGTCTGACCAAGGGCTTATGGATTAAAGAAGCAGGCATGCAGAAGGTTTTTTTGATTTTGGCATCATCTACACCTTAATGTACCTTTATCAACTTCTAAAATTATAAAACCAAAACTTCATTCCTGTACTCCCATTTAAATCTTTAAGAGAAGGAAAACAAAAAGATTTAAACAGACAGCGGTCAGTAATTGGACACAGAAATTGTCACCCTAAAACATTTCACAATTCTGATAATATGAGAAATAGCAAAAATTAAATTATTGAATAAGCATATATATCCAAACAATCATGCCACAAACCACATGATATGCATTCTGCTTCCGCAAGGCACAATCTACAGTATTAAGAGTTAACTTTATAGAGTCAGCACTTCTCCCCCAGCTCACTCTCAACCTGCTCAGTGGACTGAGTGCCTTCAGCTCTGGGACATTACTTAATGCACAATAATTGCCAGAGCATTAAGTCCTAGGCCTCCAGCACTAAGCAGCACAACACTGGGGGCAATTTTTCAAAGGCAGGGTCTCACCAGACTTTCAGACAATGACAAAAGAAGGGTAGAAGGGTCCAAATTACCTGCATCAACCCTCCCCACTGCTCAGATGCAACACATATTTAGAGCATCTTTCGGCTCTGTTTTCACACTTCAGCACGCCAATCCACCAAGTCTATTTCACTTGTCTTACCAACCTTTCAAGCTAGAAACCCAAGCGATAACACTCTTTAAATCTCTAGCTAAGAACTGGGCAAGGGAACAAGGAAAGAGCCCTGGCAGCCAACAAAACCATTCCATTCTTGCTATACAGTTATGAAACCAGTGACCCTAGGATACCAAGGTTTCATTCAAGAACAATAACAGGACGATATCCTTTAACAGGATAACGATATCCTTTAACAGGATTATTTCAGAGAACATCATGAGAAAATAAATGTGTGGAGGGTGGAGTGTAAATTAGAATCCTAGATATACTTCTATGGGGAGAGAACGTGAACCCTGCACCTAAGGACACATTACCAAAAATACTAGGACGTGCACATTAAAACAGAAGACAGTTCTCCTTAGGAGAGAAACCAGGACAAGAGGTACATGGGTCCAGGAGCAGGTTTTCTATTAAAAGCACATCCCAACTGGCTGACTGGCCAAGAGCCCTTGGGTAAGGCAAAAGGTACTTAGAGCACTCAGACCCTCCCACCTGGGGACCCAAACACTAGCACCAGAAGCAGCAGTTAGCAGCAGAAGCAAGAGCTAAACACTGCACCCAAGTAAGCCACCCCACACCAAACGTTCACAGAAAAGATGCACAGAAGAGAAATCTCACAACGAACCAGAAAGCACGAAGTGCAAGGCACATAGAGGCACACCCCCCCACCCCCGACTCCCACACAAATGCACACAAAGAGAAAAGTAGGAGATCTAAGAAGGCGACTTTATCCTACCTTCTCGGTTTTCAGTTTCTTGATTCGCCTGTGGCTCTCCTCCTCCTCCTCTTCCTTCTTTACCAACATAGAGTTTCCCATGAGCCCTGAATCCGGGGCACTTTTGCTAACTTCCCCAGCAGCCGTGACGCTGCCACTCCCAGTGCCCCCGCAGTGGAAGGGGCTCGCGCCACCTCCATTGCTCTTGGCCCCAAAGCCATAGAGGTGCCCCCCGGAAGGGGCCTGGCTGCCACTGCCATTCTGGTGGCCCTGAAGCAAGTCGTGCTTGTCCTTCCTGGATTTCCCCGCATCCTTATCCCGCTTGGCTCCTCGGCTGCTCTGGCTTTTACCTGGCTTCTCCTCTTTGCTTTTCCCGCAGGAGGCTGCCCCCGCGGTAGCAGCGGAGGTGCCGGTGCTGGTACTATTGCTGTTCGGGTTGCCGCCGCCGCCGCCGCCGCCGCTCACACTTTGACCCAGCGCTGAATTCATGCCAGTTGCCTCTCCAGGGCGCCCTTGGACTTCCTGCCTCTTGCCAGTGCCGCTGATCTCGGGAATCCCATACAAGGCAGCAGAAGGCAGAGATTTATTAGCATCCTTAGAAGTTTTACTCCTTTTCACTTTTGATTTGCTGGTCTCTTTGTGCGAATTCCCCTGGGGAGCAGAGGGCTGAACAGAAGCAAATTTTAGGCCATCAGCTAAGGCTGCGGGAGCGCCGGCCCCACTGGAGGCCAGACCTCCACAATCCTTAGAGTTGCTGCTGCTAGTAGTGTTGGTGGAATTATTCATTTCAAATTTCTGTCTGTCCTTCTCCAAATCAGCGTCCAAATCAATTATTAAATTTCCAACCCCGATTTCCCAATCATCGCCACTGTCATAAGTATCAACCGTATTTGGATCCACACCTTTTCCTGCCGTAGAAATGTTCACTGACATCCTGAAGATGAGATCTCTAGAATAAAAATCCGATGAACTTTCCTTTGGAGATGAGGGGACATTCGTTTAGCTCCGCTGGGCTTTCTTTTAAAAAAAAAAAAAAAAAAAAGTCTTCTAATCTTCCTCTTCTTTTTCCTGCCCCAGGAATGGGTCCAGGGATTTTACACCCTTCAGTCCAGGTCCACCTTTTCCTGTGAAGGGGGAAAAGTCGAATATTTCTTGTCTGGGTGTTACCAGAATAAAAAACGATTAATATTGGGGAGTCAGTAAGGGGTACAGGGAAGGATGGTGAGGAAGGTGGCTCATGTATTGTCTCCACAGTCCAATATCAGGTTTAAAGAAAAATAACCAAACCCAAAAAACATACCCATGACAGTAAGCATCTTACAGTAGCTAAAGAAGAAAAGCCCTTTATCAATGACACAAAGATAATCACTTTTAAAAGGCATTAAAATATCTTAAGGATCTGAGTGAAGTCCAGAAAGGTTTAAGAAAAAAAAAAAAGTTTAGCTTTTTTTTTCCCCTAGCACATACACATGATAACAATCCCAGAAACACAGGCTGAACACTCAGACAAGAGGATGGAACACGTTTTAAACACCCTTAAGCATGTCCTAGCTCTTACAATTTAAAAGACCAGATCCTGGAAGTTCTCTGAGGCTAGTTTCAGAATGATGTTGCTAAATTTTCCTCATTTCTAATTTTATTACTTCTTTTACAAATTGTCTGGGCAATCTGTTTTTTGTTCCCAGTAAGGAACAGAAAAAAACAACCAATAACCCCCCACACCCCATACACATGCCCCCATCTCCTAGCCTCTCTTCCCCAACAAATTATACAATTTTATACACACACGTCTTTAAGATCATTTCTCTATTTTAAAAAAGACAGTGCTAAATAAAAAGGCTAAATATCTGCCTTTTGAGGAAAAAAAATTACATCTAAACAATTCTACCATACTTCTAGGTCACAGACTGGCTCAATCTGTTAAATATGGTGCTACTGACTGTACGGGAAACTGATTAAGACATACACTTTAAGTGATCTGCGCCAAGGTGGCCTCAATGACCGCAAATGAGTGTGTGTTTGACAAAGATCAGTTAAAACGGTTTTTAAAGGGATCAGCCCCTTTTTAACAGTTGATTGTCAAGGAAAAAAAAATAAATATACATACACACACACACACAGACATAGCTTACCTTTAATCCTTTATCATTTTTTAATTAGGCCAGCAAATCAAAATGCCTTTCCCACTCCACTCGGCAAACAAGCCTGTGCCTCATTTTACTTAAACACCAAATGATCAAGAAGGAACGAACCAAATAACACATCTCAGCCAGAATAATCACTCGATAACATTATTCCACCTCCCCACCCCCCACCCCCTTTTGGCAAACGGATCAGTCCTTTTCTCCTTAAAAAAAAGTGTCACTGTACAGCTGGAAGATAATGTTTCACATTCACAACAGAAGCACCAAAGGGTTTTTTTTCCTCTTAACAAGCATCGAGAATAATAGTTTTAAAAAAGAGAGCGCTTAGAGAAAAAAGTTTTCCCAACTTCTCATTCCGCCTTCAGTTCCAGACTTCAGAGTCACCGTGATCAGTAAGTAATGATCCCATGTAGCAAACCTACAGGCGTCCGCTAGTAACAAGACAGAATGTGCTAACATCGGGATAAATTAGTGAAAGGGAAGAAAGAATAAGAAGAAAGGACTGAAAATCTGGGCTGGATTCCGCCTGTTAGTCGGGAAGTGGCATTTTTCCGCCCGTCCTGACAGATTTGATTTCTTGAACTAACTTAAGAGGAAAGGAGGGGGAGAGGGGGTGGGGGAGAGAGAGGGATCGAGGGGAAGGAGGAAGAGGAGGAGGAAAGGGTGGGATGAGAAGCTGAACAAGAGGAGAAAAAGAAAGGTGTGGAGGGGGAGGGGAGCAGATGATTCAGTGAGCTGATAAACCAGTTAGAACAGCATTCGCTCGGGGCGGGGGGCGGGGGGCGGCGGGCGGCGGGGTGGGGAAAATAACGGCGTTTAAAATTGGTTCAGTCTTAGAAACCTGAAAGGATGTGATGTTTTCCTGTTTTATGTTGTTTTAAGAAAAAGGAACCGAGTTCCTAGTATAGTCCCCGAGGGGGAAAAAAATCCGCTGTCGCTCAAGCCAATCAGTCATGTGGTAATTCGACAATTAGAGTAAAAAAAAAAATTTTTTTTAAGGCGACCTTTTTCAGGACAGTTTTTCCCATTTATAGTCGCAGCAAACGGTGCGTCTCCTTTTTATTTTTCTCTCCTCCTCCCTCACCCACCACCTCCTGTGTTTAGTCAGATGGCCCCGGAGCTTGGCTTAGTATTTTTAATTAGCTGGCGTTTGGAAGCTAAAAGCAGTAATGAATTGTTGATGGATTGGAAGTGGAGAGTCGCTTTGCTGGAAATGTCGGGGCTGGGAGAGGGGGATGGGCGAGTTAGCAACAACCAACCATCTAAAAGGAGCGATTTTGTTACAGTGCAAGCCTTTCACATCACGTGAGGATCAAGGGCTCAATTGGTTGTCGTGAGAACAAAAATGGTGACAAGCGTATCAAGAAAATACTGATCTGGTCTTTAAAAAAAACCTGAAGGTCTCTCCCCTCCCCCTACACACACTCGCCCCCCCCCCCCCCACCCCGCCGCCTCCCCCCCCACCCCCGCCCTTGCAGTGGGAGCAGCTACAAGTTATGAATGTGAAACATTTCTCGCAGATCTAGGCTCTCGGAAGTTCGGAAGGAGTGAAATGTAATGAGCACAAGAGCAAAGCAGATGTTTTAAAGAAACACCTTATAAACCTTTCCTCAACTTATCTCCAATTTGTCGGCTTTGCCAAGGGGCCAGGGATGGAGACTAGTCGAGGGGGTAGGGCACCTCCACGCTACTTGGATTTTAGGGAACCCCCCACTCATGTCTTAAACAAAGAAAAACATTTTACTAGCTCCAAGCCAGGTCCTGTAATAAACACACCATTGTTACTATTTGTGGGTTTGTTTGGGTTGGGTGGGGCATTTTCCCCCCCTTAATGGTGTTTTCGCAGCTTGCTTTTTTAAGGAGGTGGAAAATGGTAATTATAACCATTACATGTAGTGGGTGACTATTCCCTTGCTTAATATTAAATTATTGGGCACTGGATGTGACAAGAGACAGAAATCGGCTTGTTCTGCCCTTGCCCCCATTTTCCTGGCTCGGTTTTGAAGAGGGTCCTGCCCAGCTAGAAGAGGAGAGGGAGAGGTGAGGTGCACTAGAGAATGGACACTGCAGATCAGGATTTGTAACTGTGTCACTTTTATTCTCCTTGGGTGAGAGCCCCAAAGGTAATTTACTCTTAAGTTACCCCGAGTGCCCAGTCAAGCTTAATTTGTGTGAAGAAGTTACAAATGCTTCACCCTCCACTGAATAAAAATTCACCCTTCTTGGGTTGTTGTTCTCAATGCAAAAGCCAAACCCTGTAACTAGTTCCTCATTTCAATGCATAAAACTCGCACATTCCCCTGCATGAAGTCCCCGCTAAGTGCTATAGAGAGACACACCACGCAACCGTACTTACGGTCTGTATTGGATCGAGTTGACCTTTTCCTTCTAACTGCATTGAATGTGTTTGGTTGCAGCCGCTTTATTTTGGAAATTATAATCTCTTCAACAAATTTATTATTAAAGAAGATGGACCATCAAATGTCACAGACTGTCCTGTGTATTTTTTTTTTATAAAAGCAAAAATTAAAAGAAAAAAAAAAAGGAAAAGAAAAATCCCCCTGGTGCACACACACAAGCTTGTTCTGCAACACTGAAATCAGGACTGAAACACAACACACACACAGGGGGAGTGGAGCAAAAGGAGCTCTCAGCCTCTATACCTGAAAGGGACTTTTCTTTGTTCCCATTGCCCTTTCTCATCGGGCCAATCAGAGAGCAGCTTTTATGAAACTAGGCTCTCTCATTGGTTAGCTGCTTTCTCTTGGCTACTGGAGGGGGTTGAGATATACACACGTATAAAACACACACAGAGAACGGGTGGGGGTGCGGTGGGGGGTGGTTATGGAGACAAAGCGTTTTATTTTCCAACCAGATTGGAGTTGAGGAACCTCCTGCAGTAAGATGAAGAAAAAAAAATGGTACGCCCGTTTCAATTACTACATCATTCACATAAAACACTTATTTATTAAAACAAATCTCAAACAGGCTGCGAGGAGAGGATGTCGGTAAATACAAGTTTGATTGTGTTATCTTGGGGGAAATAATGTATGTGATCGCTCGGTGGCACAGGAAAGCCAAATGAACCACTAGTGCCTAGCGAGGAGAAAAGGGAGGCTGGCTGTGTGGAAATGACTGCGAGCGTTTTGCTGGCTTCCCTTCCGTGTTGCGAGGACTCGGCAGCGCGAACTCCCAAGACTGATTTTCTGTATTGCAGCTTCTGGCTTTCAACCCTCCCCCACCACTTTGCCCTTCTTCCAATTTTTTTTTTCTTTCCCTGTGTCTCTCATTTTACTCGCTGATTAAATAAGAAAAATCGATCTGGGGGTGAAGGCGGTGGTGGGGAAACAAGTAACCCTTTTGTTCCCAGGCTTCTGGTCCACAAGCAATGAAGTGTGAACGCTAGCAACCATTTAACCACCACTACGTGAATGGTTCTTCCCTGGAATAGTAACAAAGCTTTCCCACCCGGTCCTAGGCAGCTCCAAAAAAATTAAAAATAAATAAGGTCCCAGCCAAGCCATATTAACACCTCGGGCCAGCCTCATTTTTTAAAAAATCGATTTGTGGGAGATAAATATACTAGGAAGATTAACCCCTTTAAACAGTGCCTGTGCCATTTTTAAGCCGAGGGATTGTCAGAGTTCCCCTTACTCCAAATATTTAACCCCCTCTTGGGGAGAGCCGGTGTCAAAGTCCTCAGAAGGCAACACCATGCGATTCACTGAGAACACGAAAATATTTTAGACTGTATTGTAGGACAAATGCCAACAACCAAGTTAATGGAACTCTGAGGTCACAGGACAAAAGAGGTTAATAATGAAATAACAAGTTCAGTATTCTACTATAACAGTGAATATACTTAAACGAATGTATTTCTATATATTAAGCTTTTAAAGCACTTTTAGTTGTAATTTTTCATTGTGATTTTCTATCACTTTTAGGAGCTGTAATATGGAGATTTGAAAGTCAAGGGTGACTTTTCAAATTTAATTGAAAGCGTCATGATCCTAGTTTTAAAGATCCAGCAGTACTGGGTTTGTAATTTCTGCATGACAGTTACAATGTAAGAATGTGTCTTAACTGAGTCAAACTGGACATATAAAGTGAATTAGAGCTAGCAGAAGATTGCTTATGATGTAAATATTCAGTGATGACCTTGTGGATGAATAAAAATATGTCACATGTTTTAGGTAATGCCTAGGACTCGTGTTTGAACTTTCAATATCTTTAGTTCATTTTTTTTTAATGCCAATTAGTTGTTTCACTACCCAAGATGAAGTTTATTCAAAGCTGCAAATAGTAATAAACAGCAATTTCCATCCCTTGCTGAGGTACATAAACCAGAGGAATGAATCTATAACAGTCCTTAGACTTGCCTAAAAAGATTTACTTTCAAAGCAAAGCTATACATTGACAAATAGGGCAAATTAGATAATCTGATACCCACTTACCCCCTATTTTACCTTTGATATTTGTTGTATATTTTTGAATAGACAGGTTTACAATTTGTGTGTGTCCCATTGCTAATAGAGCATACATACTGATTTTGAACTTTTCTTCTTTTAAAAGAGTGGTTCCTCAAAGGGCCAGATCACTCAGGCACTTCCTAGGTCCCTGAAGGATCATCTACATTTCAGCCTTTAAAAGTCCATGGCTACCCTGTATATTGTATCAGCTTGGGAAAAAATCAATAATTAGCTTTTAAAACAACAAGACTCAAAAAGGCACAGAATTAAGACCTGATAAAGTTCAAAAAGGATAGAAGCACTCCTCCAACACACTTGGTTGGTAAAAGCAAATCACAGGGTCTGCAGTGTAGAATTAGTGTAACTAAAACCAAAGTTTAGGCTTCCTAATTCTCAAATGATCTGATCTAACCCTAACTTCAAACATTACCTAACCCTAATTCTTAAATCCTCTCTAATAAACCCCACTTGGTTAAAGATAAAGGCTTATGCCAAATTCAATCACATATTTAACCCAAACCATTTTTGATAAACTCAAGCATTTTCCTTCCATTCCAACATTTCCACACTCCATTCACACCCCACCCCCACCTCCTGCCCTCCAAGTTCTGCCAAGAGGCTTGAATCAACCAGAGTTGTTCTGCTGGCTTTGTGCGTGTTTGTTTTGTTTTGTTTGACAAAGGGGCCAATCAAGAGACATCAGAGGGCTATCAGCTAATTGATGAATTAAACTAAGATAATTAACTACTGCTTAGAAAATAAGAGCTACTCCTCTCACAAATTGGGAAGTTCTACCACATTCTGGAAAAGAAAATTTTATCTTCCTCTCTTATCAAGATAACTGGGAACACACCAGTTTGTATACTGATAGCCAGCCATACACTTAATAATACCAGTACACTGTTGTATAACATGTACACTTTGTAATTTTACATTTTAGTGCCTGCCTGGTAGAGGGGAGGAGCTGTCTGGAAAGGAGTCCAGGAGAAATGACGACATGGGAAGAGTAGAAGGATAGTGTAAAAGGAGAAGTTAAAGAGTGCTATCCCATCTCCAGCAACCCCCATCACCAACTCTGCCCCTGCAAAGTTACTGCTTCCTTTCCTAGGTGATCAGAAGATCCTGGCAAAAGACTTTTCCTCCTTTTTAAGAACAGAGAGCTCAATGCTGAGGAGGCCAGGGGCTTCAGGCAGGAACACAAGAAAATACAGTGATCTTTCTTTGGTGCCTGTTTCCTCAGATTTATGCTATATCACTAAGGATCAGAAATAATTCCTTGGATTTTTATTTATTTAGAAGGGAATCTAAATAGGAGTCTAACTTTTCTCAATCTATGCTAACCTCGACACTACGAAGATACTCCAGACCAAGGGGGTAAGATAGAAAGCAAAGCTATTTAAAAGAAAAAAGAAAAAACACTACCTGGAAATGGACTTGTATTATGAGAAAAGAAACTTAATTTAGACATAATGAGAAACTCTCTGGCTGCCCAGGAAGATTATGAGGATAGAGTCTTATCTGTCTGGGCTTATATATGAATGGACCTGCCTCAAGGCTGTGGGGAGTCGACCTGTTTTCTAGGGAGTATGTGATGCGTTGAGACACCCACACAAACACTAGGCATTCTTTACTATACCTATGGATGACATCCTAATTTCCTACCTGAAAGGGGAAGTGAAAGTCAGTCTATCCGACCCTTTGCGACCCCATGGCCTATACAATCCATGGAATTCTCCAGTCCAGAATACTGGAGTGGGTAGCCTTTCTCTTCATCTTCCCAACCCAGGGATCAAACCCAGGTGTCCTGCATTGCGTGTGGATTCTTTATCAGCTGAGCCACAAAGGAAGCCCAAGAATACTGGAGTGGGTAGCCTATCCCTTCTCCAGTGGATCTCCCCAACCCAAGAATCGAACTGGGGTCCCCTACATTGCAGGTGGATTCTTTACCAACTGAGTTATCAGGGGCCTAGGAAAGATTTTTTTGAGAAAACTCTGTCTTTTCACACAAGCTTCCTAAATCTAATTCAAGTTTCTGTATTTTCAACACTAACCAGCTCTAGACAACTGTTCCACAAAAGATGAGCATTGTTCTTGATCAAACGTTTAATTTTTTTTGCAATATTCTGAAACACCACTGGACCAGGAGAAAGTGCCAAGCAGCAAATGTCTAGTGGAGAGAGAGGGTCTGACATAGAAGTATTTCCCATCCTTCCCTATGGGGGTGGGAGTATGGAAGGAAGAAAGACATGGATGGTTTTCACACTGCCATGGGATACTCCTCATGAGAGACTCATGGACGTATTGATAGACATTTGGTGAATATAGACATTTACACACACTGTATATAACACAGCTGTGTTAACTTTTCAGGTCATTTCTATGTCCTATAAGTTCACCTTCAATTTAAACTCTTTAGAATAAAACAAAGGGACTCTACTTCCAAGGGAAGGAGAATAATGTCTACCTTCCAAAATCTTTATAACATGGTTCTGTTCAAACAAATTGAAATGATATAAAGGAAAATTTCCATGCTCTGATTCACAACTACAATGAATTTTAACAGTAAAGAAATGTCAAGTTAAAGGAGGAATTTCTCTCTATGTGGGTAGGTATTTCCCCATTCCTTCTCCCAGTTCTCAACCTGAAAAGAATTAAGGAGCAAATCTTGTCCCTTTAATGCCATAGAGTCCTGGGGAACCCAGCAAAATATTGCAAAGCAGCACATTCTTCTAAAGGAAAACATTTGTATACTGCTCACATTCAGAGAACTGCGATGTAGGTCAGTGTTAAGTATCTGAAATTTTACCTCTGTTTGGCTGGCCTTTCTGGTGTGGTGTGCGCTACTATATCTGAACGGGTGCCCAAGTAAGGTCTACAGATCGGTTAGCAAAGGAAGGCAATTTACATCTCATGTAATGAAACCATTTCTGGAAAAAGATTTTTCTTTTATGCCAGTGGAGACTGGGTGCATAAAGAAGATCAAAACACAAGCTACATTTTTTAAACTACTTATTGGAGATTGCTGTTGCTGGTTTTATTACAATATGTATTTTACAGATTTAGGTAATAACCCTGATTTTTCAAATCGACCTCTGTTTAGACACGTTTCACTTTGGGCTGTTTCTTGTCTGCAAAATTACAGTCATTTGCACGTTATTACAGTGAGTAGGAGACAGATTGTATTTAGCGTTGGGTGGGGGAAGGGTTATTATGGGAAGTGATCTGCTACGGTCAGCACATAATTTCAGCCTGAAGAAAATTGCTTCTGAATGGCTGGTCTGTTAGCTAGCCAAGGAATGGTCACTGGGAGAGACTGAAAAATGCTTCTGCTTAATCTGCATTATAGAATTATTCTCATTTCCAGAAAGATGGTTTGTGGAAAAAATGATTGTAAAATCAAGTTTAAAAACATGGAGGTGAAATGTCACTGCTCTATTTGAATCTAAAATAGCTACAACAAAGTACAAACCCACCGAGCAGGAGAGGGCCAAGAGGCAGCAGGATACAGCCGTGTTCTACTCCATCTTTCCTCCTAGCTTCCCTTTTTCTGACCCCCACTCCACCACTGCTTTGGTTGTTTTCAAAAATCTTTATGATTTAATGACAGTGGATTTTTACATATGTGTAAACATTTGCAAGAGTAACACCAAATGCATTGATAAAGGTATAATATCTCTTGCTTTCACACATATATGACTATAAGAAAAAGATTTCCTAATATAGCTTCTTTTTGAAGAGTAGCAAAATCCCCTTAATTGTGAGAGTGTTTCATATCCTTTTGGTGCTAGAACTTAAGGATTTTTCCACACTTTACAAACTACATTGTATTTGTCCATATTACACAAAGCTGACAGATTAATAAAGCAAGGATGATTGCCTATCAGAAATTATAGCCCCTGTCTAATGTATAATTTAAATTGAACCCATATGAATCACCTGGGAAGTCTTAATACTTGGTTAGAAAAAAATCAGGAGCCTTAGGTTTATTTTAAAGAAAAATAAGAGTATGATTATACTCAGCTCCTTGGCTGCCGAGTATCACTTTTGTTGTGAACAACTGTGCCTCTTTTGTTTTCAAAACAAGCTTTCCTAAAGGATGAATCACTACAATCATTTGGAGAATATGCAATAAACAACAGAAAGCCAGAAAGTTGTTTTGCTATTTTCTCAGCAGAGCATTTCTGTCCCATCCTCAGCTCAGCTGAGCCTCCAGTCCACCAGCCAATCATCATTATGGAAATATGGTTCTCAGCCTGCTGATTGGCTGATTCCTGGGCCAGTATGTTAAGGTTTCTTCAGCTCAATGTGCACTGCATGCCAGCCTGCTCTGTGGACCCTGTGTTTCCAAAAATATTTTAATCGCCTTTCTTTTCTTTCCTTCTGTCTTTTTTCAAGATTCTTAAAATTATCCAGGGAAGAACTTTGTGTTTTTTTAAAACATAATGACCATACTGGGGATCTGCTAAGAATAGAATTTAATGGCCAGGCACATTTCTTCTAACCATATTTTAATGTTTCTGTTTACTTGGGTTCTCATGGTGTTTCCTTGGATTTTAGAGAAATTCCCACACAAGTTAAAAGAACAAATCATTCTAATGTATGCCTTAATTTTTTTTTTATCTCAAACATTATCTGTCCCAACTAAAATTCTTTTCTCTAAGGTTTTTAAAATTTAAAACATGAAATTAAAACCCTTTTAAATTAATACTGAAAAGTAATCATATCAAACCATTTTTAGGGGGCTTCCCTGGTGGCTCATTGGTAGAGAATCTGCCTGCCAATGCAGGAGACATAGGTTCAATCCCTGATCTGGGAGGATCTCATATTGCCGTAGAACAACTAAGCCCCTGCTCCACAACTGCTGAGTCCATATGTGGCAACTACTGAAGCCCAAGTGCTTGGCGTCCATGCTCAGCAATGAGAAGCCTGCACCACGACTAGAGAGTCAGATCAGATCAAATCAGTCGCTCAGTCGTGTCCGACTCTTTGCGACCCCATGAACTGCAGCACGCCAGGCCTCCCTGTCCATCACCAACTCCCGGAGGTCACTCAGACTCACATCCATCGAGTCAGTGATGCCATCCAGCCATCTCATCCTCTGTCATCCCCTTCTCCTCCTGCCCCCAATCCCTCCCAGCATCAGAGTCTTCTCCAATGAGTCAACTCTTCGCATGAGGTGGCCAAAATACTGGAGTTTCAGCTTTAGCATCATTCCCTCCAAAGAAATCCCAGGGCTGATCTCCTTCAGAATGGACTGGTTGGATCTCCTTGCAGTCCAAGGGACTCTCAAGAGCCCTTGCTTACTGCAACTAGAGAAAAGCCCGAGCAGCGATGAAGACCCAGCACAGACAAAAATAAATAAATCAAATCAAATCAATAAAAAATTATTTTTAGGAGCAAAAAGACAAATGTATTTTTCTTCATAATTAAGGCATCTTATCTATAATTTTTTAAAGATTTAAAATTTTGCCTCATTATCCCTCCAAACCCACAATGTCTTAAGGATGCACAGCTTTTTCAAATTTAGAACAGGTTTGTAATTCATGATAGTGAATAATAATAATGGGAAATATACATGTGACCTACCATGTTCCAGAAATTCTTCTTAAAATCTTCATATGTATTGATTCATCTAATCTGCATATAATCATCAGATGAGGAAACTGAGACAGAGAAAAGATAAGGAACTTTTTCAAATAGGGAAACTAAATCTTGGTGGAAACAAGATTTAATGTAGGAAGCCTAGCCTGGATCTGAGTGCTTAACCAAAACGTGGTTCCGGACAACAGTTCCACCCATTTTGTTGAATATAATAGAAACATTAGCAGGTGACTGGCAACTTCTCTTCCTGAAAGAATAATGGATTCAACTGCTTTTCAATCATAGAAAAGTCACGGTGTCATTTTTCCAAGACTATGCCAAGCAGAAGTCATGGCACCTAAAACTCAGAATTAAAAAAAAGAAAATCAGTTTCCTGTTATTACACAACTGAAATGTTCTAAACATTCAAAAGAAAAATTACAATGGGTAGCAGAGTGAGGTTAAAAATGACAGAACATTGGTCATTTTTGAGACTGGTGATGTAAACATTGGGATCATAATATTATTCTTAATGTAATACACATACATATATATATTTGGAAATTTTTATATTAAAAGTGAAAGAAAAAAGCTACTACATCTGCAAGGAGGAAGAGCTATCAGAAACACAATTTATTCCTTGGCTATGGAACATTTTTGGCATTAACCTAAATAGGGTAAAATTGTCTCAAATGACAATGCTGTGTATACAAACAAGCAGCAACAGATTATACTTGCTTCCTACCATTTGTTTACTCCAGTTTTTGTTTGTTTTAGATCAAACTCATGTGCTGGGCTATATACACTAAAAATCTGTAATGTTCTATTTATATTTTTAACATGTGCTATGTGAATACTTAATGACTTTCTATATAAACTATATTTCAATCAAGAAGGGGAAAAAAATCAATCCCACATAGAAATAGAATTTTTAATAATTTAACTATTATTTAATTATTTTTTTAATTCTATAATTATAATAACTCAATAGAAATTAAGAAATGAAGATTCAATACTTTATTACAGTATAATATGCCAGAAAGAAAAATCTTATTTGGTGTTTAGATTTCTTCAGTGCATGTTTTCTGTCTTATTCAAAGAAATAGAGTTGTAGAAATGAAATCAACAGTTCAGACACAGAACTAATTTCTTTAAACAAAATAATAACACACAGTGAAAGCCACTATATAAGAAACATTGAACAGAATTAGACTAAATGAAGAGAAAAATGTTTAATCTTTGCACAAAGATAACTATGACATTGAGATTAAAAAGAGCATTGAAGAAGATGAAATCATGGTAACTGCTACTATTCTTAACAAATACGATATAATTTTGTGAAACAATGAGATTATAACACAAGGAGTCACTGATAAAACTGTTACAGCAGAAAATGGATAAATCATTAAATATAATGAAATTTAACCATCACTGTGAGAGAAATGATATATAATTAGAAAAAGGAATAGAATATAAAAAGAAAGCAACACTTCTATCTGTGGTTCCACAACTAAAAGTCTAGTGACAAAAGAGGAAAGTATTTCTGAATCTATTAATAAATGATGGACACAATTATCATTAATTATAATAATAATAGTCATCTCAGATCCAAACTCATGTCCTGTCAACTTTTCATCTTACTTAACAAACACCTGTATATCACTTACTCTGTACAAGTCACCATACAATATGTGTGTGTGTGTATAACTAAAGAATCAGTATAGACTTGTTGTCCCACTAGGACACTCGGATGGAGCTGGAAGGAAGGTCGTGCCAGACAGGTTCAGAAGGTAATAAATGGATTATATCATTCTGGCAGAGTTCTTAGAAATCACAATGTTCAAAAAACTGTTTGTTAAATTAATGAACCTATACCAAACTTCTAAAAGTGAGAAGGGCAGAAAGGATTCCCCCCAAATGCAGGGGATCATAATGGTTAATAAGCAGCTCAAGGTGTATTGAGATAATGTTCAAGCCAACAAGTATACTCAGTGGACAAATAATAACAATAAACATGTAGTAAACCAACTCTGAACTTAGAAACTCTCAACTTAGAAAGTATAATTCCTACAAGCATATTCTACAGCCAAATTAAATAAACTAACCAGAACAAAGAGAGGTCTTTATGAATGAAAACCTGTTGAAAAATAGGTCTTTATGAGTGAAAATATGTTAACTGAATCAAAAGTTAATGTCAACAAATAGAACATAGGGTCAAAAATAGTCTCCCTGGGGAACATCAACATTTAAATTTAGGGCAGGAAATATAACTGCTTGAGTCATGAATGAGTGAGCAGAGAGAATTAAAAATAAAAGCAAAAAACCATCAGGGAAGAGATACCTCTGAGAAGTACAAAGTGATCAACAATTCAAAATACATCAGGAAAATCAAGTAAACGTAAGACTGAAAAAAGCTTCCATTGGCTTTTACTTGGGAGAAAGACTTAGTGATTGCAGAAAGAGCAATATAAGTAAAAGAGTAGCAAAACCAATTGGTTCAGGACTGAAATAGAGGGCAGCAAATCAAGAGATCAAATGAAGCCTACTTTTGGGAAGCTTGCTATTGAAAGAGAATAGAGAAGAGTAGTTTGCAGAGAGTCCGGGAGGAGACTTTTTTATTGTTAATATGAAACAGCCTTCAACATCCATTTTGAGAGAAAGGAAGTGGTACAGAAAGGAGTTAAAGTTTTAGAGGTTAATTGGTGAACACAGATCTGAGCTGAAAAAGGAGGGACAGGGAAGGAGACCACTCAGCTGCATCTGCAGCAAGGCCATTCCATCATGAACAAGAATTTCTAGCACAGAAAACCTTCAAAGTGGAGGGAGTAGTAGAGACTCGGGGAGCTCCTTGAATGGGGAAAGTGCCCCTTGTGTAGCAGGAGCGTAAGGACCTCAGTGGAACCCAGAGCAGTCTTAGCAGGCAATAGAAGTGAAATAGCTCATATGAGTAGAGATCCCCAAATTAGAATTTTTTATTTAGACATCTAGAACTCTTAATAACTCAGCATATCCAGTAATTTCCTGGGACACCTATGAGCTAAGGAAAAAGAAATTTGGGATATTAAAACAGATTGATCTTGTCAAAGTATAAAAAATTTAATGAGTGTATTATTCTACGTTAGTGTCTCACTTTCTTAACAGTGTTTAGATGATAAAAATAAGAAGGAACTTTAAGACCTTCTTTACATTCCAACTTTATATACCTTTGGGTCACACGTGTCTATGGTAAAAGGCTTCTGTACTTACAGCTAGTTGTGAACCCAAAGTGAAGGTTTGTCATTAATCCACATTTGAAGTACTTGCCTCAATATAAAATGTAGCTGACCTCATTAAAATCTCACTGGTTTATTTTGCATCATTATTTTACTCATTTATTTAAATATCGTTTATCAAACACCAACTATATTCCAGACACTGTGCTAGACTTGATACAAAAGGTTCATTCTTGAAAAGGACCTATCTTTTATATTCATTTTTTTTTAAAAATTGGTTGGTCACTTAGGGAGGAACCTAATTCTACAGAGTCATTAACCTTTGCACTCTAGAAACAAGAAACTAATTAATGAACTCCCTGCATCCCTTAGCCGAGGCATAGGTTAGTACCAGTACTAGGATGTCCAGTTCTAGTAGCAAGATTGTCAAAACCACAGATAACACCAGAATATAAACAAAACTTCCAAGACAAGACTGTTTCAAATCTGCAACCTCAGCAGACATCTCAGAAAATTTATTTGCATCAATAGAATAAATACTAAGAAAGAGGAAAGTCCTTAGGATGATAAATATTATTTTACTGCCAACAGAATCAAACTGTATACTAAAAATGATTATGCAAAATATTCTAAAAATATATCCTAAAACATTCAAAGATGTTCTAATGGAAAAAATAATTGAAAATGGAATCAGAAAAGATTTATGGAAGTCATGAAATAGTAGAGCTCTGAAAAAATATTATAAAAAGGCAAACATGTAGGCACCAGATATGCATGTGATATCTGATAAATCTTAAAACTATTAAATGAATTATAACTGGAAAAACAGGTTATCTAGCACTTCTCAGACCTTTAAATATACATTGTCTATTTTTCCATTTGAAACTTTAGCATATAATTAGTGCCTGACTTTTAAAAAACAATTTTATGGATATATAATTTATATACTATAAGATCCACCCATTTTAAGTGTAGAAGTCAATGAACTTTATTATATTTATAAAACTGCAACCATCCGTCACATCTAAGTTTAGAATATCCCCATTAGCCTAAAAAGAAACCTCTGCCTATATACCATCACTAATGGAGTTTTTAATAATAATTTTGGAAACAACATTTAATGCTTTGGTACTCTACAAAATGGTATTCACATAAAAGTTGTGATTGAAAAGTGAACTTGATATTTCATCTAATTTTAGATGGTGATATTTCATCACCATTTAAAATATGCACATTTTAAAAACATCTAGATAATCCTTTCTAGAACTTGATAATAAGTTCAAGACGTGATGAAGTAAACTCTTGATGTATCAATGTATTTCATAATAATTATCACAGTTATCGTTTCAGAACCATTCAGCTCTGAATCATCCTTTTTGTCCACTTGGTAAAAATGGATCTGAGCCTTTTAAAAAGTTTTCCTAGACAGTGGGCAAAATGTTAGTAGACGGTGCTAGAGAGACATCACAGAAGGGAAGGGTTTTGCATCCCAGTTCAGGCGTATTCACTTACCAGACTCCTGCAGCATGACTGCTGCTCCTGCGGAACACAGTTACCTGCAGTCTCCCTTGGCAGCCCAGTGGCTGCTACCATTGCTAAATGCCTCTTGCGGGTTATCTCCCTGTGTCCAGCTTTCTCCAATACTCCAGGGCACAGATTTCCTGCAAGTTTTGCTGGCATGGCCCCCCAAAGACTTCATCCAATGAGCCAAGGCCAGATCAGAACAGTCGCTCAGTCGTGTCCGACTCTTTGCGACCCCATGAATCCCAGCACGCCAGGCCTCCCTGTCCATCACCAGCTCCCGGAGGTCACCCAGACTCACGTCCATCGAGTCAGTGATGCCATGTTGTCTTCAAAAGGTCTGGATTTCAGTTCTAGGTGTGACAGAGCAGAGAACTCTTCCTCAGGTGTTTTATCTCAGCACTAGGGATAGTGGTTATACTCTGTAGTATTATTTCTGATATTTTATATCTTTTATTTTTACATTTTTTAAAGTTCTCTGCATTTTGCACTAGCCAGTCCCTCATTACTACAGTCCCCTGTTATACTTAATAATTATTTATATGAAACTTTCCTTGCTCAAATTATTATTGATTTCTCTCCTTTATAGATGCAGAGTGATATAAAGATATACTGTGAGCCACAATTATTTGCTTTCTAAAAAATCTTTATAACCATTCCTTTATCAAAAGAGACTTTATTTTCACATCCACTTACTACAGACCAATAACTGTATCTAATATCTAGAAAGCTATGACTGGATTTAGGAAGAGAATCCATAGTAAGTTTGAAAGGAAAAAGAAAAAAATCACAATGCTAAATTGTGATAGACCAAACACCGGGCCAGAACTAAAGCGACATGAGAATCTATAGATAATTTCAGCCACTCTTCTAATTATCTACAGCTATGTAGCAAGCAACCCCCAAACTTAGTGGCTTAAAATAAAAGCCAATTTTATACACTTCATGATTTTGAGGATTAGTAATAAGGCCAGGCCTTGATGATGAATCTTTCTGTTCTGTATGGTGACGAAGAGGCCACTTGGTGATACTTGAATAGAGCATGGGCTGTTCTAGAGGGTCCAAGACAGCTTCCTCACATTTCTGGCCCCTTGGGTGAAGGCTGAGTTCAGCTGTAACTGTCAATCGACATACCTATAGAGGACCATTCCTATCTGGTAGTCAGACTCCTTACGTGACTCCTCAGGGCTCTAAGAATGTGCCCGAGTGAATGAGGTGATAGCTGCCTGGCCTGATTTTCTATCCTTTCAGTGAAGTTTAAGGTGTAAGGGGAGTTACGTAGTATGTTTAGGCCATTATCTTGATATAATCTCTGTTGAGTTTTCAACTGAAGAAATAAAAGCAATCACGCACATCTTAAAAACCTAAAAAAAAACCCAAAAAGCAAAGAAGAATAAATTATAAATGTATATAAAGTAAAAAGGCAGAAGCTTTTTTACTGATAAGTACAGTTTTTTTCTTACAAAATCTGGAATTACACTATTACAGTTTTCCTGCAATTACTTTTTCACTTAAGAATAAATGATGGATTCCACATATCAGGGATGTCTTAATGATATTTCTCTAGACAGAGAAGGAGAAATACTGTATGACATCCTTTATGTGTGGAATCTAAAAGAAACAAAGATACAAAATGAACTTACTTACAAAACAGAAAGAGACTCATACACTTATAGAATGGTTATGGTTGCAACTTACGGTTGCCAGCGGGGAAAATGGGGGGGAAGGGTTAGTTAGAGAGTTTGGAATGGACAAGTACACACTGCTATATTTATTTACAATGACTAACAAACAAGGACTGACCATATAGGACATGAAATTCTGTTCAATGTTATGTGGCACCCTGGATAGGAGAGGAGTTTGGATGAGAATGGATACATGTATATGTGGCTGAGTCCCTTCACTGTTCACCTGAAACTATCACAACACTGTTGGTTGGCTATACCCCAATACTAAATAAAAAGTTGTTGTTTTTTTTTTTTAAAGAATGAATGATAAACAACTTTTCTGATCAGTACATATACACGATCTCATTCTTTTTATGGCTGCATAGTATCTTTAGGATGGAAATACTACCATTTATTATGTCAGTTCTCCAACTGATGAATTGCATGGACTGAATATTTATGTCCTCTCCAACCCAAATTTACATGTTGAAATCCTGATGGTTAGTTGGTGGTATTTGGAGATGGACTGATTGGGAGGTGCTTAGGTCAGGAAGAGGAAGCCCTTATGAACGGGATTGGTGCCCTTATAAAAGAGACCCCAAATTTCAACTGTGTGAGATTACGTTAAGAAGATGGCCATCATCGAGGAAGTCTTTCACTGAGGAAGTGGACTCTCACCACTGGTGACCACTTGATCTTGGACTACTAGTTCCCAGAAGTACGGAATATAAATTTCTCTTGTTTAAAAGCTGCCCAGCCTATGGCATTTTGCTACAGAAGCTGGAGTAGACTAAATGGATATTTAGGTTGTTATCAAAAAGCTTATGGTTTGATATCAACACCTCAAAAAGTTATTATACAAGTTAGGAGTATCAAGTAACATTTCATATCCCTATAGAAAATATTCTGAAACCACTATTAAATATGGAAAATGGAGGCTAAGCCAGAAAAAGTCATTTAGTTGTCTCTTTTATGCTTAGGATTTTTAAATTATGAGACAGAAGAAACTAAGTAACAGTGGCCATGGCTGAGCATGAAAGCAAGCAGCTCATCAAATATTTGCTTTACATGGGTCATTTGAAGTTCTGTCAACTCTGAATACATTGCCTTAAACTGCTGAAAATTCAAAAATAGTTGTGATACTGCTCTCCTTATTGTTCCTTATTCATCCCATATCAGTTTACTTCTGTTTTATCCTAACATTTATTTAAGGGCTCTCTGTGTGCCAGGCATTGCTCTAAATGCCAGAGTATTAACCAGAGTATTTCATTTAACACATAACCAACCCAGAAAAATAACTTTGTTAGCTGTGTGATCTTGTGCAAGTAATATAATTTTGAGCTTTGGTTTCCTTATAAATAAAATAAGGACCATATTCCAGTATTAAGTGATTAAACGCACATCTATTTGTGCTCTTACTATGTGCCAGGCATCCTAACTCAGGCAGAGTTATTTTCAGGATTAAATGAAATAATGAGTATAACATACTACTTGATATAAAATAGGCATGCAGATGGTAATTCCTAAGGACTTCCCTTGTGGTCCAGTGGTTAAGACTCTGAGCTTCCAAGCAGGGGATATGCGTTCAATCCCTGGTTGGTAAACTAAGACCCCACATGCCACATGCTGTGGCCAAAAAAATTTTTTTAAAAAGGAAAAGACAGATAACAACTCCTTTTATTGTAGCTAGAAAGACACCAAGCTTGACCCAAATCTATATGAGTTCAAAATACTCCTCCCCTCCTTTTTTTGTGATTCCATGCTATCTTCCTAAAAGCAAAATGGTATGACTATACCTGTGATCCACTACTCTTTTCACTGGTTTCTGTAATCCAAGTCACACAATTCTTCCAAGGTTAAAAAATAAGTCTAAATCCACCATCATTTCTAGTCCAAATAATTTTTTACTTCTGTGATTTCATTATTTTTTTGCATTGTGTACTACCTTATTTGGTTCTTCATAGGTTGTCATGTATTTTTTTCTCCAGTTCCTTCTTAAATATACCTTGTGTTTGAGACTTCAGGTGGACACATGGTACTTTCTACTCCTTTTATGTTTCTTTTATAAAATTTAAGCTGTGACTATACATGTAGTCAATGGTGCAATGTACATATGAAATCTGATTTTACACAATTTACAAATCAAAAGAAATGGAAGGACAGCTACTATGATACGTGGCTTCATTAGAGAAAGAGGGAAGTGAAGAGAGAGTGAAGTAGGGGGAACATTTTAAAACATAGAGACTTTCTGAAGTTGAAAGAAATTAGTATTAATGTCCTTAGAGTTACAGTAATAAAACTGTGAAAGTAAGTGGGAGTAGCAAGAGTAAGCAGCTAACAGTTCATTCAGAGTTGTAAACAGATGCACTTCACAGTTCAAGTGGTAAGCGTTTTTCTCTGCTTCTCATAAGCAGCAATGCTACCCATTCTTCACAAGAATATTATAGTTTATTATTTTTAGCTGTTTAATAGATGACATCCACACTAAGATCCGTACCAGAGGAGATAATGGGCCAATAAAGCCACGCATAGCCAAGATATTTATTATCTCCAGCAACATATCACATCTAGAGCTGAAAGTTGAAAGTACTTATATCAGCTTTTCATATGTATATATGTATATGTGTGTATATATTTTTTTACTTTTATGTAATAATTGCTTGACTAACTCTGCACAAGTGAAACAATGTGGTTAGAATAAGAGGGATCTCTTACAGCAACAGAGAGGATCTGGTGATTTTCACTTGTGGGTATGATGAGCAAGCTGGCTCCAAACAGGGGCAGACACCATGGAAAGAACCTTGAATTCAGAGTTAGAATCCTGAGTTCTTGTCCTAGATGTCACTAATCAACTGTGGTGCCTAGGGCAAGCCACTTAAAATTTCTGCTGTGCCCTAGTTTTTCTTGTTATAAACTGGGACAGTAAGGCTTGCTCTACTTACCTCATTAGTTTGTGAGGGTCAGGGGAGTGAGTGTGTATGAATGTATTTTGAAAACATAAAGTCACCTGTAAATGCAATGCATTTTCATTTTAGATATTGAGTAATGAAACTATCAAATAAGCCTGTAGTTCGATGATACTCCATCTTGGTTGCTATGGATCATACAAACAGGAAGAATAAATTTACTAATATTATATACTGAAATTACATCTCCAATATGAATTGACAGAAGAGTCAAATCAGTTCTATACATATGAACCTAAGAGTATGTTAGAAACTGATAGCTGTTGGAGGCGGGGGTGGGGGGCAGATATTGAGATAAAGACATAGTAGAAATGTGCATTCTAGATCAATTAGTTCAATATTTGATAAAATAATGCTGCTGCTGCTGCTAAGTTGCTTCAGTCATGTCCGACTATGTGCGACCCCATAGACAGAAGCCCACTAGGCTCCCCCGTTCCTGGGATTCTCCAGGCAAGAACAGTGGAGTGGGTTGCCATTTCAATATTTCATTATAGTGGGAATTCTTTAAATAACTAACCTTAACAGGTATGGAAGTAAAGAAAGTTTTACATAATTAGAACCAAATGATTTTAGCTGGAAAAGATCATGTAGAATATTCTACCCTGATTCACTTTCATTTTGTGGCTGAAAACAGGAAAACTCAGCCTCCATATATTTTGCCCAAGACCACAGTTTGAAGTGGTAGCAAGATTATACTCAGAGCCATCTTTGAAACTATTTTTTAAGTCCAAAGTGAGAGACTGGCTCACGGTGGTGGCTGAATTATGAATCTGGGATTCTAGAGATGAGTAAAATGGATAATGCTGGTGTTGCTAGGTTAGGAGACTAAATGAAACTCACCGACAGTCATGAATAAAGGCAGATTTGTTGAATGATCCATTCCAACGAAAGAGCAGAATTGTAGGTCAAACAAATTGTAAAGGCTAATGGAGGGAGACCTTGAATTGGAGACAAGGTAGACATAAGGAATATATTTCAGAAGTTAAGGCTGGCTAACCAGACTGGACTTGGAAATAATAGTAAGAAGATAATAATAATACTTCTCGTTCTCAGTGCTTATAGCTAACTCTTATAGAGTGCTATGTGCCAGGCGTGGTGCTAGGTGTTTTATATAATTTTCTTTAAAATGTCACTCATCCACATGAAATTCAGATGGAAACTATTCTTCCATTTGGGGGAAGAGAAAAGGTATAGAGGGAGAGGTGGAGCTTGTCCTGCACAAGTCTAAAGTCTACATGCTTAACTGCTATGTTCCATGACTTCCATAGGAGGCAGAAAGAGTAAGAAGACTGGATTTATCAACCCACTCCAGTGTTCTTGCCTGGAGAATTCCAGGGACAGGGGAGCCTGGTGGGCTGCCATCTATGGGGTCACACAGAGTCGGACACGACTGAAGCGACTCAGCAGCAGTCCTTGATTCATAGACTGGTTGGTAGGGTTGCAGTGTATGAATTCACAAACTATCCATGAATTTGAATACAATAAACCACCTAAAACCTATATCCAAGCTTCGTTTCAAAATTATAACTTCACATTAGCATCTTGTACCAACTCTGTGTCACTCATTTGCATGTGATTTTTCATTTTAGTGTAGATATAATAAAGGATCAATAGATGTAGAAAGTTGACATTGGTTTGCAATTAATTCTAGCAGATTGATGTTTACACCAAACAAAAATCAAAGTAATCAGGTTATTTCTATACTAGTTAAATATTTATAGAACTACAGAGTGAGAAATCTATCAAATATTGATTTTACAAGGAACTATTTCTAGTCACCATATTACCAACGTTCATTCATTCAACAAATATTACTTGAACATCCACTGTGTGCCAAGCTCTCTTAAAGGCACCAGTGTATGTGTCATAAATACCAAAGTCCCTGCTGTCAATGGAGCTTATATTCTAGTGAAATTGAGAAATAATAAGTAAACAGGTAAAAAAAATGATAATTTCGGATATTAAGAAATGCTACAAAGGAAATACAAGGGCATGACATGAGGAATTACGATTAAGGCAGGAGGAAATTTAATTCTTTTACTGCCCCTACTGCTACTGCTGCTGCTAAGTCACTTCAGTCGTGTCCAACTCTGTGCGACCCCAGAGACGGCAGCCCACCAGGCTCCTCCGTCCCTGGGATTTTCCAGGCAAGAACACTGGAGTGGGTTGCCATTTCCTTCTCCAATGCATGAAAGTGAAAAGTGAAAGTGAAGTCGCTCAGTCGTGTCCGACTCTTAGCGATCCCATAGACTGCAGCCCACCAGGCTCCTCCATCCATGGGATTTTCCAGACAAGAGTACTGGAGTGGGGTGCCATTGCCTTCTCCGTTACTGCCCCTAATCCTTCCTTAAAGAATCAGTGATGATCTCCTTTCCTAAATGTAGAATACTCCTCTGAATTGGGTTTAAAATAAGCACCAAAAATGCTTTTAAGGGAATATTAACTAAGCACTGTCCATCTAAAAATAGGGCTAGCCCCAGAAAAATCATGTCCTGGTTCTGTGTGACCGAAGGATGCACAGGAGAAGGGCTCCCTGGGCATCTTCCACTTTATCCTGACCATTTGCTGCAGCCTCTTTCAGGGCACAGAGCTGAGATGCCAGTCAGCTGGAATTTGATGATTTGACAAAATCATCAATAAGACCTGATGAAATAACTAACTGCTGTGGTCTCCCTACTTTACAAATAAAGACACGGGACATCACTTTCCTTTGTTTGATGATAACCACTGATAAAGTCAGGCTAAGTTGATAATACAAGCTGGCATTCAGAAGTTATCAAGAAACTCTCAACACTGGCCAGATCATTTTCATAATATAGCCATTTCACTGTCATAAGCAAAAAGGCTCCAATTGGGAAACAATGCTCATTCTATTAATACTTCATCATGTAAATGCAAACCTTCAGAAGTTCAGAAGCCTAAAGCTAGGAAAATGTAGAGCTCTAATCAGATAGATCCACGTGTCTCAATGGATAACATGGAAATGATGAATGCAAAGTTTATGACTTTGAGATAAGCTGCAATAAAAATGTGGTTCAAGATACAGTTTTCATGAAAAAATTTTTCAAAAATCCACACTTCAGGGGAATCAGGTGGTGAAAGGGAGAGAGATTATGAAGTAGAACAAAGAGAGAATTGTGAAGAGGAAGGAGAAAGTCAGCAAAAAGAGGGGACTGTTAAGAAGAGATATTGAGAGAGAGCCAGACGAGCACTGGGCGACTCTGCCTTGCAGAGGAAAAATAATTAAACATGGGCAAAGGAGATCCATGTCATCATATGCATTCTTTGTGCAAACTTGCCGGGAGGAGCACAAGAAGAAGCATCCTGATGCTTCAGTCAGCTTCTCAGAGTTTTCTAAGAAGTGCTCAGAGAGGTGGAAGACCATGTCTCCTAAAGAGAAAGGAAAATTTAAAGACATGGCAAAGGCAAATAAGGCCCATTATGAAAGAGAAATGAAAATTTGTATCCCTTCTAAAGGGGAAACAAAAAAGAAGTTCAAGGATCCCAATGTACCCAAGAGGCCTCCTTCGGCCTTTTTCTTGTTTTGTTCTGAGTATCATCCAAAAATCAAAGGCCTGTCCATTGGTGATGTTGCAAAGAAACTGGGAGAGATGTGGAATAACACTGCTGTGGATGACAAGCAGCCTTATGAGAAGAAGGCTGCTAAGCTGAAGGAAAAGTATGAAAAGGATATTGCCGCATACCAAGCTAAAGGGAAGCCTGATGCAGTAAAACATGGAAAGAGCAAGAAAAAGAAGGAAGAGGAGGAAGATGATGAAGAGGATGAGGAGGAGGAAGAAGATGAAGAGGATGAGGAGGAAGAAGAAGATGATGATGATGAATAAGTTGGTTCTAGCACAGTTTTTTTTTTTTTTCTTGTCTATAAAGCATTTAACCCCCCTGTACACAACTCACTCCTTTTAAAGAAAAAAAAAAATTGAAATGTAAGGCTGTGTTAAAAAAAAAAAATAAAGGAGAAGAGATGCTGATTGTTCCAACCTGGGTCTTGACCATATACACATACATCTCTTACAATAAGAAGCCTCTGTATCAACTTGTGGTTGCCAACGGGGAGGGATGGATTGGGAGTTTGGAATTAGCAGATGCAAACTATTATATATAGGATGGATAAACAATAAGGTCCTACCATATAGCATAATATCCTGTGATAAACCATAATGGAAAACAGCACAACATTGTAAATCAACTATACTTCAGTAGAATAAATTTTTAAAAAAATCTCTGCATCAGATTCACATGGAAATCCTGATGGGTACCACCATCTTCAAAGGAAGCTGCTCCTTGTAATCACAAAAACAGAACCAGCAAAAAAAAGTCCACTTTGAAAGATTTCATTTGGTTTGGGCCCAAATCACATCAGCTCAGTCAGGGGCGCCGTCCCCAGTGTTTTCTCTCAGAACCAGCAGAAGGAATGTATCCCCTTTCAGCGGGTCCAGAGTCCCCATCCAGAGTCCCTGCGGCATGCAGGCACCATCAAATGCAGATTGACATCTATTTGTAACACAACTAGAAAAGGCAGTTTCATTCTGAATTATTTAACATGGCAACATTTTGCACATATAAATCATGTCCAGCTTTATTAGATTAGGCCAACTGAAGAAATATATACACCTGCCTGTCATGTAAAGCCCTTCATCTTGGGGAGTAGACTCCCCAGAGGGACATCCCAGGAGGTAAATTGAATACTGAGTGGTTTATCTTGTGGTGGGGCCTGAACTGAAAATTGAAATTCCTGCATGGACATCGAATTTCACATAAAAAATGAGGACCTAGTTTATCTCTCTTGGTTACCAGGGTACTAATCACTCTAGAAACTTAGATTTACATGACTATGGCTGTTCCCTGACCTTTATGTTGGAGCTGGGCCCCCATCAATGTGATAATGTTCATCAAGCCCTTTGAGGTCCTCAGATGAAAGACATTCTACAAACACAAACTATCACTTGCCTAAATCAGCCGAGTAGCTTGATATTATTTCTCTCCATCTTTGGGTTTGCCAGAACAGCACAGGAGATAGCAAATGGCACATGGTGAGATGAAAGGGTGGAGATTAACAGGGGACTGCTTTTCAATCAGATAAGGCAAGAGGATGCACAGTTGATAGCCTGATTTCTATTATGAGAAAAAACACACCCAGGGTTGTTCTCATTGTGCTCAAAATCTCAGAGGAAAATCACGTTCATAAAAATAGGCTGTATCTCAAATGCTCTTCCTAATTCAAGTTCAGGAAAAAAAAAAAATCACTTCTACCACTTACACAGAAGGGACTAAGAAAATGGGATTGGATTCCTTCTTCCCCCTCATTCATTCCCTCTCCTTTTTTTTTTTTAAAAAAAAAAAAAAACCTTGTTAAAGGGAGAAAGTATGCATCTGAAAAGAAAAACACAAGGAGGAGACCCAGTGCCATTACTTTGGAGAGCTGAGGGGTGGAGAATGAAAAAGCCATTGGTCTCAGTTTTACTGCCACAATGGCCTTTTATGAGAGGGATTAGACACGCCAGGAGCTGGCGCAGCATTCATTGGTGCCCGACGACAATCTGGAAGAAGGACGATAAAAATCAGTTTGTCGTAAGGTTAAATCGCCAAAGACTTCCTAGATTGGCTTTTCAGATTGTTTCCCTTCGGAAAGAAGATGAAAAAAAGAAAGAAATATGGGTGAAAGGCTGGTTTTTTTTTTCTTTCCCTTTTCTTCCCCGCTCAGTGCAAGATGTAGCATTCAGAAAACATGTTGAGCGAGCTGAAGCATTAAAAAGATCAGTCTGTGGCTGGTGAATGAAAGGCTGTTGTGCGTGTGACTCACATACTAAATGGAAACCTGCCTTCAAAGCCTATTTTACTGCCTAATTATATATACACAAAATGTAGCTGTCTGTTTCAATCAAATCATAGGAAAAGGAATAAAACTCCTCTAAAGATGCAATTTTCATGGTTTGTCATAACCTTAGAAACACTGCTAATGCAAAAGGAGGAAGTACAGCTGCACGGTCCAGATAAGGCTTCAGTAATTGTTTTTCTTTTAATTATTACTTTATAAAGACATTATACCTCCTACTCCGAAGAAGGAAAATTAGTGTCCTCTGTCTCCTCTTTTTATCCCCTCCCTGCCCATTTTCACACTATGCTTGTTGATATGCATTTCAGCTGTGGCTAGAAGCCAGCGTAGCTATGGAAATAATATTTAAGTAACCACCCTAACTACAGGCTCTCAGAGGGTTCCAGTGAGGATGTCTTTTCCAAATTTATGTTTTGAATTGAGCAGAGCCTTCCAAAGCACAAAACAGAGTGCCAGGGATCAAGATAACATGCTCAGACCCAAACAACTGTGTGAACTTTGCTTTCATGGAAATAGTTTCTATTCATAATATGAATACATTTATTCTTTTAAATTATGAATTGCACGAGCATTTCCACTGTTGTCATCCCTGCTAAACATGATGTAATCAAATACACAAAAGACATTTTTCTCTCCAACATTTTATACGTACAGACCTTTTTTGTATGATAACCCGAAACTGTAAAGTTTAATAAGCCATTACTAATTTACATATTTTCATAGATTCAAATCATTAAAATGCAATGATATTTTAATGGCTTAATATATATCTAATTGCAAATTAAAACTTTTTAACACTGGAGATGGCACTGAGCATACTACCACGGGGTTCCAAGTACCTAATTCAGAAAGCATCGGTAGCTACTAACATTTCTGAGGGAAACGTAAAGTGTATCACTGAGTGAGTAAATTGATTATCTTATAATGTGCATGTTTTTAAAAAGTCATCATTTTAACTACACCTACCCCTCTTCTCCTTAATCTCTTCCAGCCTACTCCCTGTTCTGTCTCAAGCCCTATTTAATTTGGAACCTGCTGTATTAATCCATAGAATAAACAACTCAATTAAGAATTATATGATAATTAAGTAGGTATGATCATTAAGCTACTCTCAATGACTCTCCGAAATCCTGGGGCATAAGAAATATGGAGAAAATCACAAACAGGCAAGAACTAAATGAGGCTTATGCTCTAGAAATTACTGCCTACATTCCAAATTCCAAAATGGGATTTGAGACCTATTGAAAACAAATGTGCACAAATGTTCATTGCAGCGCTATTCGCAATAGCCAAAAGGCGGAACAAACCCAAATACCCTTCAGCAAATGAATGGGCAAACAGATACACAGACACACACACACACACACACACACAGGAGTATTACTCAGCTATAATATAGAACAAAAGACTGATATATGTTACAGTATGAATGAGCCTTGAAAACGTGCTAAGTGGAAGGAGTTAGACACAAAAGGTCACATAATATATGCCTCCGTTTATATGAAATATACAGGATAGATAATTTCATAAACACAGCAAATTGGTGGTTGTAAGCAAGAGATGACTCTACTCATGGACATCACCAGATAGTCAATACGAAAATCAGATTGATTATATTCTTTGCAGCCTAAGATGGAGAAGCACCATACAGTCAGAAAAACAAGACCTGGAACTGACTGGCTCAGATCATCAGCTTCTTATAGCAAAATTCAGGTTTAAACTAAAGAAAGTGGGGAAAACCACTAGGCCATTCAGGTATGACCTAAATCAAATCCCTTATGATTATACAATGGAGGTGACAAATAGATTCAAGGGATTAGATCTGATAGAGTGCCCCAGGAACCATGGATGCAAGTTCATAACATTGTACAAGAAGTAGTGATCAAAACCATCCTAAAGAAAAACAAATGCAAGAAGGTAAAATGGTTGTCTGAGGAGGACTTACAGATAACTGAGGGGAAAAAAAAAAAAAAAAGTGAAAGGAAAAGGAGAAAGGGAAAGATACCCAATTGAATGCAGAGTTCCAGAGAATAGCATAGAGAGATAAGAAAGCCTTCTTAAGAGAACAATGTAAAGAAATAGAGGAAAATAACAGAATAGGAAAGACTAAAGATCTCTTCAAGAAAACTAGAGATACCAAGGAAACATTTCATGTAAAGATGGGCACAATAAAGGACAGAAATGGCAAGGAGTTAACAGAAGCAGAAGAGATTAAGAAGAGGTGGCAAGAATACACAGAAGAACTGTACAAAAAAGATCTTAATGACCTGAGTAACCATGATTGTGTGATCACTCACCTAGACCCAGACATCCTAGAGTGCGAAGCCAAGTGGGCCTTAGGAAGCATTTCTATGAACAAAGCTGGTGGAGGTGATGGAATTCCAGTTAAGCTATTTCAAATCCTAAAAGATGATGCTGTGAAAGTGCTGCACTCAATATGCCAGCAAATTTGGAAAACTGAGCAATGACCACAGGACTGGGAAAGGTCAGTTTTCATTCCAATCCCAAAGAAGGGCAATGCCAAAGAATGTTCAAACTACAATGCAATTGTGCTCATTTCACATGCTAGCAAGGTAATGCTCAAAATCCTTCAAGCCTGGATTCAGCACAATGTGAACCAAGAACTTCTAGATATACAAGCTAGATTTAGAATAGGCAGAGGAACTAGAGATAAAATTGCCAACATCTGTTGGATCATTGAAAAAGCAAGAGTTCCAGAAAAACATCTACTTCTGTTTCATTGACTATGCCAAAGCCTTTGATTGTGTGGATCATAACGAACTGTGGAAAATTCTTAAAGAGATGGAAATACCAGACCACCTTACCTGCCTCCTGAGAAACCTGTATGTAGGCCAAGAAGCAACAGTTAGAACTGGACATGGAACTGGTTCAAAATTAGGAAAGGAGTACATCAAGGCTAAAAAGCAAAGACTTCCCTTTGCTGACAAAGGTCCATATAGTCAAGACATATGGTCTTTCCAGTACTCATTTAGGGATGTGAGAGCTGGACCATAAAGAAGGCAGAATGCCAAAGAGTTGATGCTTTCAACTGTGGTGCTAGAGAAGACTTTTAAGAATCCCTTGGACAGCAAGGAGATCAAACAAGTCAATCTTAAAAGAAATCAACCCTGAACACTCACTGGAAGGACTGATGCTGAAGCTCTAAAACTTTGGCCACCTGATGCAAACAGCCAACTCATTGGAAAGACCCTGATGCTGGGGAAAATTGAAGGCAGAAGGAGAAGGGGACATCAGAGGATGAGATGGTTGGATGGTATCACCAAATCAATGGACATGGACTTGGGCAAACTCCAGGAGATCATGAGGGACAGGAAAGCCTGGCAAGCTGCAGTCCATGGGGTCGCAAATGGTTGGATGTGACTTGGTGAATGAACAACAACAAAAGGCTATATTTTGTCACCCTGCTTATTTAACTTGTATGCAGAGTACATTATACTGTTCATGCTGGGAGAAATATCAACAATCTCAGATATGCAGACGATACCACCCTAATGGCAGAAAGTGAAAAGGAACTAAAGAACCTCTTGATGAAGGTGAAAGAGGAGAGTGAAAAGCCAGCTTAACATTCAACAGTCAAAAAACTAAGATCAAGGCATCTGGTCCTATCACTTTATGGCAAATAGATGGGGGAAAAATGGAAACGATGGCAGATTTTATTTTCTTGGGCTCCAAAATCATTGTGGACAGTGATTGTGATTGCAGTCATGAAATTAAGACACTTGCTCCTTGGAAGGAAAGTTATAACAAACCCAGACAGCATATTAAAAAGCAGAGACATTACTTTGCCAACAAAGGTCCATACAGTCAAAGCTATGGATTTTCCACTTGTTGTTGTGGTTCAGTTGCCCAGTTATGTCCGACTCTTTGTGACCCTATGAACTGCAGCATGGCAGATTTCCGTGCCCCTCACCATCTCCCAAAGTTTGCCCAAGTTCTTGTCCATTGCATGGGTGATGCCATCCAACCATTTCATCCTCTGATGCCCTCTTCTCCTTCTGCCCTCAATCTTTCCCAGCATTAGGGACTTTTCTAGTGAGTCAGATATTTGTATCAGATGACCAAAACATTGGAGTTGCAGCTTCAGTATCAGTCCTTCCAACAAGTAAGTATTCAGGGTTGATTTCTCTCAAGATTGACTGCTTTGATGTCTTTTTTGTCCAACAGATTCTCAGGAGTCTTCTCCAGCATCACAGTTCGAAGGCATCAATTCTTTGGCATTCTGCCTTCTTTACGGTCCAGGGCTCACATCCATACATGACCACTGGGAAGACCATAGCCTTGACTATACGGACCTTTATTGGCAGAGTAATGTCTCCGCTCCTCAACACAATCTAGGTTTGTCATAGCTTTTCTACTAAGAAGCTTTTTTCTGGCCAAGAAGATTTTTCCAATATTTACGTATAAATGTGAGATTTGGACCATAAAGAAGGCTAAGTGCTGAAGAATTGAGGCTTTCAAACTGTGGTTCTGGAGAAGACTCTTGAGAGTCCCTTGGACAGCAAGGAGATCAAACCAGTCAATCCCAAAGGAAATCACCCTTGAATATTCATTGGAAGGTCTGATGCCGAAGCTAAAGCTCCAATACTTTGGCCACCTGATGTGAAGAGCCAACTGCGAAAAGACACTGATGCTATGAAAGACTGAGGGCATTTAGAGAAAGGGGCAACAGAGGATGAGATGGTTGGAAGTTATCACCGACTCAATGGAAATGAGTTTGAGCAAACTCTGGGAGATAGTGAAGGATAGGGAAGTCTGGTGTGGTAAAGTCCATGGAGTCAGATGGAATGCATAATCAGATCATAAAACAAGAAAATGAACAAATGAAGCAGATAATATTAAATAGTAAGCATTCCCTAAAGAAATCCAGACATGTCATTCAATTTTTGCATGATGTATCAGAAAGACTCCATTGTTATATGGGGATAAATATCAACCAAGGCCTCAACCAACCATTTAGAACCCTCCATAATGGGATTTGAATTTACTTTATCCCATACTTTTCCATTTCTATATCCTAATGATCTAACTAACAAAGAGGAGGAAATAAATTTAGTTTTCATAATAATGTTATATTACATATATTATAATTTCCATTTCACAGTGAAGAAAATGGGGTTTGTTTGCAAGGTGGCCATAATAATTCCTCCCATTCACATACTCATGCTTTTCTGCAAAGTGACTTTGCCTTTCTTCCCAACAAGAGGTAGGGTTCATTTCTCTGCTCTTTGAATTTGGGCTTGGCCATGAGACTTTCTTTGGCAAATGGAACATGACAAACATGAGCAGAGGTTTGACAGTGCTTGTACATAAGCTTGCTTTCTCTAGGTGGTGGTTACAGCCCTGAGTCCACTGCGTGGACAAGTGTGAGCTAGCCTGCTAGAATGTTAATGGGGCTGAGAAAGGAGATGCCCCAGATGAATGTGTAAATGGCACCATCTGAGACTAGGCAGCCCCATTTGAGCCACTGTCTGACTTAACGGAATGGGTGACCCTCAAGAGAGACCAAAAAGAACTCCCCAGTGGAACCTGGTCCAAATTTCTGACTCATCCAATAATAAGCCAAAAAACCCCCCAAAGTGCTATTACTTCTAGCCTACTAAATTTTGGACTGCTTTGTTACACAGCAATAAATAAATGATTGCTGGAGAGAGGTTCAGAGAATTGCTCAACACCTCACAGGAAGTCGTGTTGGAGCTGGGGTTCCAACTCTGGTCTGCTAACTGCACCATCTATTCACTTGCCAGTATGTACACTAATTCTCCCAAAATGTCCCAGAACTATTGGCAAGGTTAAACTATATGTGAGTGAAAAATGTATGATCACACACTTAGCAACAATCCAAACTTAGGGAGAACAGTTCTCTCAGAGGAACCAGATATGTGGCAAGGCGGTTTGCTTGTTAAATTGAGCAATGTCTTATAAAGTCCTTAGCCAAAAAATAGGTTTGCCCTAGATTTGGAAAAAGCCTTTGACCCAGTTTTTTCAGTTTCTAGAAAATGCAGTACCTTTTTTCAGAAGTCTGTTTCCACCCTTTTAAAGACACCTCCAGACAATCACGTAAGACTTAGGCTGAAGAGTAGTCCCTTGGACTGCTGGGCAGGATTCCTCTGCAGTAGCTAGAATGGTAACACAGAGGGGCAGAAAGAATGGCGAGCTCTGGAATCATGATCACAGATAATCATGCATTTAGTTATTTTTGATAGGGATTAAAATAAGAAGAGGAGACTTGGGAATTCCCTGGTGTAAAGTGGTTAAGACTCTGTGTTCTCACTGTTTGGTGCCGGGTTTAATCCCTGGTCAGAGAACTTTAATCCCATGTCATGTGGCATGGCAAGAAGAAGAGCAGGAATAAGAAGGAGGAGAACCATATTAGGCAAAAGAGGCAGAGATTAACTCTCTGTGGCCCTAAAAGTTGGTCTGGTCCTATAGGTTGTTGAAGAATGGTATGGAGGCATCAGCACTCATGTCTGATGGAGCCTGGATCCTCTCTGAGAAGCCCAGGGTACCACGTGTTCAGGGCACGTGTATTGAGGGGTTAGCATGTGCAAAGCACAGCAGGCATTCAGACAAATGGGAAGCTGTGTATGTGTGTGCTGGGTGTACAGTGAACCTTTCCTTGGACTCAGAAGGTCTGAGTCTTTGGATGACACTTTCTATCCCTTAAAAGGTTTCTGGAGGATCACCTCATGCCAAACATTTCAGTAAAGCCCCAAATGGTGTTTCTGAGTTCTATGCATAGTACTAATTTTTCCAATGATTTCTTGATACTGGATGATAGCCAATTCTTGAATTTTCAATATTAATAAAGGTGAGGCTGAACATAGATGAATACAGTTTCAACCCTCTCCTCTACCAGAAGGCAATTTGTCTGTATTTCACATTTGTTATATCTGTGTTATTAGAAAAATTTAGTCCTTGAAATATGAAACTCCATGAGCAAAAACTAAGCTCTTACCTGAAACTTCTCTCCTTATTCAACATGGTAAAGACAGCCACCAACTCTAATGGTTTTTTGTGAGAGTAGTGGTTAGACTATAAATACTAATTTTGTGTGTATTTTTATGATTTAATTTCTCCTTTTTATGGGAATATAAAACATTTTAAAAAATAAATCTTTAATGAAAGTGTACAATGGTGATGTGGGAAGTATGTGAATCTGTCACATACAATATAAGAACATGTTTAAATATGCATATTATAAACATTTAAAGTTGCAATGGTTCAAAATAATATTAGGCTCTTATAGGAAACATTTCTTTCTAAATATGAGCCCACTAGCATCTTAAATACAGATTGCAATATATATATATATGTATATATATACACACACATATACAACCAGGGGTAAAATATTTTTAACCAAATATTTGTTTTTAAATTTTCTCTCTTAGACATTATGCTGTATGCCAAGTTTACTATTTATTTAGATAGAGAAAAACATAAAAATTCCTCAAGCCTCTCATTTTTTTCCCTCAATGTGAGAACTATTCTAGAACTGAGGAATACTTTCTCTCCCAGAAACTCTTTCCTAGACTGTCTTTCCTTCTTTTCCTACTTTCTCCCCTAGACATTCTCATCTTCCCTTATGACTTAATCTGGTATAAGTTAATGGTCCCCAAATCAGCATATCCAGTCCCAATATCATTCATCAATGCTATGTAATATGTACAGCATCCTAATAAAAATCACCATTTTAATGTTTTCATGACCTTGGATGCTTTGGCTAATGACATTATCACCTGCATATTCAACCCAGATAGATCCCTTGGCACCATCTTGGATTCTTTTTTCTCCATCATCCATCCTCGGCTCCCTTCAGGAACTCAGGTGACTATTCCTGTCACATCTAGTTTCATAAGATATGTCTCTCTCCATTCTATGGCCAAACATAAGCTGTTATCACTTTCATGGATGACTGAATTCTCCTTTGTGAAGACAGTGATTGTAATTTCTTACTAATGAATCTGCCATCAAACCTGCCCTCACCCCAAGTTGTATTCAGTTTCTAACTTAATCTGGTTCTTTACATTTTTCTACTTAAAATTCTTCAAAGACTTCTTATTGCTTTCAGAATGAAGTACATATTCGGAGATTTTGCAGTCTGGCTCTGACTTACTGTACGATCTCTTCTTATGCTGCTCTCTTCATCTATTCCACACAAGGCTTCTGCTCCAGTCCCATTAAATGACTAATTAGTCTGGGAGCGCTCACCAGGTCTCCTGCCTGGACTTCTTTGCTCACCTTTCTCCCCTTGTAGAGTTAAGGTCAGTAAAGTCTTTTCTGCCTTCCCACCACAGTGAATGATTCCTTCCTCTGTACTCCCACAAAACTCTGCCCACACTGTGCACATCTGGTACTCATCTCCCTGGGTGGATCATGTAGTTCTTGGAGGGAGCAGAAAAGGGAGGACCATGTCTGGTTTGACTTTGCATGGACAGTTCTGAGCTGGTTGGAACTACCTGCTGGTTTGCATGTACTAAAAAATTGTTTAGTGAATGAGTCTTCATTTGGAATGCTCTGAAGGACCTTAAATTTAAACGATAAACTTCCAGAAATAGGAAGAAGGATGGCTACTGATTCACAGAGATGGTACTGACCCCATGCAGCAAAAGCAAACACGTTGTAAAGTCAAGCTGCAGTTACCCCATTTTGCCACAGTTGCTTCTTTTTCAAGAAATGTCTAATTTGAGATCCCTTTCATGTGCTCTCCTTCCAAGGTTTAACGTACGTGATTAATCTTGACTTGCCTTAATACTGCTAGGAATGTGGCAATGACCTCAGCTGAACACTGCAAAGTGATTAATGTTACATGAACTGGACCAGTATCTTTCTTTCTTTTCTCTCTCTCTTTTTTTTAAACTCTAGATTCTGAACAAACACATTCATGCAAGATTCGGTTGCAGACCTTTGCTCGATAGAAAACGTACTGTGACTCAAAGAGTAATGTTTCAGATACAATAAACAACGTTAACGGAAACATGGCTCTTGTTAAAGAAAATGCTGTTTCAGTCTAAAGTCTCAGTGATCATAAAAGATATATGATGCAATAAACAAAATGAACCCCAGGCATACAGGTCCCTTCTATGACTAACCACTGATTGAATTTTCCAACACTCCTGGACTTTCTGAGATATAGACTATTCACAAAAGGTCCATGTTAAACATAAGGCTGTCATTCGCTTTTGTTTCTAGTGAGGTCCAAGAGCAGTAGAGGATCCCTGACATCTCCCGGCCAACTTCTTTTCTTTTCCATATTGGTTGTTTGTGTTTTTGAATTTTTTATGATGTGAGAAGACTGGCAAACAGTTGCTGTGATTGTCAAATGCCTTAAATCAAGAAGAGAGAATGCAATAAAACACAGTTTCCATGGTAACACATTGTAACCTAGTACCTCTGGATTATGAGCCAGCTTACATCTCTGATCATTACTTGTTGACAGGCATAAATTGAGCTTAAAAGCATTAATTTTGGAGATAAAACTGGAATGCGGAGCTAAGTTATAATAATGTTTAAACGTTTCCAAGGTAGTGGTAGCAAATCAACACTGGTTATGTCATTATTTAAATAATGTTAATAAACTTACATAAACACTTAAAAAATCTACAAGCTTTTCTCTAAAGATGGTATAACAAATTTGCATATATCCTTGAAGTGCAAATGGTAAATGACATGTTTTTGGTGGGGTTAAAAGAAATTAAACAGAATGATCAATGTATGGTTTAATGAAGGAATGGTTCCAATATGGAAATGATTCTTAAAAATGTTGATAATAGAAAATCTCCTAAAACTATCATAGGATATAAGTATACAATGTTTCTGGATATTTCCAGTAGACATAATTTCCTCTTTTTTAAATTAAAAGAGACTCGAAATACAAATTATCCTTTTAGAATGCTTGCAAACATACTTTTTTTTTTACACACTTCCAAGTTCTCATCAGAAGCACTCACACTTCGGTCATATTTTAAAGTTAAAAAAAAGAAAAAAAGATTGTCTTGTGTATATGGCTGCTTCCAACAGACTTCAGCAGTTACCCATCAACCAATATAATCAACCATCAAAAGATAATTTTTTTCAAGACTGCTTGTTACACTTTTAGATATATTTTTATGACAAGATAATTTCATCTGATAGGATTTAATATGATAATAAAGAATTGGTCTATTGTCTCAGTATCTAATCTTGATGTAGAAGTCCACTTTATTTCCCTGTTAACTTCTGAGTTCAACTTCACTGCTACCACTTTGAAAGTAAGAGTGGGAGAAGCAAGGGAAAGACAAGTGGCCTTTCCTCAAGGTTTGACTTTTGCTACCTTGAGCCTCAGGCAGACACAGAGACCAACATACCTTAGTTTCCACTTCTGAACTGCAGGGATTAGACCCACATGGCAAGACTGTTATAAGCACTTACTGAGATGGATGCATACAGGGAGCTTGGAACAGTATTTGGTGTGTAGGAAGTCCCCCATGAGGAAACCTTATAATCATCAATCTCCCGTCCCCCGTAAATCATCATCATCATCATAGTATCCACCCCCTAGGACCCAGTACTGTGCTTCACGTGGCGGGGTGGGGAGTAGATGTTTGTTAAATTCAATGAGCCAACTTATTCAACTCGGGGTTATGAGAGTTTCCTATAGCTATTTTTGATAGAATATGGAACATTTTCAGGAAATTTGACTAGATTTCTTTTATTCATGTGTACTATACCTTTCAGAGATTCATAAAACACCTGTGAAAAGAGTGCATGGAGTTAGGCAAGAATTCTGTCTCCCAGTGTTGCTAATTTGTAGGATTAAACCCTTGGGAACACTGCAGGGAATCTGAACCATGTAACACAGACTTGTGTTTAACCTATTGACCTTGGAAGGGCATGGATTTAAGAACCCTCCATACTTTCAAGCACTGGTGCAAAAGTATGCTAATGACTTTGTTTTTCTCTGTTCTTTTTCAGCCTAGCTTTAAAGAATATAACCATTTTAAAAACAAAGAAAATATTTTTTTCCCCATTCTAATTGATGTATTCACTGGATTATGTTACATGGCATTTAGTTTGTCTAAAAAAATTAAGATCTTGACCTATGCACATCCAGTTCTCAATACTACCCGGCATTCCTTTTTTTCCTTAGTCATTTTCCTTTCATCTTCCTCAATATATACCCTCAAAGGTATCCATCTTTTTTAATCTGATCACAACTTAAAAAAAAAAAAATCATAGCCAGTAACCTTGTCCTGTAGACACGAGAGAATAAAGGCTGTTATAGGATTTTAGCCTGCTTTTTTTAACAGCCTTTGAACACATGAGAAAGTGCTGAAGCCTCATGCTAGGTTCCGGCAAAGCCGTCAGTATTTGTTAGTTTCCGAGTTTAAAGGAAGGAGTTTCCCAACTTAGAGCAAGATGTTTCCTAGTTTAGAGGAAGAGTATCTCTCTTTTTTCTTTCTAAAGTTAATCCTTCGACTCCTATGCTGAATTGGTTCCTAACTATCTCCTCTGGGTCCTGGTTCTATCTGTTGTTCCTGTTTCTCGTTTTTAGGATGTTTCTCTTTTCTGATTCTTCTCCATGATGGTCTTTCTCCTCCAAATATAGTCATCCTGCAGAATTTCTATTTCAATAAAAAAACCATCATTCCATCCAGAAATTTAGGAATTAGCCCTGATATATAATTTTCCATCACTGCCCCTCCTGTCCATATCCAGTCCACCTTCGCCAATTTTCCCTCCGTCCCCTTCTTTGTCTCCTCTGTCATCGCTCTAACTCATTCCATCAGTGCGATGGGGATCTGGGGTTGAAAAACAGTGGTACAGTGTTGCTTTGGTTGGTACATTAGTCTAATTTGGGATATGTTCTGACGGTTTGGGGAAATGAATACATTTAGAACATGGGGGTGCAGAGTTGCAAAACATTCCTTCCTAATTGCATTCTCATTTTTAGGATTATTGCTATAACACTGTTACCTTCCAGACAAATAGTCCTGGAAAATATTCTCCCATTTAGGAGCTACATTTCCTTTGTGGACAGCAATGTTCCACTAAAGAAACATTATTTTCTTTATGAGACTGTGGCTATTTCATAGTCCCTTTTGCTTTCAGTGGGTGACAAGGCCCAGGGTGTGACTGTCAGCTCAGTGGGTTTCAGTATCAAACAAGCTTAACCTCTGTGGGTTGGCATGGGGACGCAAGAGTGGATTAGTAGCCAGCTCAGAGCTGTGGTGTTTCTGGGTGACCTAAAGCAGAGCAACTTCAAATTTGGCGTGTTTTTACTCACGCTAGAGACCTCATTTATTCTAGGGAAGTACTTGCCCCAAAGAGCAGCAGGCAATAGATGAAAGGGAGCTAAGCCTCCCCATGTCGGGTCAGCCAACTAAGGACTTCATACTTACAAGCTACTTCTAAAAAGTGTAGGTCTCTTCATTATGTAAAAATGTTTGAGCTTGGTCTCTGTTTCACCTGTATCACTGAAGTGCTGATCATCATGCTGTTGCTTTCTCACATTTTTCCTAAAAGGACACAATTTTCCTTTTCTAGAGAATTTTTGAAGCTTGCAGTAAAGAAAAACAAGGGCCAGGGTAATAGTCTAATTTTCAGGCCAGGGACTCTCAAACTCAAAAGTCACTGTTCTGTTTTCCACCTCCAATGCCCACTGCTGGCTTTCTAACCTTGGCTTGTCCTAGGGAATACTGAACTGCTGTCCACTGAGCACATTGGGTAAACCCTGCATTTACCCAAAGACAGTACCCGATAAGACATCAGCTCCACATCTTTCATTTAACTTGCATTTCTATCTTTGTTCGCCTGATGACTCTGCTACTAGTAACATCCCACTACTCTTATCATTAAACATTTCTGTGAATTGAAGCTTTCTTTCTATTTAAAATTCTTTTGAAAGGACAAGACCTCTGTGTTGTTATTTCCATAGTACCTGGAAAACAGCTGATGCTTATTGAGTGACAGTTGATTTAAACTGCCCTCAATTTATTAACTGACAAGTACATACAAACAATGGAATAGAACAGCCAGTCAGCACAATGACATCACATTCCTTCTTTCAATAGCACTTTAAAAGAAAAAAAAAAAGGACTCAATTTGCAGTGTCTTAACCCAGCTTTGGAAAACGGCCCCACCAGCATCATGAGGAAAAAAAAAAAAAAAAAATGAGATGGCTGAAATTCAGATCCATCCAGATTAGGAGAGAAAAGGAAGGGCTGCTCTGCTTTCTTGCCCTTGTGTTGCCTTTCATCATTAGTAATTCTATCCCTCTCTTATCTGATCACGCAGAGACACATTATCTCACTAGCAAATGAATACACTGTGGAAAAACTCCCCAAATGCAAATGAACAGGAAGGACGTGCTGATACTGAAATTAGAGGAGCTCTTCCTCCCTCCCCCCACCACTGTCTGCGGATGGAGAAGTTATGGAGAGTCTGAATCAATTCCACCTCTACTTTATTCAAACTTTGTCAAGATAAACCTTTTATCTCATTGTTCTAGTGCTATGTAGAGGAGATAATTTACATGACAGTAATTGTGTTGCTATATTTAGTAGTGTGCTCTGTGCCCATTTCTGGTAACTTGCTTTTGTATAAAACACTGAATGGGCTTTTCAAAATTTGGAACAGTGTGTATGATACTATTAAAAACATGACAGCTAGAAAGCAATGCAATATGGGTAGATTTTGTACAATTTGTAGCTTTGGGGGAAGATCACAAGAGGAATAATAGCTCTAAAGTTCCTTTTAAACAATGTGTACTATTAGAAGGAAGCCTCACTAAGTTTTATTATTGGCTTTCTCTCCTCCCTACAAGCAAAAGAGTATTTTCATTTTTAATATATTGCGTGGAGCTACCAGAAACTTTTTTTTTTTAATCTGACATTGATTTATTTTTCTTCATCCCCTAGGTTAAAACAATGAAAAGAAAGAAACTATTCTGTAGGACCAAGCAATTTATGGGCAACTTTGACTGCAGAGAGGCTTAAGCAGCATTCTTTCATTTGTTCCATGGTGCTGGTTGGTTTAACCCTTTCTGCCTCATGCAAGCACACCAATTACCCTGCCAACTGCCAGTTTGCTGGCCCAGCTGCACTGTCATGTCAAAAATCCACGGGCCCTCCTTCCTGGTTTGAGACGTTCCACAGTTCTCAAAGGATTTGGTCAAGATAATGCTGCCTCCCATTTTGAGTTAACTTCTTTGAGTGTGAGGGTTACCTAGTTTCTTCAAATTTTATTTCAAGAGTGACTCTGGGATAGTGTCTTGGGAGGTTATAAAGCTTTACTAAACAGAAGGTCTAGTGTGCCCTGACCCTAACCCATCTTTCCTCCATTTTAGCTTGAAAGGGGGTGAAGAGGGATGCCATACGGGCTCTTTTTTTGGGTCCCCCGTTTCTTACAGGTAAGACTCTAGCCTCCATGACCTTCCTCGATTTCAAAAGGGCAGATTAGAAGTTTCTCATCAAGGGAAGAACAGCCTTGAAACCACCTGAGGCAACCCTACCCTTAAACCATGCTATAAAACTCCTCATCCAGTCCTTCATGTCCTAATCAAGTTGGGACACAAAGATCTCAAGGGCAGGATCTGTGTTTCCTTTGCCTGGCAAAGCAATAAAGCTATTTTTTTTTCTACTTCACCCCAAATTCTGTCTCTGAGATTTGATTTGGCTCTAGTGTACAGAGGCTGAGATTTTGGCACCAAGCTCTGAATCGTTAGTGATTTGCACAGTCATCCTAGAACCACCATGAAGTTCTCCACATTTCATGTTTTTCTTTCTCTTTCACATTTCATTTTAGTTGTTGAACTAAAAGCCTGAATAGGTATTTTCACCAATTTTCCTTTCAGAACTAGAAATAACTATCTCTCTCTTAATTGAATATATTTACAATACAGTATTGGGTTTTAAAAAATAAATTAAAATGGAAAAAGACTCGCAAGTAGTGCGAGATGTGTGACAATTCAGTGCCAGTGCGTAGCCAGCCTTGATTTGGCCTGGACGGTCAAGGATAATCACCCAAGCCATGAAGACAGCTGCTTCCACCGGTGGATGACGTTTGCTGCCCACCAGACAAATTGCTTTGACAAATATCTTTGCCAGACACATTCTTGACATTGAAGCGCACACTGTCCCCAGGAAGAGCTTCACTCAAAGCTTCGTGGTGCATTTCAACAGATTTGACTCCAGTTGATTGGAGCAAAGGTGACTACCATGCTAGGGTTGAGAACACCAGTCCCTTCCACTCAGCCTACAGGGACAATGCCAATACTCCCCATTTTGTAGCTGTCATAGAGGGGCAGAGGCAAGGGCTTGTCACTTGGATGAGTTGGTAGCAGGATGCAATCCCAAGGCTCAAACAGTGTGGTTCTACCAGCACTGCCATCTTCACAGGTGACTTCACAGGCATGTTAGCATTTTGTTCCAGCATGTTGTCACTATCCCAGAGGAAACTGGCATAACTGCTACTGTGTTGGTGTTCAGCCAGGTTTTCTTAATGTGGTTCTGACTTCCTTTATGATGTCCTTGTATCACTTCAGGCCATAGAGTAGCTCAGTGGGATCCATTTTGTTAACATTAACAATTTATTGTTTTATACCTAGTGTGGGAGCCAGAAAGGCAGACTCACAGGTCTGCCTGTTCTTGGAGATCCCTGCTACAAGTTCACCAACACCAGCAGCAACAATCAGGACAGCACAGTCAGACAGAGATTGCCCCAAATCATGTTTTTGATAAAGTCTCTGTGTCTTGGGGCATCAGTGATGGTCACAAAATACTTCTTGGGTTTTAATTTCCATAGGAAGGTATCAATGGTGAGATCAAGCTCACCTTCAGTTTTTAGGTGAAAAAACTGATTTTAGTCTTATCTAAGACCCAGACTTCCTTCAAGGAGCCCTTTCCCTTCTCATCAGAATCCTCAAATTTTCTGATAGTTTCTTTTTTTTGTCAGCCCTACTCATTTACAGATCAGATAGTAGACTTCCCCAAATCTATGTGTCCAATGATGATCATGTTGTTATGAGTCTATTCTTTTCCCATTCTGGCTTAGGTTTAGTGGTGGTTTTCACGACATCCATGTTCTGGCACCAAACCCAATGTGAAAAAGCTTTCTTCTCTCTTTTTATTTCTTTAATAACTATTTTTCTCCTTTTGACTTTCCTTGCTTTCTCTGTTCACATTGGTCCTTAGCCCTTAGCTAAACACTTAACAGTTTCATGACCCTTAAACCACATCAAGAAAAGTCACAAAAGGCTCCTCAAAGGAGCAAGAAGAAATACCACCTCTATAAATACTGCACACAACTGAATTTCAAGGTCTCCTTCAGTTATAACTTCAATCTCAAAAAGCAGCTGAAGAAGCCATCTAATTGTTTAGAACATTTGTTAGAACCCTGGATGCAGTTTGGAGGTGTGATTCTGATCTGGAATTTCCCAGGTGACTCTTGTTCACACCCAAGCCCCGACTGAGACCCTTCCCCTGACAGCCATCACATAACCAGAAATCACAATGAAATGCCATAGTTCACATGAAGCTATTTCCGCTGTAGGAAAAAAAAGTGTGCTTCATGGGAAACTGCATTGTCTGTACCCAGCACACCCTTCCTGTTACCTGATTCTAGCCTTCATCGTCCTTGAGCTATTTTACAACTTGTGTGTTATAGGTAACTGACAGACATGCAAATCCTTCCCGGTCTGGTAGAGATTCAATTGATTTCTCTCCACTCCCCCTGGAAAATAACCAGTTTTGTTCTATTTGCATTCTCATTTCAATATTCCTGATCTTGAAATGTGTCTCTTCAGATTCGCTTGAACCTGTTACAACATGGGTCCCGTCTTTGATTAATGAGTAGAACCAAATCTTTAATATGTACTCATTTTTGTATCTGTATGAGGGTCACGATTTTACCTCTCTTTGAAATTTATCTTTTAACACCACTCAGTCTTTTTGCATGATTCTTTTCCTACCTCTGATGGTTCTTTCAATATAAAAATCAGGTGATGGCGATTCAGCAATTGACGGGCATAAATAATTTTATATGCAAAATGAGCCATAATATTTTGAGGTGGGATCTCCCAGAAAATGTGGGATGTGAGCTTGCTGAACACTCTTTCTTATAGAACCACACAGCTGGAAAGGGTGTTAGTATCATCTAGTCTCCCTCACAATAGGAATTAGGCCAACCAAAGCCCAGAAATAGGGAGATTTTTTTTTTCCTCCGACATTGCACAGATTTTGAGTAGTAACAAAATTGATTTTGAACCCAAGTCTGGCTAATTCCAGGCTCCAAAGCCTTTATTACTATAGTAAATCTTCTCTTCCTAAAGTGGGGCTGACAATATGAATCTAAAGCTTACTGTAAGACTTAAATGAATGTCAGAATCTAGAAAACCTAACACCAATGTCTCTGTCACTCACAGCAGGGCCTCTGTGCTTTCCCTCAATGAATGAAATGAAATGACAAAAGAAACAGCACCACTTCTGCATTTGATTGGTTGACCAGTCTCCTTAATTCATAGGCACACTCTGCGTGACATTTATCCTCCCACTGTGCTGAAGCACATAATAAATGCTTGATAAAATTTTGTTGAATAGAACTGATTGGAGTAGAACTAGCAGAGATGCAAAGGACACGCAGGCTTTATCTAGAGAGCTGGAAGGAGCCAGCCTGTTGTACCCTAATCCTTCTGTGAACCATGCATTCTAAAAATAACCCAACTAGGTTGGTAGAGAATAATTTATAATCTAGAACAATTATTGTAACTAAATACCCTGACCCACTTTTTGTTGGAAACACACTGTACATTCTGATTTACCTAGGCGTATTATCAGAAACCCTTTGGAGTGAGGGACAGCCTATTTTAGGAAATGAGTAGCTGCACTTACATTGGTTGCTTCTTTCTTCCCAGGTTGGTTTTCAGTTCAGGCAGATGATGAGGGGCGGTGTTAGCAAAAGGTGCCCTATAGCATAGATGCCTGAGAGCTCTTTAAACTGTGTGCTGACAATATTTTTATATACTCTGTCTTTCCTTCATCATCTCCTCCACCTCCCCCAACCGTTTCCTTTGCTGCTTGAGCTGTTTGGCCGTGTCTGAACTGCGGCTGCTGAAGCCTTTTCTGGCAGGTTGCCCAGGGAGCAGCTCTCCTGTCGATTCCGCCTCTCTCCAGGAGTTGCCTGCCTTCAGTATAATGGGCAACATTGAAAGCCGCAAGGCGCTTGGTCGACAAGGTCAGAGTGCCTTTCATTCCTGCAATAATCAACCAGTGTAGCTCTTCCTCAGACCTGGGGAGAGAGAAGATAGAGGTCAAAAGAGCAATTACATTTCACATTGACTCCAGAAAAAGCTCGGATCACAAGACTGAAAAGCAAAACGGATTCTTGCTTCATTCTGATCCATTCTCTTTCTGGTCATCTTTGTTATTAATGCTGGCCTAAAACCATAACAAGTTTTCGCTTCATGATGTGCAAAACGCATTTTCTGCCTCCAGATGAGATCTTTCTTCTTAGACATTTAGCACTGTCAGCATATTGCAAAAGAATGCAAATGAGCTGCAGGATCTATAACCAGAGACAGTAAGCAAAGGCCATTAATTATGTTTTTAAAAAATGTTAACCCTAGCAGACTGTATAACAAGCAATTGTGCTAATTTCAATCTGTAATCAGTCCCTACATTAGCATAACTTTATTTATTTAGCATTAAGGCAACAATTTAGAGAATATAATTTAGTTGGAAATGTCAGTAATTTTGCAGTGGCAGATTGCTGTTACAAAGCCACCTCTATTTGACCTTACAGCTGCCAGGACTAATTACTTTAATTGCATTAATTGCACTGACCATTCTGGTATTTAGTGTAGTTGCTGCTACTCTTCAGCCATTGAGCAAATCAGCCTGGCTGAATTCTCAGGAAAATGGGCCAATGTTTTCCTCTAAATTTTTTCTTTCTTTTCTACATTTTGAAAACCTAGATAATTCACAGATTATTAGTGGTCTCACTGAGATCAAGGATTTTGAGGAAAGGCCTTGAAAGGAAAAAAAAAATCTGTACTTTTTAACTTTATTGCTCTTTGCTGAGTCGATTAAAATAGTCACTTTACTAATAGGAAGCATTTAAAAGATGGTTGTGGTGGTTAAAAATCCCTCATTTTACATTTTAGAGTGAACGCCTATTAAAAATGCTGTGATCTTTGTTTCCATCTTATTAAACTGAAAACAGTTTTCCCTGAGATTTGACTCAACACAGATTGAAATACACAGCTATGTCCTAATTGAGGATCTATAGTCTTATGAACCTAAAGAGAAATATTTTCTCCCAACAAGGAAAGTGCCACAGGATATTTGATCACTTGCTACCAGGAACACGTCTATTACTTGAAATGAAGAACTCTTGGGATATCCAGTTCCTACACATGAAATTGTGGAATCTGAAAGTCAGAAAGACCAGATGTCATACAATTTATCTGCCTACTCACAGCAGGTATCAGCTCTACCTGGTTTCTTCTGGGTGATCATCTAATCTCTGGCTAAACACTTTAGGTTATTTTTTTCCCCAAATAATGAAGTTGACTTTGCTCAACAACTTGGATTGGTACACTATTCTATTATATAATGATATATACCTATACGTCATTATCTAATATAAATAAGAACTATATAAAGTAAAGTGACAGACTATTTTCTTGGGCTCCAAAATTACTGGAGATGGCAACTGTGGCCATGAAATTAAAAGATGCTTGCTCCTTGGAAGAAAATGACAAATCTAGACAGTATATTAAAAAGCGGAGACATTACTTTGCCAACAAAGGTCCATACAGTCAAAGCTATGGTTTTTCCAGTAGTCATCTTTGGATGTGAGAGTTGGACCATGAAGAAGGTTGAACACTGAAGAGTTGATGCTTTTGAACTGTGGTTCTGGAGAAGACTCTTGAGAGTCCCTTGGACTGCAAATAGATCAAACCCGTCAGTCCTAAAGGAAATCAGTCCTGAATATTCATTGGAAGCACTGATGCTGAAGCTCCAATACTTTGGCCACCTGATGAGAAGAGCTAACTCATTAGAAAAGACCCTGATGCTGGGAAAGATTGAAGGCATGAGAAGGTGGTGACGGAGAATGAGATGGTTGGATGGCATCACCGACTCAATGGATGTGAGTTTGAACAAGCTCCAGGAGATGATGAAGGACGGGGAAGCCTGGCATGCTACAGCTCGCAAAGAGTTGGACATGACTGAGCAACTCACAATGATAATACCTGTTTAGTGATACTAGTAGCCAATATGTATTGAGTGACTGCTATGTTCTAGGCACTGTTTTAGACCCTTGACATGCGTTTATTCCTTTAATCCTCTCAACAGTCTATGCAATATATGTTATTGTTGCTATTATCCATGGCAGAGCCAGGATTCAAATCCAGATATTTATATCTGGAGCCTCTAAGCTTGACCTTGATGTTGGATTAATTCAGAAATGGAGTAAATTCTTCCTCTGAGGCCACACAGAATTGATAAAACAGCTTTCCTCCTAAGTTGGTGGCTCCTGGCTTGCTGCCTCTGGTTCCTCATATGACAGAGCTTCAGTTTGGCAATATTCCTCTTTAAAGTGAGACAGCCTGATTTAAATGAAGTCTTAACACTCCCAATGCATGCAATACTTCTTCAGGCTAAGATATACTGTCTGCAAGCTTTCAGCCCATATGTCATGTCCTTGGGGAAGCTTTTCTTGATTCCTTGTCAGCCTTAGGAAGCCTTATTATGAGGCTCTGGTGGGACCATGAAGCTTTCTTTCTTAGAATTAACACTCTTCAATTCAATAATTAATAGCTCCAAACTGACACAATATTGTAAATCAACTATACTTATAAATCAACTATAAAATACATCAAAATATTAAAAAAAATAATCCATATACTTTGCCTTTAATAATGCAAGGAGGAGTGGTACTGTCCATTTTCAACAGTTTTACTATTAACTGTTCAGTTCAGTTCAGTCACTCAGTCGTGTCCAACTCTTTGCGACCCCGTGAATTGCAGCACGCCAGGCCTCCCTGTCCATCACCAACTCCCAGAGTTCATTCAGACTCATGTCCATTGAATCAGTGATGCCATCCAGCCATCTCATCCTCTGTCATCCCCTTTTCCTCCTGCCTCCAATCCCTCCAAGCATCAGAGTCTTTTCCAATGAGTCAACCCTTCGCATGAGGTGGCTAAAGTACTGGAGTTTCAGCTTTAGCATCATTCCTTCCAAAGAAATCCCAGGGCTGATCTCCTTTAGAATGGACTGGTTGGATCTCCTTGCAGCCCAAGGGACTCTCAAGAGACTTCTCCAACACCACAGTTCAAAAGCATCCATTCTTCGGTGCTCAGCTTTCTTCACAGTCCAACTCTTACATCCATACATGACCACTGGAAAAACCATAGCCTTGACTAGATGGACCTTTGTTAGCAAAGTAATGTCTCTGCTTTTCAATATGCTGTCTAGGTTGGTCATAACTTTTCTTCTAAGGAGGAAGTGTCTTTTAATTTCATGGCTGCAGTCACCATCTGCAGTGATTTTGGAGCCCAAAAAAGTAGTCAGCCACTGTTTCCCCATCTATTTCCCCTGAAGTTATGGGACCAGATGCCATGATCTTCGTTTTCTGAATGTTGAGCTTTAAGCCAACTTTTTCACTCTCTACTTTGACTTTCATCAAGAGGCTTTTTAGTTCCTCTTCACTTTCTGCCATAAGGGTGGTGTCATCTACATATCTGAGGTTATTGACATTTCTCCAGGCAATCTTGATTCCAGCTGATGCTTCTTCCAGCCCAGTGTTACTCTGCGTAGATGTTAAATAAGCAGGGTGACAATATACAGCCTTGACATACTCCTTTTCCTATTTGGAACCAGTCTGTTGTTCCATGTCCAGTTCTAACTGTTGCTTCCTGACCTGCATATAGGTTTTTCAAAAGGCAGGTCAAGTGGTCTGGTATTCCATCTCATGAAGAATTTTCCACAGTTTATTGTGATCCACACAGTCAAAGGCTTTGGCATAGTCAATAAAACAATTAATTGTTCAACCCCACATAAAAGCACAAAGAAATTCACAAAAACCCCTGATTCAGTTAAGTTTGAGCTGTATATCCCAATTACATGGTGTCCATGGGGCAAAATACATGAAGGACTCCAATACTTTTTTTTTTTTAATTCCTCTCCAGCTACTCAACAGATGCGGAGCCCTCATTCTGGGTTTTCTGATAGGTAATAAACAAAGGTCCATCTAGTCAAGGCTATGGTTTTTCCAGTGGTCATGAATGGATGTGAGAGTTGGACTGTGAAGAAAGCTGAGTGCCAAAGAATGGGTGCTTTTGAACTGTGGTGTTGGAGAAGACTCTTGAGAGTCCCTTGAACTGCAAGGAGATCCAACCAGTCCATTCTAAAGGGGATCAGCCCTGATGTTCTTCGGAAGGAATGATGCTAAAGCTGAAACTCCAGTACTTTGGCCACCTCATGCGAAGTGTTGACTCATTGGAAAAGACTCTGATGCTGGGAGGGATTTGGGGGCAGGAGGAAAAGGGGACAACAGAGGATGAGATGGCTGGATGGCATCACTGATTCAATGGACATGAGTCTGAATGAACTCTGGGAGTTGGTGATGGACAGGGAGGCCTGGTGCGCTGCGATTCATGGGTTCGCAGAGTCGGACACGACTGAGCTACTGAACTGAACTGAACTGAATAAACCCTTTGGACTTTATCCTTTCCTCCACGTCCACTTCATATCCAGCTTTCAGTGTATGATTCTGGAAAATCTGCATTCTCTCAGTATTAAACACACCCCAACTTTCTGCATCTAGGACTAGGTTCTTGTGATTGCTCTCCACCCACATTCTCCACTCTCCTCGTTCTGTTTTCACAGATCTGTGAAATCCTCAAGCAGCTAATCCATGTCTTTTTAGAGCATCTGCAGTGGGTTATTCCATCACTTCTGTCTCTCAGCCTCTCTCCACTAGACTTCCTTTCTCTGACCCTCCGCAGGGCCTCCCTTCAGTTCATCATCTCTGGGAGGGACTGTTGCAGCAGCGGCCCAGCTTCTGGCCGACCTCATCTCTGGGTTCCTTCACATGGCTGCATTTCCTATGGAAAATCATTCAGAGACTCCCTGCTTGGCATTTAACACATTTCGTGTTCAGTCCTCAGGCACATCTGCCAGGCATCTTTTATATTTTCAGTCTGAAGGTCATTCTTCTGGTAGAGAAGACAGAGCAAAATAGGAGCTGAGTAATTCTATTTTCTTTTTGTCCTGTTAACATTACATCATAATCTCTTAGAAATGTGACTAACAGTTCCATGTTCTTATTTGCTCCTTACACATTGCAGAAAGTAATTTTTTGTTATCTTTTTTTCCCCTAGTGAAATTGACCTTATTTTTTACTTTATTCTTTATGACACTTTTCTTCTAGGTTTGTGATATTGCATCACTTTTGTTCCTGGCTACAAGTTCTTTGATCTTTCAAACATGCTTTTAAAAATCTGAGCTCTGTGCCACCATAATTGATTTCTATAATTTTTCTTCCATATTCGACTTAATTTTTTATTATAGTTAGATTATAGTTATAATTTTATTTTCTCGTCCTTCTCCACCTATCTACACCCTTTTAGAAAACCCTCTGGTCATGAGACCAAGCAAATATGTTCTTTGAACTTTTTGAAATTTGCTTTTCCATAGTCTTGGATGCCTGTCAGACATGATGAACATTCCTGGCTTTTACTCATTTGAATTCTGAGAAGCTCTCATTTTCTCCAAAGGTTTGCAACATTTCATTCTAAATCTGCCCTATCTTGAAGATCAGAACCAAGTTTAGAGGAACTGCATCCTTCAGATCCAAGCTGACAATCTACATCTCTTGATCCCCTGAGTTGAAGACCTCTGTTACCAGAGGCAGAGAAACCCCCCACGTCCCACCCTGCCTGATAATGGTGAGTGATCCTAGCAAGCTTTGGCTCCTGTGCACAGGCTCTGGGAAAGAATGACAGAGGAGCACGAGTGGTAGCAGCCTCCGTCACAGGAGGGGCAGTCACCAGGTCAATCCCTCATCTGAAGCCATTGAACTCTATCATCCTTTACTCAGAGGTGTGCCTCTGCAGGTACGGAGTGTGGATGGTAAAGCAGAAGTGGTAAGGGATCTCACGTGGGGGAAATGGAAAACAGAGTAGAGTGGGGGAGGTGGGGAGTAACAGCCACTGAAACTCCACTGTGTGCCACTGTGTTAGGCACTTACAGACACCTGTCACTGATTCCTCCCAGTACCTCCCAGTACATTTATACACATGGAAAATGAAACGCATTAAAAAAAGTGGACTGTCTTCTCTAAGTCATAAGGCAGGGAGTGCAGAAGCCAGGAATTAAACCTAGATCTGAGGATGAGAGGATAATACAACAAAACTAAAAAGAGAATATTAACAATTTATTGCCTATATATATTAAAAAGTAACATCTTTGTAAAGGAGATATAGGTACAAATCAATGTCTATTACAGTAAACTTCAAGAAAAATATCTGCTTTGTTGCACATCAGTAATAATTTTGATGGATATAACTTGAATTTTTATTGTACCTACTTTCTTGAAAAATGTAACCTTTATTTCAATATTTTTCCCAGGCAGAGGTTTCTTTTTTGCTTGTTGTTTGTTTTAGTTTTAAAGTCTACTGGTGAAATTTCTTGTCAAAATAAAAGGAAAATGAAATTACACCACAGTGATAGTCTTATAATTTGTAGTCCTTAAGGGAACATCAGCTACATATATAAATGTTCTTTGAAAAGTCTCTTTTAGATGTTAACGGAAGTATTGATTTTCACCTCTGTCTCTTTTATAACATCTATTTACCATGCTACCTCATCTCCATTCTGTGCTCTGCTCTCTCAAGTGTCAGTGTCAGAGACAAGGGCTAAAACCAAGGTGACTAAGCAGGTGTCAAGCCAGTTGCAGAAACAGAGAGAAGACTTAACGAATGGCACAGGTCTTCTGAGTCAATGGACCCTGTCTCCCCTAATTTCATTATCAATTCACCACAAGAACCTGACAGAGTCAGTATGTTAAGTCAAATGCAAAAGCTCAAGAATGAAAGGGGGGAAAAAATCCAATCTCAGAGTCAGGTAGAAACATCATATTTCAGAGAAAAATCTTTAGTATTGATTTATAGCTACAGCCTCTAGTCTAATGGTTTCCTCTTTAAATTAAGACTATGAATGATTTCCCATCCTGAAATTAATAATCCAAAAGCTGCACAAATTCAAAAAAGGCACTGATTGTCATACTTCAACCAGGAAGTACCCAATAAGTGGATGCCCAGCCTGTTCCCATCAGCGACTGTGGTTGCCAACACGCTATGGCATCTTGAGAGTCATACGCATACTTGGATTGCCAAGAGGCCATACATTTGAGATGGAACATCCTCTTTGTTGAGGCTTCTGTACATGCAATCCAGCTGCTCTCTGATATACACATTTGTCTGGGAGAGACATTCCTGCCTAAGTAGTTTAGAGACTTGTGCTCATGGAAGAGGTGACACAGACCCTACGTGGAGACAAGTCAAGCAGTCTCAGGCCTGTGCAAGGCATCGAAAGTTCCAGAGGAAACCCTGTCTCCCAGGTTAGCCACAGTGACTTGAAACAGAATTGAAACCAGAAAAAAAGGAAACAGTTGTTTGTGGGGAACAGGAAATGTATATTAAGAGGAAAAAATGACATAGAGTCATTTTTGGTACTGAGTATTTTAATTTACCCTGTGCTATTGCATGCACTTTTGTAAACGATGTTAAATTATTTTTAAAAGAATGTGGGAGTATGAATAAATAAGTGAAGTCTCTTTAGAACATTTTAAGATTCAGAAACCTTCTCATTTGTTCCCTAAAAGAAAAAAAAAAAAAGCAGCTTATATTCCTAGTTAATTACCTGTGTTTTTAGTAAATGGATTGTATCAAACTATCAGATTTTTTTGCAGCTACTTTGGAATTTGTTTTTAGGTGTAGGTCTACCAGTTTCATTGTGCATACATTAAAGAAATTTAAATTTAAAAATGCATGCTCCTGCAGCCTTCTGTATATATCTGTTATGGCATCTTTCTGTTTGAATTGTAACGAGTCACTCATGTTGTCTTGCCCACCAGACTATTCCTGGTGGGATCACAAAGTCCCCAGCACCTACAACAGGGTCCCTCCAATAGAGAAGACATACAGTAGATACTATCTGGGGTTTAATATTAAATAACACAATGTAATCAATTTGCAGAATATTTATAAGAATTAAATGAGATAACATAAAAATCTAATATGTTTTTAAATCACCATAGGAACTCAACAGTTAATTCTCTACCCCCTTCTTGGGACTAAAGAAAAAATATTCTTTAATTTTTAAACCAGTGTAGAATACTAAATACTAATTTTTACTTAATAAGACATATGTACTCTTTAGAACTTGTTATGCTCATAAAAATAACCATATTTTGCATATTTAGAAATTTAAGGCCCATGTGGATGGATGGGGACAGAAAACACTGGGAAACAAAGTCTGGCTTCCTTCCTAACAGTGCTTCAGGAGGAAAATGGCCTTAGCAGACTGATGGTCTCCATTTTCATACAATCTCTTATCAGTTCCTGGAACTAATTTGGATCTTTTGTCCATCTTGGATGAACCCTTAGGCCCCAAGTGCAGATTAAGTCTAGGCCACTCTAAAGGAATTGCAGGAAATTTGGAGCCAGTAGTTCAAATCAATATTTCCTCAGACTGAGTCATCCATTGTTCTGCACAAATCCTGAGTGAAACATCTTCTGGACTCTCCTACCCCAGAATTACCTGGCATTTGTATCTTGCAAACAGACAAGCTCTTTGCTCAAAAGCTGGGCTGCTGAGGAATAGGTTCACAGGCGTTAAATGGAGAGGAAAGCTTTGTGGAAGAAAGTATAGTATAGATGGAGGGAGGGATGGGCCCTGTCCACTGAAAAGGTTTTTAGCCAGTTAAGGACACGCTGTGACTTTGGCCTTCTAGGAAGAACAATTTCCCATAGATAGTATAAATCAAGATTTGCCAGACAATTTATGCTGGTTAAAAAATATCCTGTATGAAGCAAAGGTGAAAGAGAGTAATTCCTATGCCTACAAGTGGTCTGGTTTATTCTTGTGAATGACCATTAGGCTATGCTGAACTGCCTCTGTGGTTGGTTTCCATCAGACCATTTACTGTTGTTCACTCGTTAAATTGTGTCTAACTGTTTGTGACCCCATGGACTGCAGCACTTCAGGCTCCTTTGTCTTCCACTATTTCCTAGAGTTTGCTTAAATTCAGGTCCATTGTGTCAGCAATGCTATCTAATCATCTCTTCTTCTGTGGCCCCTTTCTCCTTTTGCCTTCAGTCTTTCCCAGCATCAGGGTCTTTTCCTGATGAGGAAAAGAGTCAGCTCTTCACATCAGCTGGCCAAAGTATTGGAGCTTCAGCTTCATTATCAGTACTTTCAGTGAATATTCAGGGTCGGTTTCCTTTAGGATTGACCAGTTTGATACCCTTGCAGTCTAAGGGACTCTCAAGAGTCTTCTCCAACACCACAATTTGAAAGCATCAGTTCTTTGGTGCTCAGTCTTCTTTATGATCCAATTCTCACATCTGGGCTTCCCTGGTGGCTCAGACGGTAAAGCGTCTGCCTGCAATGCGGGAGACCGGGTTCAATCCCTGGGTTGGGAAGATCCCTTGGAGAAGCAAATGGCACCCCACTCCAGTACTCTTGCCTGGAAAACTGTACGGACTGAGGAGTCTGGTAGGCTATAGTCCATGGGGTCACAAAGAGTTGGACACGACTGAGTGACTTCACTTCACTTTTCTCACATCTGTACATAACTACAGGAAAAACCATAGCTTTGATTATATGGACCTTTGTTGGCAAAGTGATATCTCTGCTTTTTTAATACACCATCTAGGTTTATCATAGCTTCTCTTCCAAGGAGCAAGCGACTTTTAATTTTATGGCTGCAGTCACTGTCCGCAGTGATTTTGGAGCCCAAGAAAATAAAATCTGTTACTGCTTCCACTTTTTCCCTTTCAATTTGCCATGAAGTGATGGGACCGGATGCCATAATCTTATTTTTTTCAAGTTGAATTTTAAGCAAGCTTTTTCCACTCTCCTTTTTTACCCTCGTCAAGAGGCTCTTTAGTTCCTCTTCACTTTCTGCCATCAGACCATAACTAACTACAAAAGAGTGAACAAAGGATATCCCTCTCCAGAAAAAAAAATGTCTATCATTTTAAATGATTTCTAAACACATCTTTCTCCATCAACATTTTAATCTCTTTACATTGCTAGTGAGAAGGTCTTTAGCACATCCAGTTAGTGATTCTTACTTCTTGGGTTGTAATTCAAAGAGTAGTAGTGCCTCTGATCACTCAGAAGAGACTTTGGAAAGAACACCTACAATATGATTTAAAAATAAACAGCATCTTTTTACTGTGGTCTCTGATATTGAGACACATCTGTCAGTGGACTGACTGATGAGAACAGCATGAAGCTGACTTCTAAAGGGAACTGAACAATTTTCTGTTGAATTCTCCTTTTCTGTGTCAACAAAACTCTCTGGTCATCTACAGTTCTTCATTTCAAGAAATGGGACACATTTGAGACTTTGTGGTTTTTGGAGAAACCAGAAAAGAAATGAGTCTGAGAATGTGAGTCAGGCACCAGCACGGATCCCCTCGTGGGCCTTAGGGTTTTCATTAATGAGATAATGACTCCACAGGACAATGCTCCACTGTGACTCTGAATAAAAGGTTCTAAACACTTCTGGCCTCTGCAGTAGCCAATCCACAGCCTGATACTGGACCACATTGAAATGAAAATTTCTCAGCCCGACTCTGCACTTCAAAAACATCAGGGGCCATATAAAAGAAAAAGAGAAAGAAGGGAAAGGAAGAGAATAGTATACATGTGGTGAAAAAATGCAAACCAGGCAAAAAAGTGCACAGTGAAATAATGTTCTCTCCCAACTCAGTCTTGAGTGTTCCAAGCTCCAATTCTCTTTCATCTGGGATTCAAAAATATACAGATATCCAGTCCTGAATCAGTATCTCAGGCAGGTATATGTTTAATACACTGTCCAGATGATCTTGTTGCTCAGTCAGGGTAAGAAACACTGACCTTGACAGAGTGATAACACTTCGAGGATCTCCTGCTGCAGTGGTACATGATATGATGCATGGGCTTAGAAATCAATTGAGAGCAGAGGACATCAGAATCTTGCATGCACTTGTTAGGGAGAGGAGGTTCTGCACTATTTGTTTAGGAGGCAGTATAGTATAGTTCAAACAAAATAACACAACAATAAAGTAAACCTTCTGCCTGGGACTTAAGAAAAAAAAAATCCAGGACTTCCCTGGTGGTACACTGGATACGAATCCACCTGCCAATGCAGGGGACATGGGTTCAATCCCTGGTCCAGAAAGAGTCCACATACCGCAGGGCGACTAAGCCCGTGTGCCACAACTACTGAGCCCACATGTTCCAACTACTGAAGTCCGTGCACCTAGAGCCTTGCTTCGTGACAACAGAAGGCACTGCAATGAAGAATAGCCCCTACTTGCTGCAACTAGAGAAAGCCCTCACAAAGCAGTGAAGACCCAGCACAACCAAAAATAAATAAGTTTTTTTTTTTTTTTTTTTAAAGTCCAGATCTGACTTTGCCAGTAACTCCCTGTGTGACTGGCTCTTAGAAATTTGTACATTTCACCCTTCTAATTATTTATAGGTTGGTGGCCTACCCTGAACTTATTCATACTTTTTTCTTCTTGATCAATTTTAGTTTTTGTTCAAGTATCTAAGCCCTCGACAAAAGCCAACTCCCACAGAGCACAGGGCAAAGCCTGACTGGTCCTTCCCTCTTCAGGAATGAGTATGTGACCCAAATCCAGTTAAAGCGAAGACAGACTGATGAGAGGTTTCTGAACTGTGAGAAGCCTTTTAATAGGTAGCAGCAAACCTGACTCCATGCTAGATCTGTTTGTTTCACTTTAACCTGTGCTCTGCGATCTGTGCTTAGTCATGCTGGCTCTGCACCTTTCCTAAAAGAAAGTCTATAGCCTGAAATATACAGGACAGCCCATTCTTAAGGCTGCGACCTTTAAGAGTCCATTCATTCACAGGCAAAAAGTCGCAGAACAGAGAATAACATTTGTTTTGTTGGAAGTTTACAGGAACCCTGTGACCTGACCTATGTGATTAACTGCAAGAACAAAGGATTCCAACACCAAGAAGTTTGCAAGAACTAACCATGCCCCTCTCTCATCTTGTTTTTCAATATGCTTTGCTGAAACTCTTTGGGGGAGTTCAGGGTTTGGGGGGCACAAGCTACTGAGCCACTATCCCCTTGTATGGCCCTGGAATAAATCTTTCTCTGCTCCAAATTCCTGTTTGTTTGGCCTTACTGTGCATCAGGCACAAGGACTTGCATTGGATAATAGCCTCTTCCTCTTTCCCCTAACAGTGAACATATTTCTGATGGCTACTATGACCATTCTGGGAAGTGAGCCCTGGTGATAAAATGACACTTAGTTAGCAGAGTAGAAAGGCTAGAAAACACAGATCCAGGTCAATACATTGAACCACAGAAGCCAACAGTGCTGAAGCCCTCACTCTATCCAGACTTTCTGATATATGAGCCAATAGTTTAAGCAATTTTGAATTGAGTTTTCTGTTACCTGAAAATTTCCTAAGTAATCCAGCTTCTTTCAGTATAAATCTCTCACTCAAGGCCTTCATTACCTGCTCTCAGATAACTTTCATTAACTTCTTGGCCACTTACCTTGTCTTTATATCTTTTTCAGCTTTGTGAACCTTAGGATAACTTAGTGATTATTAACTTGCCATTTTTACCATTTCTTCTCTGTCTCCTCTTGACCTGTCACAAATCAGTATTTAGAAGCACTGAAGTATATATATATAATATGTAGCCCAGTTCCTGTTCACTGTGAAAGGATACTTTACCCAGTGACAAGTGGAGAGGGTCACTAGCTTTAGAAATCTAGGAGTGTGTGTAGGAGATTTTACCAACATTCCTTTCTAACTTTGGTTAAGAAAAGGACCATTTGAATCTTAATTCTAAATAAACAAGAAGTAGATTATTCTCTTCATGTGGAATGTAAAGTTTTTCATACTTGGGAAGGTGATTTTATAGGAATTCAGGGGAGAAGGGGAAGGAAGAAAGAAAGGGAGGGAGGAGAGAATAAATTTTTTTCTAATCTTAAATATCAGGATGCTTTCATATACAACTTCAGTTAAATCTTACAACAAGCCTGCAAGGTAGGTTTATTTCCACTTATATATGGAACAACTGAAGTTTAGAGCAATAATTTTCTCAAGGCTACTCAAGTGCATGTCAGAACCAGATTCACACCAAAGACTCTACAATTGCAAAGCCATACATTTTCTATACCTTAAACATTTTTAGCCCCTTATCTACCCCGCAGAAAGGTTTCTGAACTTTTGGAATCTCCTCAGACCATTTCTTTGCTGAGCAGGTGGTGGGCATCACCTGGGCAGCCTTCTGGCATTGGGCTCTGTGGGCTTTCTTCCCTGGATACTTCCTGTGCTCATCCTCAGGCCCCTTGTGTCTGGCTGCCCTCTCCCAGGTGACTGTGGTAAATTCAAGGTCACTGAATAAACGGCTGATAATGAGGCTGTGCTTCTGTCACATATTTCCCTGGCTTGATTCCCCTGTGACACTTTGGTGGCCTCGTGGTCATCGTATGTGAAACAAGAGCCCCGGCTATAGCCACCAACTGGTCTTGTGGATCTCTGCTATTTACTGAGCCATTGACAGATACCTACTATGCTGTTTCTAGTCTGCATGTGTTCTCTGAAGCAATTTGTCCCAACTCTTCGTGAAGCCTGCCATAGCACCCGGGTACCTACGTTTATAGTTCAGTTCAGTCACTCAGTCATATCTGACTCTTTGCGACCCCGTGAACCGCAGCACGCCAGACCTCCCTGTCCATCACAAACTCCGGGAGTTTACCCAAACTCATGTCCATTGAGTCGGTGATGCCATCCAACCATCTCATCCTCTGTCTTGCCCTTCCCCTCCTGCCTTCAGTCTTTCCCAGCATCAGGGTCTTTTCAAATGAGTCAGCTCTTCACATCAGGTGGGCAAAATATTGGAGTTTCAGCTTCAACATCAGGCTTAGAGTGTATGAGAACACCTTGAGCAGACTGGGACCGCCCCTTTTCCAGCATTATCCCCAATCATTATGTCAGAGCAGCATGATACAATGGAGAGAGAATGGGCAGGAAGAAACACTGCCAAAAGGAAAGAAAAAAAGAGAGACAGGGAGAGAGGAAGAGCTGGACCCGCTGCACTGATGGAAATGCTGATAAGATTTGTACAAATTCTACCTGCATAGAGATTCCTGTGGCTTAGCAATGTTGATATCAACACTTCTAAAAACTATATTTAGAGGAGAATAGCTTAAGAAGATCAGAAATCAACCCAAAGACACTGCCAGAGTTCTTCTTTGGTGTGCTGATGGTCATTCTTCTTACTGAAGCAACTAACTGAAGAGAATCCTAATGGCCTGGTCTCTCCTCCCATCCCACCACCTCCTGTAATCTGAGGGGAAAGGAGGAAGGAAAAACAGATTCCCAAATTTCATGACTGTTTCTTGTCTGTCAGGAATTTTCATATTTAAACTTCAATTGTTCATCACAAAACCTCTTCAGTGAGGGTAGATGGAAATTATTATCTTTTTTTTTTTTATAGGTAACTGAGGTTTAGACAATTTCAGTCATGTTCTCCATCATCACTAGTGAGTGACTAAGTGGAGCTTTAAACTTGCTCTTGTACCAGTTTCTTTACAATTTAATCCACACAGCGTTTGTACAAAGTATGTACCATTCTCTAACAGTTCCAGAGGCCACACTGTCAAACCAAGGTGTCAGCAGGGTCATGTTCCTTTCAAAGGCTCTGGGGGAGAATCCTTCCTTGCCTCTTCTAGCTCCTGGTGGTTCCTGGTGTTTCTCAGCTGGTGGTAACATAACTCTAATCTCTGCTTCTGTTTTCCTATGGCTGTCTTCCCCGTGTCTCTGTGTGTATTTTTCTATCCTTTTAAGGACTCGTTCATTGCATTTAGGGCCTACCTTAATCCACTAGAATCTCATTTTGATTTGTCCCTTAACTATTTCTGCAAGGACTTTATTTCCAAATACCACATTCTGAAGTTCTGGGTGGACATGCCTTTTTGAGGGACACTACTCAATCCATTATAGCAGGTCAGGAAATGGTATGCTTAAGGTCACACAATGGGACTTCCCTGGTGGTCCAGTGGTTAAGACTTTCCCAGTGCAGAGGGCCCAGCTTTGATCCCTGGTCAGGGAATTAGATCTCACATGCTGCAAACTAAAAAAAATCCTGCATGCTGCAATTAAGACCTAGCACAGCCAAAGAAATAAATATTAAAAAGAAAATCACACAGCTATACGGGCTTAAGATCTAATTACCAACTATATTTAATACCAAGTCTTGTTTATAAGAAGTTTAGAGGCAACCTTTAGGGGTTCACATAGTTAAGTTGTGGACTTTGTGAGGGGGTCAAGGGCTTGTAATAGCAGGTAGAAAGGAAAGCAGAAGAAACAATTTATTACACTGAATGTGGCTCTGTTTGAGGTCCTCTGCCTAATAGGTGTGATGGTGTAGAAATTACAAAAGCCACATGAACGTTTTTGGTGACCAGCTAGAACAGAAGAATCCTATCTTAAGGGCTCTCCTGGGCAAGAATTGATAAAGTGAGAGCATGTCACATGGGCTAACAAGTGGTGTGAAGAATGACAGGATAGAACCACAAAGATGACAGTGACAAGTTCTCTGATGACAGAGAACTCAACGTTCAGACAACAAAAAGAAAAGCACCCAAGAATTCACAGGCTTTTTAACTGAGAATAGGAGATTTTTAAATGAATTAATTAAAACTACATTCTCGGATGTTCTTAAGTGCTTGAAAAGTATAACAATAAAGATAAGGAATTATTTTTTTGGGTGTGCTTCTTTAGTTGAGATACACCTGAAAAAGTGGTCTACGTCTGGTCATAGGTTTATAAACATGATATAAAGATTAAATGGTGTGTGTTTAGTCATTAAGGTGTATCTGACTCTTTGAGACCCCATGGACAGTAGTCTGCTGGGCTCTTCTGTCTGTGGAATTATCCCAGGCAAGAATACTGGTGTGGTTTGCCATTTCCTTCTCCATGGGATCTTCCCAACTGAGGGATCCAACCTGTGTCTCCTATATGGGCAGGTGGGTTCTTTGCCCCTAAGCCACCAGGGAAGACCCAAAGATAAATTAGTAAAAAATTCTGAACATTGTGTTGGAGGTTCTATATCTTCTACATATGATACAATTCTTGAGGCAGGGGAGAGGGGGAAGCATGATTCGAATCAGTTCAGTTCAGGTCAGTCGCTTAGTCGTGCTCGACTCTTTGCAACCCCATGGACTGCAGCATGCCAGGCTTCCCTGTCCATCAGCAACTCTGGGAGCTTGCTGAAACTCACGTCCATCAAGTCAGCAATGCCGACTTGATGGACATGATTTGAATATTAGGAGGTAAAAAGATCAAGGAAAAGTCAGAAAGAGGGGAGAGTTTGGACACCCAAGTAATCTAGTGAATGAAAAGTACAGACAAGAAATCTAATAACCTGGAAATCAGATTTACAGTGGTGGGTGAATTAAATCTAAACTTCAAAAGCAGTCTTTAGATTCTCTTGGTAAATAGACTTTTCTTTGACTTCCTCATACATTTCCTTCTCTGGATAAGCTGCAACATTTTTATTATCGAATGGTTAAGTGCTCCATTTGGGGCATCCACTACTAGGCAGGTCATTGAAATCAAACAAAATGAACATTAATACACTTATTTCAAAAGAGGAGGATGAGGGCCTCATGGATATGTCTACTTGTGAAGCTAAGAGGGAAAATATGTTTTTCCTTAAGATTGTTTGTTACTTGGACAAAGAAGAAACTAGATTATCAATTGAAAGTCTGAGTTCATCTAAGTAGCATGAAGTATGAGAATTCATTTTGTCCTTTTTGTACCCTCTCTCTGACTGTGCCCAGCCACTGCTGGAGATTTCTGAGTGTCTTGAAATGCTCTTAGTGTTTTGAAAATGGTGCTGAATTGTTTTCCTTACAACAGATTTAACAAGTGAAGAACAGAGCTTTTTTTTTCTCTCTCATTTTTAGACATAATCTTGCCATCATGTTTAAAAGAAAGATAAACAAAATGTCAGGAACACTTACAAAAGAACACTAAAACAGAGAGGCAAAGGGCATGAGGAAACAGAATGCATGGATATTGTCATACAGATTGTGGCCACTGCTCTAGCGGCTAATACAGTGGTACTGAGTTTTCTCTCATGCAATGACTGATATTGAACTCATTTCAAATAGCCCCGACAGGGCAGAAGTGGAAAAGAAGTACCTCTCCCTTTTTCCTCTCCCACATGTGGTAAGACATAGAGCCCTTCTCAGTACCACAGTTATCTGTTTGCAGAGAGGTTAAGAATGTGAGTGGGAGAATAAATGCTGAGCATCCCAAATTACCTTGTTCTCTGGGAGACTTCATCAAAACCCAACAGAATCAAAATCTGCCTGTTCTAAGCACCCGCAGATGTTTTCTCTTGGCACAGATAATAAGGATCTAGGATTAAATGTTACCATTTAATAATTAATACCATTCAAACTCTATCCCTTCTGTTGAAAGTTGGCACTAGGGCGTAACTGCTGATGTGCTGACATCCTGGGACACCATGTCTGCTGATTTCCATGTTATTGTAACATTATATTCAGGATAAAAGTACTTTAATTTCCAAGATGTAATAATTGTAGTTTTCATAAACCGGACTGGATGTTGGATTCTGATCACAAACCCGCAGTTTGTAATACTTATGTATAAAAATTGGCAATTGATTTCCTTCAAAGAAATTAAGGATGTAGATTCTCTGACATCCTCCTGAATATTTCAATTGTGAAATCGCTATGCTTTTTTCATGCATATAAGAGCACAGTACACAGAATTATATAAGACAATGCCTGATTCTGAACTTGGAATTATCTTCCTCTTCCTTTAAATCACACTACACGTATAGAAAGTGGTAACATTTGGGAAATTTGAGTAACATGTATCCAGGTAATCTCTGTAATATTCTCTCTCAACTCTCCAGTAATTCTGAAATTATGTCCGCGAAATAGTAAAAAAAAAACAACAAACAACTGGAACTATATCTGAACTAGCTTGACACACTCTTTTTAAAGAAGCTGAATCTTCTGTTTTATCTCCAAAGGGAGTAACTGAAGTAAATCCATCCTTTTGTATACAGAACACATTTAGATTAAAGGTTCTACCCTAGTACCTATAGAATCATAAAGTAACAGATATGTTTGGTGTATAACTAACAAGGTCACAGGCTGTTCAGCTGCTGGAGCAAACTCGATTAACACCGTGATAATCTTCTGAAAGATTGTAATTTATCTCCATTTGAAGGGTATTATCTTAGTTCTTCAGCTATCACAGGGAGCAAGGTTAACAAATATTCAGCGATGAATTTTTGAAAGCTGTAGTCAGATCTTGTTCTCTTAAACCCTTCTAAAGGGCTGTCAAAAGGCAGTGAAATTAAAAATTGTCAAATATGTACACAGACGTACTTAATGGCTGTTATCTGAGAAAGTGGTTTATGACTCATACAGTCACTACCTTTACTTAAGCAATTTCTCGTTTGCCTTATATCGAAGACAATCTGTTCCCATTGCTCACGTGGGAGAGATTACCACAAAAGGCTCTTGTTTACTTCAAATAAGAAGCTATGAGACATAAAATCCACCCAGAGGGGATCTGTACTTTCAAAATAGTCTCATAATTTTGCTAAGGGTCAGCATTACCAAGAATCTTCTTACTAAGTATACTTTAAATATGGATTTTGGAGCCTATAAATGGCCTTGAATATTTCAAGTGAGTTTCATTATTTTTCAGAAGGATGAGAGGAAGAACAAAAATCACTGAGCATCACCTATGTGCTAGAAGCCCTGCTTGGTAAACAGGTTATTCTCACTGAATTTTCGCAACAACCCCACAAGCTTTGTCCTCTTTACATCTTACAGATTAGCACATCTAAGCATGGAGAAGAGATAAAGTTCACAGCACTTGTTCACAGAGTGAGTCACTGGGAACTGAATCAGGAAAAGATTCACCGAAAGGTCATATTTTTCTACTATATTCATACTTATAACTCTTTTTCAAATGTTTTGCATAATTTCTGCCTGGTCATGTGCCCAAGTGATTGATTTTTTTTTTTTTTTTCCCCTCTATGTTGGGGCCAGTTTCTTTGGGGTGGAATACTGCTACGATGTAGACTTGGGATAGGCATGAAAACCCTCAATAATACCCACAGTTTCAAGAAGGGGGAAGTGGGATAGGGCAGGCAGGGGGAGGAAAAACTGCTAAGCCCTCCCCAGTGTCTCATTTATTTAGAATGCATTGTAACATTAGGACTCATTCTAACAGAGAAGAACAAACCTGACTCCATATTGGATCTAGGCCCTTAGTGCTAATATTTGTGTACTGCTATCTACGCTTCCAGTCCAGCATTTCTCATGATGTACTCTGCATATAAGTTCATCATGAGAAATGCTGGACTGGAAGCGCAGATAGCAGCACACAAATATTAGCACTAATGCTGGACTGGAAGAAACACAAGTTGGAATCAAGATTGCCGGGAGAAATGTCAATAACCTCAGATATGCGGATGACACCACCCTTATGGCAGAAAGTGAAGAGGAACTAAAAAGCCTCTTGCTGAAAGTGAAAGTCGAGAGTGAAAAGGTTGGCTTAAAGCTCAACATTCAGAAAACGAAGATCATGGCATCCGGTCCCATCACTACATGGGAAATAGATGGAGAAACAGTGGAAACAGTGTCAGACTTTATTTTTCTGGGCTCCAAAATCACTGCAGATGGTGACTGCAGCCATGAAATTAAAAGACACTTACTCCTTGGAAGGAAAGTTATGACCAACCTAGATAGTATATTCAAAAGCAGAGACATCACTTTGCCAACAAAGGTTCACCTAGTCAAGGCTATGGTCTTTCCTGGGATCATGTATGGATGTGAGAGCTGGACCTTGAAGAAGGCTGAGCGCTGAAGAATTGATGCTTTTGAACTGTGGTGTTGGAGAAGACTCTTGAGAGTCCCTTGGAGTGCAAGGAGATCCAACCAGTCCATTCTGAAGGAGATCAACCCTGGGATTTCTTTGGAAGGAATGATGCTAAACCTGAAACTCCAGTATTTTGGCCACCTCATGCGAAGAGTTGACTCATTGGAGAAGATTCTGATGCTGGGAGGGATTGGGGGCAGGAGGAGAAGGAGACGACAGAGGATGAGATGGCTGGATGGCATCACTGACTCAATGAATGTGAGTCTGAGTGAACTCCGGGAGTTGGTGATGGACAGGGAGGCCTGGTGTGCTGCGGTTCATGGGGTCGCAAAGGGTCGGACACGATTGAGCGACTGATTTGATCTGATCTGATCTGATCTGCGCTTAGTCATGCTGACTCTGTACTTTTTGTAAAAGACTGTTGCCTATACCCTGAAATATATAGGGATAGTCCATTCTCAAGGCTCTCACCTTCAAAGGTATAACACTTTTCCATTTTTATAGAGATTAAAAAGTTGCAGAACACAAAATAACAATTGTCTTTTTGGAAGTTTATAGGAACATTATGACCAGATCTACCAAGACAGCTACAGGAACAAAGGATTCCTGCACCAAGAACTTTATAACATACAGTCACATCCCTTCCTTTTTTAGTATAAATTTAGAAGCCTGAATTGCAACCTGGATAAGAAGGTTCTTTGGGACATTAGTCTACCATCTTCTTGGTCTGCTGGCTTTCTGAATGAAGTTGCTGTTCCTTGCCCCAACACCTCATCTCTTGATTTAGTGGACTGTTAGAAGAAACACAAGTTGGAATCAAGATTGCTGGGAGAAGTATCAATAACCTCAGATATGCAGATGACACCACCCTTATGGCAGAAAGTGAAGAGGAACTAAAAAGCCTCTTGCTGAAAGTGAAAGTGGAGAGTGAAAAGGTTGGCTTAAAGCTCAACATTCAGAAAACGAAGATCATGGCATCCGGTCCCATCACTACATGGGAAATGGATGGGGAAACAGTGGAAACAGTGTCAGACTTTATTTTTCTGGGTTCCAAAATCACTACAGATGGTGACTGCAGCCATGAAATTAAAAGATGCTTACTCCTTGGAAGGAAAGTTATGACTAACCTAGATAGCATATTCAAAAGCACAGACATCACTTTGCCAACAAAGGGTTCGCCTAGTCAAGGCTATGGTCTTTCCTGTGGTCATGTATGGATGTGAGAGCTGGACTGTGAAGAAGGCTGAGCGCCGAAGAATTGATGCTTTTGAAGTGTGGTGTTGGAGAAGACTCTTGAGAGTCCCTTGGAGTGCAAGGAGATCCAACCAGTCCATTCTGAAGGAGATCAGCCCTGGGATTTCTTTGGAAGGAATGATGCTAAAGCTGAAACTCCAGTACTTTGGCCACCTCATTCGAAGAGTTGACTCATTGGAGAAGACTTTGTTGCTGGGAGGGATTGGGGGCAAGAGGAGAAGGGAACGACAGAGGATGAGATGGCTGGATGGCATCACTGACTCGATGAATGTGAGTCTGAGTGAACTCCGGGAGTTGGTGATGGACAGGGAGGCCTGGCATGCTGTGATTCATGGGGTCGCAAAGAGTCAGACACGACTGAGCGACTAATCTGTCTCTGATCTTTCTCTGGTGAGCAATACAGGCTTGGACTTGATAACACCACTAGCTTTCAAATACTACTTTATGAAAGTTAACTTGCCGCTGATACACTTGAAGGTGATGGTAAGAAAAGAGGGATAAAACAAGGACAGTGCAAGAAAAATCCAATTCAACTTTCTATAAGAAGTGTTGCAGGCACATGCTTCATTTTCAGCTTCTTAGCTGTCCACAAAGGCTATCACATAATTAGGCCCAGTCCTCTCAGCAGAGGAAAGAGACTAGGAGGGCCTCACTTTTTTGATGGCCCTGGTATAATTTTAAAGAAGAAGAAGGGCCAAAACAGGCTTAAAAACCTTAAAGTGTATTTAGAGACTTATATTTAATGCTTTTAATGTTCACATTTAATGCTTTGGCCTTCAAAATATTAAATGCATATCCTATTTATGCAACTCACCAGGATTAAAAATATTTTTAGTCACAGGTGGGGTGGTCTAGTAAGATGACATATGCTTAAAGTAATGTGATGGTAATAGTCACATAACTACATGCATTTGTCAAAATTCACTAAATGAACACTTAAAAACAGTGATTTTTTAAAAAACATAAAAACCGTCTTAATAGTCTTGACTTTTAAAAGGGTTGCCATCTTGTCAGTGTATTCCTGTGACTGTATAACCATATTTGAAGATATTGCTAAAAGCTTATGTTTGATTCCTTTGAAGAATGTGAAATCCAGGCAGGGTTTGATTGTTTTTCTGAAATGCAAAGAGTAGGAGGACTCATCTGGCTGATTTGGGATTAGAGACCCAGTGCCTAGAAGAGTATCAGGCATGTGCCAGTATGGGCCTCATTTTTGCTAATTGATGAAATACATGAACATCCCTGCTACTCCAGGAGGGCACAGGCCGTGGTGGCCCTGTTAGCTCCAGGTCTTCTTGAACCAAAAGCAGTCTACAAACCTGGGTGCCTCTCAGGGTCCTAAATATCTTTCAGGTATTGGTGGCACTGGTCATATATTGCTCAGGGCCACTTGGAGCTGTGCCCTCATGTACTTCCAGGGATCTTCAGGTCAGTTTAGATCCTCTTTCATCCTAAGAGCAGTCATGGAAATGTTCTAGATGCCATCTGAGAACTGGATCATACAATTCACCAAATACAAATCATGTGTACCTTGAGCCTAGCCTGAAAAAATGAGGAGCAAAGTTGATCTACCTTGAAAAACATGTTTATTCCATCATTGTTCCTCCTGTTTAGATAGTGACGAATAATTGCTTTTGGGGTTCATTTTTTGTTTTTGTTTTGGGGGGAGGTTCATTTTGTTTTACTTTCAGAGATATAACGTTACAGTTAATTATTCCTCAAAATAAAGCTCCAGGCCTTAAAACAATGAAAAAATCTTACTATACCTGAAGTCAAGATTTTGACAAAAATAGATAACTCTCTTTTCGATTAGAGAAGTATTTATAGTGCCTCCTTCCTAATTATTTCTATTCCTAGTTAGGCATTTATATTACTATGTGAAAGTCATTTGAAGAAATAGCTGTATAAAACTAACAGACTATCACAAACATTAAGGATTTCTCTAGCTATTTATATATCAGTATGTAGATGTAGCAATATTCTAACTAAATCCTTGCACCTATGTACATGAATACTATCAGTTAAGCTATATCAGTCCAGGAAATTGGCTGAAGTCTGTTTTCATCGGTCAACTAAAATTATGTGGGAATATCGCTTTCCTCTATGAAATTTAGCCAACCTTAGAAATACTTTCATAAATGTTAATTGCCCACCAAATTTCTAAAATCCTCTAAAGTCTCACCTCAATGATTTTGGCACTTTATCTCTGGAAAATATGTCCTGCTCTTTTTATATATCAGAGAGAGATATTTGCTCTGAATTTTCTCTGTTTTTAGTCCCAGCATGATGATGGTGTTGGCCTAAGCCAACTCATTTACTGGTAATTTCTCCATAGGGAGATATCATGGCCACCATGCAGGCTGGGAGCATTCCAACCAGTGGAACCAATTGTTTCTAAGTACTAATTGTTTAGTTTTTAGGGTTTTGGTGAGTTGATTGTTAGTCATTCTTAAAAATTGTTATGTAAATTTACAATTCAATGAATTATAATGGAAAAGAGGTAATACATCAAAATACCACTTCTGAATTATCTCCTATTAACTATCTTTTTGAGGTTATTTACAAATGATACGTCTGTAGGATGGAAATATAATGATGTGTTATTTCATCTTCTCAACTCCATTTTCAGTGACATTGCCTGGCTAGCTTAAAATTGGCCACCACTGGAATCAATAAAATTATAATTTAGCAGCTACCTACCTATTCCCTCCCCCATACACTCATCCTTTCCTGACCCTAAGAGTTGTTGAGCATTTATAAACACATTAAGCAGCTTTATATTTAAAGTTAATTGGAGAAGGAAAAAAAAAGCCCCATGACTTTAACCTCTCCCACCATAACATAGGCATTATCATTACACAACCACACAGAAATTATCTGCCCATCCCTTCATTCATTCATTCAATACATATTTACTTAGTGCTGTTATATACAAAGCACTGTGCTAAACACTGTTGTATGGAAGCAGATATACATTACACAACTCAACACAGAAATGCTTAGTAATGGAACAAACATGTGCTTTGGATTCAAAAGGACCTGGAGTCCGAACCCAACTATATAGAATGACCCAACTCAGGGCTTTCCCGCAACTACTGGTTTTAGCATCGAAAGTCCTGCATTCCAGGAAACATTCTGCCCCCCAGGAAGTGATTTTGCCCAGAACAAATCAAAACATTTGATGCTAAAATTGTGACACTTAATGGTTTTAAAAGCTTAGGCTACATACTTTATCTCTCTGAGCCTCAGTTTCCCCTTATATAGGGAAAAGAAAGCCAATTTTCAAGACTGGTATGAATATTAGAGTCATATGGGTACCCCATTTAGGAGTGTGCCCATATATGTAGGCACTTAGGAAGACTTCTCACATGTGTAATATGCTCAGCAAGAGGTTTTCTGTTATTATTACTCATAATAAAATGCAGAATAGAAAAGGTAAAGAACTTTTTTGTAGGAGTTGAGATATAATTGTAAGCTCTAATGGAAGGTTTTAGAATGGTAAGATGAAAAGCAGTGTCTGATTTTGACCTTTAGAATACAAACTAGTCTTACCCCATTATCAAACGGTATCCTGCCTGCTGAGGCCACTCCATCATTTTCCAGAATTTGACATACTGATTTTCAGATCCTCTCCAACCTTATCATGAAAACCAGGCTCCTCCTTCACACCTCTGAGCGAACTGGCTCAGGGCCTGCTGTCCTTTAATGACTGCACCCCTCAGAGTAAAGCAGGTATTTAAATTCCGGTCTCTGAAAACCATCAATAAAATGGTGTGTTCAACTTGCATATTGGTGGAATAAAGTTCACTGGGAAAAAGGAAGGTATAATACCTACACTGCACATTTTCAGTGAGGTTTAAAAGGTATGAAAATTTCCCAAACATTAGTAGATACTCAAGAAATGCTAAATCATATTTCCACTTCTGCTTAATTGTTTTCCAAAGTAGCCAATAACATGTTAAGCATTGAGTATATTCTTGACATTGTTAAAATGTGAAAGCTTTTCATGCAATGATGTTAGTAGGCTAGAAAACAAAGGTTCGAAATAAAGATCTTGAAAAGGAAAGAAACATAATGTTTTGTTCTAGGGAGATGAAGAACTCCACAGAGAGGCTGAATAAAATACCCACAGTGGGAATTGAAAACTATAAATGGAATGTAAGTAAAGCATCACTGTTGTTTGAAAGCCTTCTGCATATGTGGGTACAGATGAAATTTTGAATAAATGTTGAAGTAAGACACATATGCAAACATTCATCGATCTCACTGTTTCAAAATAAGGCTTATACTGTTCACCTCCTTCCTTCAAGGGAAATTACTCTTATTATTCTTATTTTGGGCTTGATACTACAAAATTCTGATAATAGATGCTGAAAGATCACTCTTCCTTTGGGGAAAATGTGAGAAAATGGAATGAATCCTTGGAGAAAACCTTTGGTGACAAGTTTGCAGATCTGGTGTCTTAGCTGCCTTCCGGGATGACTTTCAATGATATTTACCTTCTGGCATTAACATACATCTTTCTGCAGTCCCCTCCCATTCTGAATCAGATCTGCTCTGTGTGGCCAAGAAGAACTGTACAAATGATGGTGTGTGATTTCTGAATCTAAGTCATGCAAGATGGGGTGCCAGATGAAATACTGTATGCCCAGTTAACTATAAATTTCAGAAACCAACAAAAAATTACATAAGTTTCTCCTTAATATTGCATGTACCATATTAACACTATACAATTATCTATTGCTTATCTGAAATATAAATTTAACTGGGTATCCTGTATCTTTATTTGCTGAGTCTGGCAGCCCTTCTCTGGGGAGCATTTTATCTTCCATCTTCTTCTCTAGGATTGTTTGTCGTCTCATGAGCATCTTAAGCAGGCTGTGGGCCCATATGATGAGGAAATGAGGCCTCCTACCACTGGTCAGCTCCAACTTGCTGCCCAAGTCAGAGAGTCATTCTGGAACCATATTTTTGCTTCATCTATCTCTTTGCCTCATACTGCTCATTTCTGTATGTCCTTAACTCTAGATTATGGGTTCCATTAAAATAGAGACATATTGTGTTTGATCCTTATTATGTAAAAGGACCCAATACAGCACAGTGCAGGCACTGGACCAGTTTCAGTTTTTTTATAGAGAATAAAACAGGGCTCTGAGCCTCACTTTTGATATCTGTAGAATGGGATAAAAACAGCATCCACCATATAGCCCTGGGTGAAGAATGAATGAGTTAATAGTCTTGGAAATGTGCGTGGTACATAAGAAGCTCTCAGCATACATGGCAAGAGTGTTCCTTTATATCAACATTTTACTTGTATCATAACTACCTGGAGGATTTGTTAAGACTCGGATTACCAGGCCCCAACCCCTTACGGGGAAGGCAATGGCACCCCACCCCAGTACTTTTGCCTGGAAAATCCCATGGACGGAGGATCCTGGTAGGCTCCAGTCCATGGGGTCGCTGGGAGTCGGACACGACTGAGCGACTTCACTTTCATTTTTCTCTTTCATGCATTGGAGAAGGAAATGGCAACCCACTCCAGCGTTCTTGCCTGGAGAATCCCAGGGACAGGGGAGCCTGGTGAGCTTCCATCTATGGGGTCGCACAGAGTCGGACACGACTGAAGCGACTTAGCAGCAGCAGCAGCAACCCCCTTAGTTTCTGATTCCAAGGGTCTTGGTGTGGCTAGATGATGGTGATGCTGTTAATTTGCGGACTGAGACACTGCTTTGGCTTAATGCTTTCGATGACTGTGGCAATGCTGCACGAGCACCTTCTCATTTCTCTTTATAAATGATTCGTGCTGGTTAGGCACAGACCTCAACCCAGGCAGAGCTGCCAAGAGTGTGGAGCCTGATTTCTCTTAACACAAGGAGGCACAGAAGTCTCTGATTTATTTCTGGCTATAATCAATATCCCTAGACCGAGGGATGCTCTATACCAGCAGGAAGTCTGAAATAGTAGAAAGACAGCAGCCTCTGTTCTATATTCAGAGATGCGTTCTGTTCAAAAACTACCATTTTTGTGGATACCTGGACCTAGTCTCAGTCTGCTTGAAAGCTAAGTGCATACATTCAGCTGAAATCTTCACTATATTCCAACGTGGGAATAAATTTTATAGTAAATAGTAAACAATGGTGCAGTGAATCAGAAACAAACTTTTTTTTTTGTCTCCTAAGTGGCACAGGTCTAAAGCACTTAACAGACAAATCTAAGTGTTCCCTGTCATTAACCCCTTTTCTAAGACACAAACTCATTCCCCAAAGCAATATAGGGAAGGAAAAACTTTTCTCCTAATCTCTTAGATTCTTTAAATGGGTCCTGTGAATTAAACTAAGAACCACAGAGTAACAGGAGAGAAAGCATACACACTTTGCCAACATGTTTACATGTAGGAGGACTTTACAAAAAAGAAAGAAAAACCCAAGAAGGTGGTCAGACTCAGTGACTTTTTTTTTTTTTCACTGACTTATGTATCATTTTAACAAAGGACAATAAATTTTGGAGAATGATAGACAAAGGATAAGAGGGATGAAGTTTGGGCTTCTCAGTTCAGTTCAGTTCAGTTTAGTCGCTCAGTCATGTCCGACTCTTTGCGACCCCATGAATCCCAGCACGCCAGGCCTCCCTGTCCATCACCAACTCCCGGAGTTCACTCAGACTCACGTCCATCGAGTCAGTGATGCCATCCACCAGCCATCTCATCCTCTGTCATCCCCTTCTCCTCCTGCCCCCAATCCCTCCCAGCATCAGAGTCTTTTCCAATGAGTCAACTCTTCGCATGAGGTGGCCAAAATACTGGAGTTTCAGGTTTAGCATCATTCCTTCCAAAGAACACCCAGGACTGATCTCCTTTAGAATGGACTGGTTGGATCTCCTTGCCTTCCAAGGGACTCTCAAGAGTCTTCTCCAACACCACAGTTCAAAAGTATCAATTCTTCGGCACTCAGCCTTCTTCACAGTCCAGCTCTCACATCCATACATGACCACAGAAAAAACCATAGCCTTGACTAGATGGACCTTTGTTGACAAAGTAATGTCTCTGCTTTTGAATATGTGATCTAGGTTGGTCATAACTTTTCTTCCAAGGAGTAAGCGTCTTTTAATTTCATGGCTGCAGTCACCATCTGCAGTGATTTTGGAGCCGCCACCCCCCCCCCCCAAAAAAAAGTCTCTCACTGTTTCCATTGTTTCCCCATCTATTTGCCATGAAGTGATGGGACCAGATGCCATGATCTTAGTTTTCTGAATGTTGAGCTTTAAGCCAACTTTTTCACTCTCCTCTTTCACTTTCAGCAAGAGGCTTTTTAGTTCCTCTTCACTTTCTGCCCTAAGGGTGGTGTCATCTGCATATCTAAGGTTATTGATATTTCTCTTGGCAATCTTGATTCCAGCTTGTGCTTCCTCCAGCACAGCATTTCTCATGATGTACTCTGCATATAAGCTAAATAAGCAGGGTGACAATATACAGCCTTGATGTACTCCTTTTCCTATTTGGAACCAGTCTGTTGTTCCATGTCCAGTTCTAACTGTTGCTTCTTGACCTGCATACAAATTTCTCAAGAGGCATGTCAGGTGGTCTGGTATTCCCATCTCTTTCAGAATTTTCCACAGTTTATTGTGATCCACACAGTCAAAGGCTTTGGCGTAGTCAATAAAGCAGAAATAGATGTTTTTTTGAACTCTCTTGCTTTTTGCCTCTAGGGGCAATAAATTTGGGGAAGGTGACTAGGAATGTAGTATGGTAGATAAGGATTGTTCTGTAAGATTTGTTATGTGGACTCAAATTGTCTGCAATGTTAAATCAAAAATTATTCATTTAAATACACTGAGAATAGCTATCTTTCAATTATTAATGTATTAGAGCCTTTTTAGTGGTATATGGTCAACAAAATTTTCTTACTTTCATCCTTGATAATTTACACATCCTTCTGCCATTCATTTAGACAGCATTTATGAAGCAGCTTCTCTGTGTCTTTGTGCACACAGTGATTATTTAATAGTGCCTATTTAATCTAAATTATAACAGGTCTCACTAAATACTTCTTATGACCATAAACTTTAACATTTTGTATCTCTTGGCTTTAAAAATGTAAGCCTAGTTTTCAATATAGTAAGTAAAGTAAATTTCCCTTCATTGCCATCATTTCTTTAAGAAGTAAGGGTTAAAAATGAAAATCTTTGTTCTTAGCAATTATTTATTGTTTGGGGTAAAAAAAAACTAGGAACTTCTACAAGGAAAACCAAAACTAAACTGATGAAAGTAAAAAAGAAATCTAAATTACGATTTATACTCTTTATGAAAATGACCACTTTATGAAATGAAGTTTGGTAATCTCTCAATGAATACAGTAACTTAAGCAAATTTTGCATTAAGAATGAATCATAATAAGAATTTTCTATTGTGACATTGTAAGATTTTAATGGCATTTGTTTTAAAGCAAGTCTGAATAGAACTGGTCAAGTGCCAGAGTTGTTTGTGATGACAAACTGCTCACAAATTGTTTTGAAAGAAAACACTAAGTACCAGTTTTTTGCTTTTGAACCAAGTTTGTGTAAGTATTAGACAGAGTCCAGTATCAGTAAGTCATCTTCTCTGATCATAAACTTAAAACAAATTTACTTTTCTAGTTTATGCTTTTCAGACCTTTCTAAATTTTCTACCTACGTTCTTTGTGGCAGCAAAGAGTTGAGTCATATATTATTACTATTTTTTATTTTTTTAGGCTGTAATATGTGGCATGGGGGATCTTAATTCCCCAACCAAAATTGAACCTGTATTCCCTGCGTTGGGACCTGGGAGTCTTAAACACTAGACAGACAGGGAAGTTCAGAGTCATGTATTATTTCTGTTACTGAAACATCACTCCTTCGCTTTTATTATGTAAACATGGAATGCTTTGTTGATTATTGTTGTCTTGTTATATTGTTGATTAAAAGTCTTGTCTGACTTTTTGCAACCCCATGGACTGTAGCCTGCCAGGCTTCCCTGTCCACAGGATTCTCCAGGCAAGAATATTGGAGTGGGTTGCCATTTCCTTCTCCAACTTTGTTGATTGGTTTAAGCTTTTTAGTTCTTCCCACTGGTAATAAAAATATGATTTTTACTTCCCTGGGCTCCACATTGATTTAACAAAGATAACTGCTGTTAAAATTATAATTGCCTGCATTTCAAGTAATGTTATCTATAACATGATCACACAAAATCAATGAGAATACAAATTAATATTTTCCATTTTCAAAAATGAGTAAGATGGCTGCCAATTTTCAAATAGCAGAACATGTATCTTCATTTGATTAAATAGTTCTAGAGTTCTATTTATGGATTGAAAACAAAGTAGAAAACCAAGGGAAGGAATCATTTATTTCTGAGGGCTTTAATTTTCCTTCTGATTTGTTGACTTACTCATTTTAAACTTGTAAATATGAACCATCTCCAGGGCTAAGCCTAGGGTCTGATGCTTATACAATCTGGGGGACCTTTTTAGGAAAAATGTCTAAGAAATATTTTACTTTTTCAAAATTTACAGAAATAGATGATCTCAAGCACACAAATTTAGGGCTCTGCACAAGTTGTGGAAGGGGCCCATTCCATCATGCAAGTGATGAGTTTGAAGTTTAAGCTTCATTCTCTTCACAGTAAATCCACCTCTGGACTTATGTACACAGCAGAACCAGGACATCAAAAGTACAATATGGGGACGTCCCTGGTGATCCAGTGGCTAAGACTCTGTGCTCCCGATGTAGAGGGACTGGGTTTGATCCCCGTTCAGGGAACTAGATCTCACATGCTGCCAACTGAGACCAAGTACAAACGAAAATAAATAAATACGAAAAAAAAAAAAGTACAATGTGATTGATTCGTGTAAGGCTTGTAGAAGTAAGTTTTACTTTTCAGTCCTGTGATGAGAAAAAAAATCATATATCCATATTAATGGACTGGTAAAAGACCTTTGCTAAGCATATGGTAGAGAGCTTTGTGGGATCACCACATAACTGATTTGGTTGTATTTACCAAGAGGACTCCTTTGTGACTGACCACTATCGTCTTTATTTTTAAAAAAATATAAAAAAATTAAAGAGCAGTTAATTTTCATTCTGTTATGTGAACATCATCTAAGATCTTCAAACTTTTTGGTTTTATCACAGAACAAACTATTTGATCACATTTACGGACAAATAAGTAATAATACAAGTTAATCTGTACTGTAGGCAACGAAAAGAAAAACCAACACTTACTATAATCAAAGATGAAAGAAAACCTTAAATCCTGTGGGATGCAGAGATGTCACAGAAATGGTGGAACTGTTTCATAGCAAGGGTGGGCATCCGTTATAAGCAGCAGAAACCATTTCATTACAGGTAGCAATATCATGTTCTATTCTAACCAGTAGAAAAGTTTCATTAAAATAGCAGGTTCCTGTGAAGGGACTTATGGATGACCATTTGAAGAGTTAAAGAAAGGCTACATTATTGTGAGAAAAGGCTGAGAAATTCACACTAAAATCTGAGTTTTAATGTCAATGGTTGTCAAAGCGTGGGCTTTAGACCAGTGGTTTCAGCTTCACCCCAGAATGCTTACATATGTAAGCTCTCAGGCCCCACCCAAGTCCCCTCGGATCTGGAACTCTGGGATGGGGCCCAGCAATCTGCTTTAACAAGTATCCCCTTTCGAGGTAGAGAACCAATGCTCTAAATTACAAGGAGCCACAGAAGGTTTCCAAAAGCAATGAAATGCTTATAACTTGGTGTTTCTGAAGATTAAGCTGGCAACTGTGGGTGAGATAGATTGGACAGAGAAAGGATTGGAGGCAGGAAAGTCTATTTTTTTTCAGCATAATGTTTTAATCAGCATAATATATATAAATTATAATAGCTGCTGCTGAATTCCAAAGCTGTTCTTTGTCAGAGTTTTAGCATCTTCATTTTATGGTACCAACATATTACATTGTGGCAGTATACCTTAGTGAGCCCGCTTTAAATTATTTAACAATCAATTAAATGCTTCCATTTTATTATCGTAAAAGCTAATTTAATGACTTGTAGCTAGTAACTGGTAGGAGGAAACTCCATCTTTTACACAAAATACAATAAAAATTCAGCAACCTTATAAACACAAATCAGACAGATAGGAGGACCATTTTTATGTAATGAATTTGGGTGTTTTAAGGGAGTTTTAAAAGAGACTCTCCTTCCCTAGACATAATAACTTCAAATAAACATGTGTGAACTTGCAGTATTATAGGATATTTAAGAGAGACCAGGGGTGGGGGAGAGGCTGAAGAGGGGAGAGCTAATGGCTATTCTGAGTGGTGAATGAGCAATCGAGGGAGCAGAAGAGTGACAAAAAAGAAGAAAAATGCAGCCAGAGAGCATAAAAGAATATGCCTCAAAAGTCAGTCAAATCCATCAGCGGTTGGGTCTCTGTGACTCAGGACCTGATCCGGCTCTAAGCGCCGGGTAATGAGCACCACCTACGATAGCCCAGCTGCAGAGAACTTACGCTCCTGTGCCTCAGGGCAAAAAATGACTCTAATGCTGCTGGACGGCTGCCCTTTAAGTGTTTTCTTAAGTTTGAAATCTTGGCACTTTTCATAGACCCATCCATAGAAAACCTGCTGTGTGAGAAATACGCAGAAAATGTACTTATGGAACCCCATGTGTGAAGCGATATTGTTTACATAAGGCTTACACAATTTGAGAATAACGCAATTTGACAGAAGAGACAGGTTGATGAAATGTCTGTGGTATCTTTTCTTTTTTTGGCATTATAGTTGAGTGGGTAGAATATAACCATGGGAAAGCCGAGAGCTGGCCCCGATTCCTGGCTCTGTTACTGACATCCTGTGTGATTCAGGACAAGAGACACAGCTTAAACCCCACATTCATTATCCAGGAGGACCTGAGGGGAGACGGGTGTAAGGGTTGGTACAGGGCTCTCCCACCCTCGTTTTTCTTCAGATTAGGAGGTTATCCAGTAGATAACATCCAAACCACATGTGCCCCTGCCAATCACCCCTCAGGTCAGGCAGTAAGAAAGAGAGATTTTCATCAAAGTCGAACCTTGAATATTGTGTTAGTGTTATAACTGCGTGGGACAGCTGGTCATGGAAATAGGGCAGAGGCCTGGGAGAATGTGATCAGAAAGGTTTGGAATGGGTCAGACTGAGCATAAGTTCCCTCAAAGAATGAGGCAAGCTGCAAGGGCCTAGAGCCACAGAAGAGACCCAGAATCAGAACACATATGCGGGTTCCACGGAAAAATCAAAGCAGATTTGAGATAAACTGTGGAGGCTGTCAAGGACCAGAGCCCAAGGTAGATAATAATTATACTCATTCACATATGTCCAGAGCTCACCATGTCCCAGGGACAGATCTTAGCATCTGGACTATATTAATTCATTTAATCTTGGCAACTCATCTTAGGGGTAATGGGTTTGTAACACCCATTTTATAGATGGAGAAACTGAGGCACCCAAAGACATCACTAGGCAGTGGCTCAAAGGCTAGGCATAGAGGCAAGTTGTCTGTCTGCTTGAATTTCACAGGAATGAAAGAGGAGCAAGAGGCATAATTATAACTATAAATCAGAAATAAAGTACACGGCATAGAAGTTAACTTTCTGTTCCAATCAGATGCCTCCTACATACTCCCCATCAGGGTGCTAACCAATCACAGATTGGAAAGGCAAACAGCCCAGCAATTTGCCGCATCTTGCAAGCCTGAGAAAAGCAGTTGCCTGAATCTGTTTTACCACCACCAGCCTCTTCTATCAGCCCTGATGCTCTGCCAGGCCCGGGAGGCAGGGGGTCAGTGGCCTCTGTGCCAGGACGGGAGAGTGGGCTTGGTCAGATTGCAAAACCACAGCCTTAACACAAGCTCTGTGTTTATTCAACAGAAAATGAAGTGGAAAGTTTGCAATTATGTAGCTTATTTGAACCAAGGAGTCATCCAAACTGGTAATTTGACTCTTAGCCATGAATCAAACGGGGAAAGAGTTGAAGATGTTCACTGCACAATATAGAGGAAAACATTCACCCTGGCACACAAGCACACAACTCTGTTTGAGTAAACTGTAATTGGAAAAACCTTCACTTGGATAACAGATTCACTGAGATTCTTTTAGCTAAACTGTGTTTTAAGAAGAGCTCATCAGTGGACAATTTTGAAAAATAACACTATGATACTCTGCAAATTTTCACAACACTGGCAGTGATATTACAAGTGAAGACATTTTTCTTTTCAGAAAGAGTATAACCCACAAGGATTATGCCCTGGAACACTCTATTTTTCTATTAACTACTACTTCTGAAAAATGCTGGTTGCCTTTCACATGAATATCTTGTTTTCCATTCCTTACAAGTGAGAAAAGAAATCTCAGAGCTTAAAAAGAAAACTTAGAAAACAACAAATCCCTTGAACTTCGGATCAGGCCCTGGAGTGTCATGAACTGTCACATAAGTTTTGGTGAGAAGTCTTGAGTTGATTAGAGCCATTAAACTAAGGAATTATAGGATGGAAATTAGAGGTTATGGACAAGAAAACTATAGCTCAAATATCTCTCATAAGATAATTTACTCATGAAGTTGGGATGAATCTACTCACTGAGATGAGTCTATTCTTTCCACTATCATTTACCCTTACTTCACTATCCATGAGACTGAATTATTTTTGTGAATATTTATGAAGTGTTTTTCTCCTACACATGAAATAACTACCAATACTCACCTTTCCTATCTAAAAATGCATGGGAAACGAAAGAATTGAAATCAAAGATTTGTATGCCCATGTTCACAGAAGCATTACTCACAATAACAAAAGTTGGAAACAGCCCAAGTATTCAGAAACAAATAATAGATTAAAAAATGTGGTATATATGGAAAATAGAATATTATTCAGCCTTAAAAAGCAAGGAAATCCTAATGCCTGCTATAGCATGGATGATATTTGAGGATGTATATTAAATGAAATAGCTATTAACAGAAAGACACATACTGTATGATTCTAATTATATGAGTTCCTTCAGTTCAGTTCAGTTCAATCGCTCAGTCATGTCCGACTCTTTGCGACCTCATGAATCATAGCACGCCAGGCCTCCTTGTCCATTACCAACTCCCGGAGTCTACCCAAACCCATGTCCGTTGCGTCTGTGATGCCATCCAGCCATCTCATCCTCTGTCGTCCCCTTCTCCTCCCACTCTCAATCTTTCCCAGCATCAGGATCTTTTCAAATGAGTCAGCTCTTCACATCAGGTGGCCAAAGTATTGGAGTTTCAGCTTCAACATCAGTCCTTCCAGTGAACACCCAGGACTGATCTCCTTTAGGATGGACTGGTTGGATCTCCTTGCAGTCCAGGGGACTCTCAAGAGTCTTCTCCAACACCACAGTTCAAAAGCATCAATTCTTCAGTGCTCAGCTTTCTTCACAGTCCAACTTTCACATGACCACGGGAAAAACCATAGCCGTGACTAGATGGACCTTTGTTGGTAAAGTAATGTCTCTGCTTTTTAATATGCTATCTAGGTTGGTCATAACTTTCCTTCCAAGGAGTAAGTGACTTTTAATTTCATGGCTGAAATCACCATCTGCAGTGATTTTGGAGCCCCCCAAAATAAAGTCAGCCACTGTTTCCACTGTTTCCCCATCCATTTCCCATGAAGTGATGGGACCAGATGCCATGATCTTCATTTTCTGAATGTTGAGCTTTAAGCCAACTTTTTCACTCTCCGCTTTCACTTTCATCAAGAGGCTTTTTAGTTCTTCTTCACTTTCTGCCTTAAGGGTGGTGTCATGTGCATATCTGAGGTTATTGATATTTCTCCCGGCAATCTTGATTCCAGTTTGTGATTCCTCCAGCCCAGCGTTTCTCATGATGTACTCTGCATACAAGTCAAATAAGTAGGGTGACAATATACAGCCTTGACATACTCCTTTTTCTATTTGGAACCAGTCTGTTGTTCCACGTACAGTTCTAACTGTTGCTTCCTGACCTGCATACAGGTTTCTCAGGAGGCAGGTCAGGTGGTCTGGTATTCCCATCTCTTTCAGAATTTTCCACAGTTTATTGTGATCCACACAGTCAAAGGCTTTGGCATAGTCAATAAAGCAGAAATAGATGTTTTTCTGGAACTCTCTTGCTTTTTCGATGATTCAGCAGATGTTGGCAATTTGATCTCTGGTTCCTCTGCCTTTTCTAAATACAGCTTGAACATCTGGAACTTCATGATTAATATATTGCTGAAGGCTGGCTTGGAGAATTTTAAGCATTATTTTACTAGCATGTGAGATGAGTGCAATTGTATGGTAGTTTGAGCATTCTTTGGCATTGCCTTTCTTTGGGTTGGAATGAAAACTAACATTTTCCAGTCCTGTGGCCACTGCTGACTTTTCCAAATTTGCTGGCATATTGAGTGCAGCACTTTCACAGCATCATCTTTCAGGATTTGGGATAGCTCAACTGGAATTCCATCACCTCCACTAGCTTTGTTTGTAGTGATGCTTTCTTTTTCTTTTAATTTAATTTTATTTAACTTTACAATATTGTATTGGTTTTGCCATACATCAAAATGAATCCGCCACAGGTATACATGTGTTCCCCATCCTGAACCCTCCTCCCTCCTCCTTCCCCATACCATCCGTCTGGGTCATCCCAGTGCACCAGCCTCAGGCATCCGGTATCAGGCATCGAACCTGGACTGGCGACTCGTTTCAAATATGATATTATACATATTCCAATGCCATTCTCCCAAACCATCCCACCCTCTCCCTCTCCCAGAGTCCAAAAGACTGTTCTATACATCATTGTCTCTTTTGCTGTCTCGTTAACAGGGTTATTGTTACCATCTTTCTAAATTCCATATATATGCATTAGTATAAAGCTCAACATTCAGAAAACGAAGATCATGGCATCTGGTCCCATCACTACATGGGAAATACATGGAGAAACAGTGGAAACAGTGTCAGACTTTATTTTTCTGGGCTCCAAAATCACTGCAGATGGTGACTGCAGCCATGAAATTAAAAGACGCTTACTCCTTGGAAGGAAGGTTATGACCAACCTAGATAGCATATTCAAAAGCAGAGACATCATTTTGCCAACAAAGGTTCACCTAGTCAAGGCTATGGTCTTTCCTGTGGTCATGTATGGATGTGAGAGCTGGACTGTGAAGAAGGCTGAGCGCCGAAGAATTGATGCTTTTGAACTGTGATGTTGGAGAAGACTCTTGAGAGTCCCTTGGACTGCAAGGAGATCCAACCGGTCCATTCTGAAGGAGATCAGACCTGGGATTTCTTTGGAGGGAATGATGCTCAAGCTGAAACTCCAGTACTTTGGCCACCTCATGCGAAGAGTTGACTCATTGGAGAAGACTCTGATGCTGGGAGGGATTGGGGGCAGGAGGAGAAGGGGACGACAGAGGATGAGATGGCTGGATGACATCGCTGACTCGATGAATGTGAGTCTGAGTGACCTCTGAGAGCTGGTGATGGATAGGGAGGCCTGGCGTGCTGCGGTTCATGGGGTCGCAGGGAGTCGGACACGACTGAGCGACTGATCTGATCTGATACTGTATTTGTGTTTTTCTTTCTGGCTTACTTCACTCTGTATAATAGGTTCCAGTTTCATCCAATTCGTTAGAACTGATTCAAATGTATTCTTTTTAATGGCTGAGTAATACTCCATTGTGTATATGTACCACAGCTTGCTTATCCATTCATCTGATGATGGACATCTAGGTTGCTTCCATGTCCTGGCTATTGTAAACAGTGCTGCTATGAACATTGGGGTACACGTGTCTCTTTCAATTCTGGTGTTCTCAGTGTGTATGCCCAGCAGTGGGATTGCTGGATCATAAGGCAGTTCTATTCCCAGTTTTTTGAGGAATCTCCATACTGTTCTCCATAGTGGCTGTACTAGTTTGCATTCCCACCAACAGTGTAAGAGGGTTCCCTTTTCTCCACACCCTCTCCAGCATTTATTGCTTGTAGACTTTTGGATTGCAGCCATTCTGACTGGTGTGAAATGGTACCTCATAGTGGTTTTGAATTGCATTTCTCTGATAATGAGTGATGTTGAGCATCTTTTCATGTGTTTGTTAGCCATCTGTATGTCTTCTTTGGAGAAATGTCTATTTAGTTCTTTGGCCCATTTTTTGATTGGGTCATTTATTTTTCTGGAATTGAGCTGTAGGAGTTGCTTGTATATTCTTGAGATTAGTTGTTTGTCAGTTGCTTCATTTGCTATTATTTTCTCCCATTCTGAAGGCTGTCTTTTCACCTTACTTATAGTTTCCTTTGTTGTGCAGAAGCTTTTTAAGTTTAATTAGGTCCCATTTGTTTGTTTTTGTTTTTATTTCCAATATTCTTGGAGGTGGGTCATAGAGGATCCTGCTGTGATGTATGTCAGAGAGTGTTTTGCCTATGTTTTCCTCTAGGAGTTTTATGGTTTCTGGTCTTACATTTAGATCTTTAATCCATTTTGAGTTTATTTTTGTGTATGGTGTTAGAAAGTGCTCTAGTTTCATTCTTTTACAAGTGTTTGACCAGTTTTCCGAGCACCACGTGTTAAAGAGATTGTCTTTAATCCATTGTATATTCTTGCCTCCTTTGTCAAAGGTAAGGTATCCATAGGTGCGCGGATTTATCTCTGGGCTTTCTATTTTGTTTCATTGATCTATATTTCTGTCTTTGTGCCAGTACCATACTGTCTTAATGACTGTGGCTTTGTAGTAGAGCCTGAAGTCAGGCAGGTTGATTCCTCCAGGTCCATTCTTCTTTCTCAAGATAGCTTTGGCTATTCGAGGTTTTTTGTATTTCCATACAAATTGAGAAATTATTTGTTCTAGCTCTGTGAAGAATACCGTTGGTAGCTTGATGGGGATTGCATTGAATCTATAAATTGCTTTGGATAGTATACTCATTTTCACTATATTGATTCTGCCAATCCATGAACATGGTATATTTCTCCATCTATTAGTGTCCTCTTTGATTTCTTTCACCAGTGTTTTATAGTTTTCTATATTTAGGTCTTTAGTTTCTTTAGGTAGATATATTCCTAAGTATTTTTCGTTGCAATGGTGAATGAAATTGTTTCCTTAATTTCTCTTTCTATTTTCTCATTATTAGTGTACAGGAATGAAAGGGATTTCTGTGTGTTGATTTTATATCCTGCAACTTTACCATATTCATTGATTAGTTCTGGTAATTTTCTGGTGGAGGCTTTAGGGTTTTTTACGTAGAGGATCATGTCATCTGCAAACAGTGAGAGTTATACTTCTTTTTTTCCAATTTGGATTTCTTTTATTTCTTTTCCTGCTCTGATTGCTGTGGCCAAAACTTCCCAAACTATGTTGAATAGTAATGATGAAAGTGGGCATCCTTGTCTTGTTCCTGACTTTAGAGGAAATGCTTTCAATTTTTCACCATTGAGGATAATGTTTGCTGTGGGTTTGTCATATATAGCTTTTATTATGTTAAGGTATGTTCCTTCTATTCCTGCTTTCTGGAGAGTTTTTTATCATAAATGGTTGTTGAACTTTGTCAAAGGCTTTCTCTGCATCTATTGAGATAATCATATGGTTTTTATTTTTCAATTTGTTAATGTGGTATATTACGTTGATTGATTTGTGGATATTGAAGAATCCTTGCATTCCTGGGATAAAGCCCACTTGGTCATGGTGTATGATCTTTTTAATGTGTTGTTGGATTCTGTTTGCTACAATTTTGTTAAGGATTTTTGCATCTATGTTCATCAGTGATATTGGCCTGTAGTTTTCTTTTTTTGTGGCATCTTTGTCCGGTTTTGATATTAGGGTCATGGTGGCCTCATAGAATGAGTTTGGAAGTTTACCTTCCTCTGCAATTTTCTGGAACAGTTTGAGTAGGATAGGTGTTAGCTCTTTTCTAAATTTTTGGTAGAATTGAGCTGTGAAGCCGTCTGGACCTGGGCTTTTGTTTGCTGGAAGACTTCTGATTACAGTTTCAATTTCCATGCTTGTGATGGGTCTGTTAAGATTTTCTATTTCTTCCTGATCCAGTTTTGGGAAGTTGTACTTTTCTAAGAATTTGTACATTTCTTCCATGTTGTCTATTTTATTGCCATATAATTGCTGATAGTAGTCTCTTATGATCCTTTGTATTTCTGTGTTGTCTGTTGTGATCTCTCCATTTTCATTTCTAATTTTATTGATTTGATTTTTCTCCCTTTGTTTCTTGATGAGGCTGGCTAATGGTTTGTCAATTTTATTTATCCTTTCAAAGAACTAGCTTTTGGCTTTGTTGATTTTTGCTATGGTCTCTTTTGTTTCTTTTGCATTTATTTCTGCCCTAATTTTTAATATTTCTTTCCTTCTACTAACCTTGGGGTGCTTCATTTCTTCCTTTTCTAGTTGCTTTAGGTGTAGAGTTAGGTTATTTATTTGACTTTTTTCTTGTTTCTTGAGGTATGCCTGTATTGCTATGAACTTTCCCCTTAGGACTGCTTTTACAGTGTCCCATAGGTTTTGGGTTGTTGTGTTTTCATTCTCATTCCTTTCTATGCAAATTTTGATTTCTTTTTTGATTTCTTCTGTGATTTGTTGGTTATTCAGCAGCGTGTTGTTCAGCATCCATATGTTGGCATTTTTAATAGTTTTTCTCCTGTTATTGAGACCTAATCTTACTGCATTGTGGTCAGAAAAGATGCTTGGAATGATTTCAATTTTTCTGAATTTACCAAGGCTAGATTTATGGCCCAGGATGTGATCTATCCTGGAAAAGATTCCGTGTGCGCTTGAGAAAAAGGTGAAATTCATTGTTTTGGGATGAAATGTCCTATAGATATCAATTAGGTCTAAGTGGTCTATTGATCGTTTAAAGTTTGTGTTTCCTTGTTAATTTTCTGTTTAGTTGATCTATCCATTGATGTGAGTGGGGTATTAAAGTCTCCCACTATTATTGTGTTATTGTTAATTTCTCCTTTCATACTTGTTAGTATTTGTCTTACATATTGCGGTGCTCCTATGTTGGGTGCATATATATTTATAATTTTTATATCTTCTTCTTGGGTTGATCCTTTGATTATTATGTAGTGATCTTCTTTGTCTCTTTTCACAGCCTTTGTTTTAAAGTCTATTTTATCTGATATGAGTATTGCTACTCCTGCTTTCTTTTGGTCCCTATTTGCATGGAAAATCTTTTTCCAGCCCTTCACTTTCAGTCTGTATGTGTCCCCTGTTTTGAGGTGGGTTTCTTGTAGACAACATATGTAGGGGTCTTATTTTTGTATCCATTCGGCCAGTCTCTGTCTTTTGATTGGGGCATTCAACCCATTTACATTTAAGGTAATTATTGATAAGTATGATCCTGTTGCCATTTACTTTATTGTTTTGGGTTTGAATTTATACACCCTTTTTGTGTTTCCTGTCTAGAGAATGTCCTTTAGTATTTGTTGGAGAGCTGGTTTGGTGGTGCTGAATTCTCTCAGGTTTTGCTTGTCTGTAAAGCTTTTGATTTATACTTCATATTTGAACGAGATCCTTGCTGGGTACAATAATCTGGGCTGTAGGTTATTTTCTTTCATCACTTTAAGTATGTCTTGCCATTCCCTCCTGGCTTGGAGAGTTTCTATTGAAAGATCAGCTGTTATCCTTATGGGAATCCCCTTGTGTGTTATTTGTTGTTTTTCCCTTGCTGCTTTTGATATTTGTTCTTTGTTTTTGATCTTTGTTAATTTGATTAATATGTGTCTTGGGGTGTTTCGCCTTGGGTTTATCCTGTTTGGGGCTCTCTGGGTTTCTTGGACTTGAGTGATTATTTCCTTCCCCAATTTAGGGAAGTTTTCAACTGTTATCTCCTCTAGTATTTTCTCATGGTCTTTCTTTTTGTCTTCTTCTTTTGGGACTCCTATGATTCGAATGTTGTAACATTTAATATTGTCCTGGAGGTCTCTGAGATTGTCCTCATTTCTTTTAATTCGTTTTTCTTTTTTTCTCCTCTGATTCATTTATTTCTACCATTTTATCTTCTAATTCACTAATCCTATCTTCTGCATCTGTTATTCTACTATTTGTTGCCTCCAGAGTGTTTTGGATCTCATTTATTGCATTATTCATTATATATTGACTCTTTTTTATTTCTTCTTGGTCCTTGTTAAACCTTTCTTGCATCTTCTCAATGCTTTTCTCAAGGCTATTTATCTGTGACTCCATTTTGATTTCCAGATTTTGGATTAATTTCACTATCATTATTTGGAATTCTTTATCAGGTAGATTCGCTATTTCTTCCTCTCTTGTGTAGTTTGAAGGGCATTTATCCTGTTCCTTTTCCTGCTGGATATTCTTCTGTCTCTTCATCTTATTTAAATTGCTGAGTTTGGGGTGTCCTTACTGTATTCTGGCAGTTTGTGGAGTTCCTTTATTGTGGCGTTTCCTCACTGTGTGTGGGTGTGTACAGGTGGCTTGTCAAGTTTTTTTGGTTAGGGAATCTTGTGTCAGTGTTCTGGTGGATGGAGCTGGATTTCTTCTCTCTGGAGCGCAATGAAGTATCCAGTAATGAGTTATGAGATGTCTATGGTTTTGGGGTGACTTTGGGTAGCCTGTATATTGAAGCTCAGGGCTCTGTTCCTGTGTTGCTGGAGAATTTGCTTTGCTTGGTATGTCTTGCCCTGGCACTTGTTGGCCCTTGTGTGGTGCTTGGTTTCAGTGTAGGTATGGAGGCATTTGATGAGCTCTTGTCAATTAATGTTCCCTGGAATCAGGGTTTTGAATTAAAACTCCTGCTTCCAGTTATCAGTCTTATTTTTACAGTAGTCTCAAAACTTCTCATTCTATACAGCACCATTGATAAAACCTCTAGGTTAAAGATGAAAAGTTTCTCCACCGTGAGTGTCACCCAGTGAGGTTCACAGTGTTACATGGGGAAGAGAAGAGGGAGGAGGGAGTTAGAGGTGACCCGAATGAGATGTGGTGGAATCAATAGAGGAGAGAGCAGGCTAACCAGTAATCACTTCCTTATGTGCACTCCACAACTGGACCGCTCAGAGATGTTCACGGAGTTATACAGAGAAGAGAAGAGGGAGGAAGGAGACAGAGGTGGTCAGGCGGATAAACGGAGGAAATGAAAAGGAGAGAGACAGATCCAGTCAGTAATCAGTTCCCTGAGTTTTCCTTTGTTTGGAACACACAGAAATTCAGAGTTGGGTAGAGCATAGAGGAGTTAGGGAGAAGACGCAGGTGACCTGGTGGAGAAAAAGGAGAGTCCAGAGGTGGAGAGAGCAGTCAAGCCAGTAATCTCGCTCCCTAGTAAAAAGTGGGTACTGAAGATTGGGTTCTTAAAGGTACAAAATTGGTAACAAATACCTAAAAGCAAAAATTAAAAATCTAGAGTAGAGTTTGGAGTTTCAAAAATACAGTGTTAAAGAAAAGAAGGAAAAGAAAGAGAGAAAAAGAAGAAGAAAAGAAAGAGTCACAAAAGTTATAAAGAAAATATAGGTACAAAATTGATAACAAATACCAAAAGCAAAGGTTAAAAATCTAGAGTAGAGTTTGGAATTTCAAAAATACAATGTTAAAGAAAAGAAGAAGAAAAAGAAAGATAGCAGAACGATAAAAAAGAAAACAAAAACAAAACCAAAAACAAACAAAGTCACAAAAATTATAAAGAAGATATAGGTACAAATTGATAACAAATACCAGAAAGCATAAATTAAAGATCTAGAGTAGAGTTTGGAATTTCAGGAATACAATGTTAAAGAAAAAAATGAAGAGATAGAAAGAGGGAGGAAAAAAAAAGTCACAAAAGTTATAAAAAAAAAAAAAAATAGGTACAAAATTGATAACAAATACCAAAAAGCTAAAATTAAAAATCTAGAGCAGAGTTTGGAGTTTCAAAAATACAATGTTAAAGAAAATTAAAAAAGAAAAAAAAAGGGTCACAACAGTTATAAAAAATATATATATGAAGTTTTTTTTTTTTAAAAAGGGTCTTTTTTAAATTTATTTATTTTTTTTACAAAGTAATAGTAGGTTATAAAAGTGAAAATTAAAAGAGTAATAGAGGATTACAAAAAATTTTTTTTAAAAAATTTAAAAAAAAAGACAAAAAAGGATCGTAAAAACATATATAGGACTTTCTCTGATATTGTTGTGGGTATTGTGGGTTCAGTTCATTTTCAGCTAGTTCCTTGTTCCAGCTTATATTTCTCAAGATCTATAGGCCCCTTCCTATGTAGTTAGTACTAACCACGGGATTTTAGTTTATTGCCTGTCACTTCCACAGCGGTTCCCTCTGTTATAGCTTCTTCTGTTTTCTGGTCTCTTCAGTGTCTAATTTCCGCCCTGATACAAAGCGGGTGGTGGTGGACACCTTTTTTTTTTTTTTTTTTTTAGGCTCACTTGTTCAGTTGCGCTGTGGGGAGGGAGGGATGCTGCAAATAAATAACACTGGCATGTGCTTGCAGTGCCTCAGCCACACTGGGCCTGCCCCCGCTCACGGCGCGTGTAGCCTCCCTGCCCACTCTGCTCAGGCTCTAGGTTTCCCCGCCAGGAGCCATCCGCAGCTGGCCCTGGGCTGCTTGCCCCTCCCAGGTTTAAGCCGCTCAAGTTCAGGCACTCGGGTAGTCCTCAGAGGCCCAGACTCGGTTGGGCCTATGTTTTGTGCCCTTCACAGGTTCCAGCAGCACAGGTGATGAGGTGTTTAGCAAGCGCAGCTTCTGCGATTTATTGCCTCCCTGCCGCTCGGTTTTCTAGGTGTACAACTGGCGCACCTTCTCAGGCGGATGTTGACTGTCCAGAGCCCCAGGAAGTCTTAGTTAGCAAAGATGCCTGCTTACAGTTTTGTAAATAATGTCTCTCTGGGGCTGCGATTTCCTCCCTCTGGCTCTGGCTGCCTGTCACCGGAGGGGAACGGTCTGCAGCCGGCTATCTCTGTACAGTCCTTTGTTCTGTGCGCGGGCCTGGCAGTGTCTTAGGTTAGGGCTGGCTTTTTGTGTGGTAGATATCCCACAGTCTGGTTTGCTAGCACAAATTATTTTGCTCAGGTAGCGCTCGGGATATTCAAGTCAGATCCTTACTCTAAGCAATACAGCCTGCGCCGTGCCTCCCTGCCCAGCCCCCGCTTGCTAATGGTGGATGCAGGCGCCTGCGCTGTTTCTCCGCTGGGGAAGTTACCGTAGGGCTCATAATCTGTGGGTTTTAATTGTTTGTTTATTTTTCCTCCCTGTTATGTGGACCTCTGTGCTTCCCAGGCTCAGCACAGACTTGGCAGTGAGAATGTTTCCTGGTGTTTGGAAACTTCTCTCTTTTTAAGACTCCCTTCCCCGGACAGAAGTCCGTCCCTCCCTCTTTTGTCTCTTTTTTTTTTGTCTTTTATGTTTTTTCCTACCTCCTTTAGAAGGCAATGAGTTGCTTTTCTGGGTGCCTAATGTCCTCTGCCGGCATTCAGAACTTCTTTTGTGGAATTTACTCAGCGTTTAAATGTTCTTTTGATGAATTTGTGGAGGAGAAAGTGTTCTCCCCGTCCTATTCCTCCGCCATCTTAGCTCCTCTGTAGTGATGCTTTCTAAGGCCCACTTGACTTCACATTCCAAGATGTCTGGCTCTAGGTCAGTGATCACACCATCTTGATTATCTGGATTGTGAAGATCTTTTTTGTACAGTTCTTCTGTGTATTCTTGCCACCTCTTCTTAATATCTTCTGCTTCTGTTAGGTCCATACCATTTCTGTCCTTTATCGAGCCCATCTTTGCATGAAATGTTCCTTTGGTATCTCTGATTTTCTTGAAGAGATCCCTAGTCTTTCCCATTCTGTCGTTTTCCTCTATTTCTTTGCATTGATCACTGAAGAAGGCTTTCTTATGTCTTCTTGCTATTCTTTGGAACTCTGCATTCAGATGTTTATATCTTTCCTTTTCTCTTTTGCTTTTTGCTTCTCTTCTTTTCACAGCTATTTGTAAGGCCTCCCCAGACAGCCATTTTGCTTTTTTGCATTTCTTTTCCATGGGAATGGTCTTGATCCCTGTCTCCTGTACAATATCATGAACCTCATTCCATAGTTCATTAGGCACTCACTCTATCAGATCTAGGCCCTGAAATCTATTTCTCACTTCCACTGTATAATCATAAGGGATTTGATTTAGGTCATACCTGAATGGTCTAGTAGTTTTCCCTACTTTCTTCAATTTCAGTCTGAATTTGGCAATAAGGAGTTCATGGTCTGAGCCACAGTCAGCTCCTGGTCTTGTTTTTGCTGATTGGATAGAGCTTCTCCATCTTTGGCTGCAAAGAATATAATCAATCTGATTTCGGTGTTGACCATCTGGTGATGTCCATGTATAGAGTCTTCTCTTGTGTTGTTGGAAGAGGGTATTTGCTATGACCAGTGCATTTTCTTGGCAAAACTCTATTAGTCTTTGCCCTGCTTCATTCCGTATTCCAAGGCCAAATTTGCCTGTTACTCCAGGTGTTTCTTGACTTCCTACTTTTGCATTCCAGTCCCTTATAATGAAAAGGACATCTTTTTGGGGTGTTAGTTCTAAAAGGTCTTGTAGGTCTTCATAGAACCATTCAACTTCAGCTTCTTCAGCATTACTGGTTGGGGCATAGACTTGGATTACTGTGATATTGAATGGTTTGCCTTTGAAACGAACAGAGATCATCCTGTCGTTTTTGAGATTGCTTCCAAGTACTGCATTTCGGACTCTTTTGTTGACCATGATGGCTACTCCATTTCTTCTGAGGGATTCCTGCCCGCAGTAGTAGATATAATGGTCCTCTGAGTTAAATTCACCCATTCCAGTCCCTTTGAGTTCGCTGATTGCTAGAATGTTGACATTCACTCTTGCCATCTCTTGTTTGACCACTTCCAATTTGCCTTGATTCATGGACCTGACATTCCAGCTTCCTATGCAATATTGCTCTTTATAGCATCAGACCTTGCTTCTATCACCAGTCACATCCATAGCTGGGTATTCTTTTTGCTCTGGCTCTATCCCTTCATTCTTTCTGGAGTTATTTCTCCACTGATCTCCAGTAACATATTGGGCCCCTACTGACCTGGGGAGTTTGTTTTTCAGTATCCTATCATTTTGCCTTTTCATACTGTTCATGGGGTTCTCAAGGTAAGAATACTGAAGTGGTTTGCCATTCCCTTCTCCAGTGGACCACATTCTGTCAGATCTCTCCATCGTGACCTGCCCATTTTGGGTTGTCCCATGGGCATGGCTTAGTTTCATTGATTTAGACAAAGCTGTGGTCCTAGTGTGATTAGATTGACTAGTTTTCTGTGAGTATGGTTTCAGTGTGTTTGCCCTCTGATGCCCTCTTGCAACACCTACCATCTTACTTGGGTTTCTCTTACCTTGGAGTGGGGTATCTCTTCACGGCTGCTCCAGCAAAGCACAGCCATTGCTCCTTACCTTGGACGAAGGATATCTCCTCACCTCCACCCTTCCTGACCTTCAATGTGGGATAGCTCCTAATACTACTGAACTGTATACTTAAAAATGGTTGAAAAAAAGTGAATGTTAGTTACACAGTCATGTCTGGCTCTTTGCAATCCCATGGACTGTAGCCCACCAGGCTCTTCTGTCCATGGAATTCTCTAGGCAAGAATGCTGGAGTGGGTTGCCATTTCCTTCTCTAAGGGATCTTCTTGACTCAGTGATTGAACCTGGGTCTCTGGCATTTCAGGCAGATTCCTTTACCAACTGAGCTACCAGGTAAGCCATTAAAAATGGTTAAGATGATAAATTTTATGTTAAGTATACTTTATCACAATTAAAAATAATTAATTAAAAAAACGCAAATTCCATGGGAAAAAGTGGTTATCTGTGATCTATATGAAAAGATTGACAAGGCTCTTATGATTGTGTCACTATTTCAGTCTTTTAAAAATTATGCCTTGTATGCTTTTCAACATAATATTTTCATGAAAATAATGCTTTAAGCATAGCAAACTGATCTATAAATAAAAAGTGAATATGTTCTTGACCCACTTCAGCATGTACATTGTAGGTATATTAAATCTTTTTAATTAAGGGGGGAAGATTAGGAGAGCATTTGTTTCAGTGAACAGAGAGCATAGAGGTTTCAGAATATGAGGACAGAGTTGGTGCTTGTACTTTATGTTTGTGTACATTGTGAACAAAGATGGTAAACATACTGTTGAACAAAGATTCAAGGAATAACATAGTTTATCCTGAGTTTTTCCACTAGCAAATCAGCAGTTAAGAAATTCTAACAAGAAAGCTGGAGACTTCTTACATCTATGCCCTCATGGTAAGAAAATAATACACTGTGTGTATTGCTTTAATGTAGCAAAATATCACAGGGGACCCACAGAATAAGAAGAGATGATTCATTTTCCTACCACAAAGGATCACAAATGTAACTTTTAGTGAACATGTTCAACTATTTTGTCAATTTACTGTAAAAATTATGTAATCTTTGTTTAAGCTTATTTCAAGGGTCATTGTAAATATTAGCTACTTGTCATTTTTATTTTAGTTGGGGAAATATTACATGAAGATAAAGTATTTCTATTGTTCATTTCAGTATTTTGCCTGGATTGGAGATTTTCTGATGATTAATAATAATTTTTAAAAATGTCTTCTTAAGTGAACTTTTAAATTCAGCTTTTCACAATTTTCTAATACAAAGTTAAGCTCTATTATTCTTTCTTCAGATGCTTAGATCTATACTTTAACATATCTGAAGGTGAATTTGGCATAAAACCAACGGTTTACTTTTGTCAGAGCTGCAGAGTTAATATATCATATCCCCAGAAGAGGAGGTGCTTCAAACATCAGTTAAAAAAAAAAAAAAAACTGACAGCGAAGTGCTAATTCCAGAATTGTTCCAGTTGTTACTGACATGTAGAGCGGAAAGGACTGAGACTGATTGTCAGATGTCAAGCCAGTTTCCACTACTGACAAATGGAAACCTTCACTATTTGACTTGTAAAGAAGGGCAAACAGATCAGAACACAAAAGGTCGGGAAAAAATATTTTTTAAAAAATGATTATGGCACCTTTTCAGAATTTTTTTAATCATACAAAGGAGAAAACAAATGTCTAAATAAAAACTAAAAGGATGCTTTAAAACTGAAGGGTAAATGAAAAACAAAGAAAGGTTCAATTAGTAAGAGTTACATTTCAGCCTTCCTTCATGTTTACTAAAAGAAACACAATATCCTCACATTTGTTAGTGCTAAAGACAGCTGGACTTCTACAGGGTCGTCTTCTCTGGGTCTGTGGGCATTTCCAGACAGGCGCAATGGCACCCCACTCCAGTACTCTTGCCTGGAAAATCCCACAGACAGAGGCGCCTGGTAGGCTGAAGTCCATGGGGTTGCGAAGAGTCGGACATGACTGAGCAACTTCATTTTCACTTTTCCCTTTCATGCATTGGAGAAGGAAATGGCAACCCACTCCAGTGTTCTTGCCTGGAGAATCCCAGGGATGGGGAAGCCAGGTGGGCTGCCGTCTCTAGGGTCACATAGAGTCGGACACGACTGAAGTGACTTAGCATAGCATGGCATAGATTCCAACTCTTTGCTCTGGTTCCCAAGAAAGGTAAGTCTGTATCCCAATGTTATGGGTTGTCTTCTGCGTATGATTTTGATGGCTTCTATAGATACATTCAAGTGGAGAGTGAAAAGGTTGGCTTAAAGCTCAACATTCAGAAAACGAAGATCATGGCATCTGGTCCCATCACTGCATGGGAAATGGATGGGGAAACAGTGGAAACAGTGTCAGACTTTGTTTTTCTGGGCTCCAAAATCACTGCGGATGGTGACTGCAGCCATGAAATTAAAAGACGCTTACTCCTTGGAAGGAAGGTTATGGCCAACCTAGATAGCATATTCAAAAGCAGAGACATTACTTTACCAACAAAGGTTCGCCTAGTCAAGGCTATGGTCTTTCCTGTGGTCATGTATGGATGTGAGAGCTGGACTGTGAAGAAGGCTGAGCGCCGAAGAATTGATGCTTTTGAACTGTGGTGTTGGAGAAGACTCTTGAGAGTCCCTTGGACTGCAAGAAGATCCAACCAGTCCATTCTGAAGGAGATCAAGAGATCAATCCTGGAATTTCTTTGGAAGGAATGATGCTAAAGCTGAAACTCCAGTATTTTGGCCACCTCATGCGAAGAGGTGACTCATTGGAGAAGACTCTGATGCTGGGAGGGATTGAGGGCAGGAGGAGAAGGGGACGACAGAGGATGAGATGGCTGGATGGCATCACTGACTCGATGGATGCGAGTCTGAGTGACCTCCGGGAGCTGGTGATGGACAGGGAGGCCTGGTGTGCTGCAGTTCATGGGGTCGCAAAGAGTCGGACACGACTGAGTGACTGATCTGATCTGATAGATACATTCCGGGGAAGGCAATGGCACCCCACCCCAGTACTTTTGCCTGGAAAATCCCATGGACGGAGGATCCTGGTAGGCTCCAGTCCATGGGGTCGCTAAGAGTCGGACACGACTAAGCGACTTCACTTTCACGCATTGGAGAAGGAAATGGCAACCCACTCCAGTGTTCTTGCCTGGAGAATCCCAAGGACGGGGGAGCCTGGTGAGCTTCTGTCTATGGGGTCGCACAGAGTCGGACACGACTGAAGCGACTTAGCAGCAGCAGCAGCATAGATACATTCAGACATGTTTTTCTTTAAAAGAGGCTTTTGGGGTTCTTCACTTACAATCTTCCTTTACCTTTCTGAACACTTCATGGTAACTGGCAATGCTGGTTACCTCACTGGTTACTTAGTGAAGTTCAATTTTCTCACCTTCCTTCCTAATAGAACCCTGATTTTGTTTGGGGGAAAATTGTCCTGTTGAAAAGTGTTCTCATAAGACTTTATTCACACCCTTCTCACCATCATTCTCACTACTTTCCATCCGACTCCACTTTGTAGTTAGAGGTGGCCGTGGTGGTTTGGGCCACCAATATGTAAGGGGGAGTTGTGGGTAGAGCTTCTGGGCAGACGCTTTAGAGATGAACTTAACTCAGCTGGTGGCTGCCCTTGGGCTTCCCATTCTTGTTGGAAATGGGGTATGAAGTTGGGGTGGAGTAGCCATCTTTGCACACTTTGAGGGCTCCCCCTGAGGATGTGCTGAATAGAAATAGAAAAGACCCTGGGTCCCTATTAGCAGACTGGGACCACAATATCAGCTCAGGACTGCTTACTTCCAGACTTCCGGTTACATTAAAATAACAACAGTCATGATAATCACACTGCCAATTTGTTTAAAGTCTCTCCTTTCAGCTTCCTGTTACTTACAGACAAGCTTACTTCCTCTTCATGGGAATATTTTAGAGCAGAAAATTCAAAAACAAAATACACTAGAGCCTTTAGTGAATGGTATTTCCCTAGGCTAACTTGCTTAATTATGAGGATGTTTAGTTAATATACAAATTATGAAGCTTCAAATAATTGGCTGTGATCAGCATCCTCATTATTACCATTAAAGAGATTTTTATTCAGAACTCATTTGCATGGGAAGCTTGCTCAGCTATTTACCTGGTGAATGGCTTTCCATATTGGAAGCCTCTTACCAGCTTAAAAATCACTGAGGAGTGTCTAGAGTCTTCAGAACAATTATAGCATGAGTTTTATAAATGAGTGACTTTCTTGGAGGTGCCACAGCACGTTGAAGCTGTTTTCATGAGAGTTGTTACAAACCATCTTTAACCGCAACTAGCTATTTATGCAAACTTGATATAACTTAGTATCTTTTTCTATTAAAGGAATTCAAAGTTTTCACATTATTATATGGTTTGTAATAATACAATTCTTATCCCAATTCGTATATACTTTTTTGAGTGGGACAGAAAATGATGGAGTTACAATGAGCAAGCTGGGAATTTCTTTTCACTCTAGGCATGCCCATGGGTGTTTTCACACTGTGAATATCATCCGTTCTATTTCTTAAAGAAAGAAAAAACAATGTTGAGAACTGTTTTATACACATAGAACAATCCTCCCTCCCCACAGTGAGTACCTTTGGTAGCACCCAGGCAGCCAATGAGAGCTCTGTTCTAGTTATTCTCCATAGGCATGGGGTATGTGTGTGTGTGTGTGTGGGTGTGTGTGTGTGTATGTGGGGGGTGGTGGGTGGTGGTAATAACCCTTTAGGGATGTATCATTACCTCAAGAGTGAGGGCCTGGAGGTTTTATTTTTACCAGAAATGGTATCAAATTAAAAAGTTGAGAAAAATGGCTATAGAGCCTTCATTTAATATCTTTCTCAGCTTATGTCTTATTTAAAAGTTGGCAGTATTGGCCTAAATCTTGGCTGAATGGAGAAGTTTCATGAGGCTGTGTTCAGCCCAGTGACTGGGTGGGAATTGAATGATTGTCTTCCTGGCCTTTGGGAATGGCACCCCATGTCCACGGGCACCCCCTTACCCTTTTGCTTATGAGGGCAGTTTGGTTGAAGTCATTTCCATTAGCCTGGGTAAACAACCTTGACGAGTTCTTCTGCATTGCCAGCACATTTGGGCATTCTATAAATCTGTATATATTTCCAATCTGTATTAGCTGGGATTAGTTTCAGCAGTAAACAATAGTGAGGCCTCAAACAGCAGTGGCTTAAACAATACAAAAGTTTAATTCTCTTTTCAGTTCAGTTTAGTCGCTCAGTCGTGTCCGACTTTAAGTAAAGTAAATCTGGAAGTAGTGAGTCAAGAACTGGTATAGTTTCTTCTAGTTTTCTGGTCCATTTCCTTACGAGGGTTTTTATTTTTATATTCTGTATAGCAGGACAAGGAAATACTGAAAAAAAAAAAAAAAAAGGCTCAGTCCCTGCCTTGTAAGGCAACTTTCTGTAAATATTATATAAGATTTTGATTTTGTATCACTGGCCAGAATTTCATTACATGGTCACATCTAACTGAAAAGGTGGCTGAAAAACAGTCCTCTATCTGCGTTTATAAAGGCACTCATATAAAGTCAGGATTTTGTTACTAAATTATAGGAGAATGATTACTGGGAAGTGATAGCTGTTGTTGCCACCGTTGCAAATAATTGAAACTAATGGTACGGCTATTTGTAAATGCACTGATTTCAACATATGGGCTGTAACCCTTGTCCCATTTAGCACCTGAAATGCTTTCTCCACTTCCAGGGGATTTATGGAAGCCAGATGGTGGCCAGTTACGAGCAATAGGGATTTAAGTTTTCTCCACTGCTTTTGTTTATCTTGATTCTGAAGATCAAAGAGCTCTAATTTATCTTTTTTTTTTTTTTTCCTCCCAGGCCCCATTCCATTTACTGGAATTGCTTTTCAGATAGAATACACATCTTCATCCCCTGTCACATTGGATGCCTGCTTATTTCTGAAGATTATTAGGGTGCTCTTCAAGGATAGACTCCTTTGTGGGAGTAGCTCGATTCCAGTAGCTCAATCATGACATGTTCTAAAGAGCTCTGGCTTTTAACTAGAGAAGAGGGAAAAAAAGCCAAGCCAGTGAAAAGTAGTAAAAAATCTGTAATATCTCCTAGCTGGAGAAAGAATACACCTTAGGGATTATTAGTAGCAATTATTAGGCATAGGTGACCCTCTTATTTCAGAAGGAGTGGCGACATCCTCTTTGTTCTTTCTCCAAGAGCCAGAATTCTAGAGTACTTCCTTAGCCGGCAATTCACAGTGGTCCATCAATGAGAAGTCATGATAGGCTCAACAATTGGACTGTTTAATTCTACATTTCCTGACTTCTAACTGTAGACTTCAGTATTAAAATACTTTTTAGCAGTGATTCTATTTCTAGAAGGAATAGGATTTTAAGAGAAGATTAAGGTTTGAAGGAATGATAATTCTAAGAATCAATATGTATACCTATCAAGACAACTTTTAAAAAATTCTTTTTCTCTGATTCATTCAACCACTGAGAGAGTCATGGTTGCATAATTTATTTGCTTTTGGACATTTTTGATAAACACATTTTTCATTGGAATGGGACTTTAAGAGATTTTGCTATCTTAAAAGATTAGCAGTCTTTGTATTTTGTTGTTAAACCCATGAGATTGAGGGCACCATGTTGCCACAAGAGTATAGACATGTTTAAACAACTGCTCGACAATTTCTATAAGGCTCTCTTTAATTCAATTCAATGCAGTTCACTGCAATAAATCAATGAAATTCAATTTAGTTAAATACTTATCAATTCTATGGAGTGGGTTAAAAAGTACCATTTTGTTTAGGACATACATGTATATGCACCAAGAGAAAATATATGAGGCAGGGTACATCTCAATGGGTACGTCTCAATGTCCTGTCCCGTCTCATATTTTTTCTCTTGGTGCATATACATGTATGCCCTAAATAAAATAGCATCTTTTTACCCCCTCCATAGAATTGATAAGTATTTAAGGCTGGGCTTTTCTGGTGGCTCAGATGGTCAGGAATCTGCCTGCAAAGCAGGAGACTTGGGTTTGATCTCTGGGTTGAGAAGATCCCCTGGAGAAGAGAATGGCTATCCACTCCAGTATTCTTGCCTAGACAGTTCCACAGACAGAGGACCCTGGTGGGCTACAGTCCACGGGGTTGCAAAGAGCCGGACACGGCTGAGTGTCTAACACTTTCACACACACGTCTCAATGCCAGAGTGTTTGTAATAGGACATCATTGTATCTGTATCATAGTATTTATTTTCAGTTGGATTTGTGGAAAGGAGTCCCCGAAAGACCATCAAAAGATTGCACCTGATGCCATACCTACGTACATCATATTTCTTTGCAAAGGTGAAAATCTGTGTATAGAGTTATTTACAGAGAAAGAAGTCAGTACACGATCAAAATCTTATTTATACATGCAGAATATCATATATAAATTAATGGTAGCTGTCAATAGGTTAGGAGATTTTAGTGCTTTTATTTTCTCTCTTACACTTTTCTGTACTGTTGGAATTATTTATAATGAAGTTGGATTATTTATCTATTATGAAAGTATAAATGCAGCAGATGACATTTTCCATCATGGTTAAAGAAGTCTGGGTGTTAAATTAATGATGTCTTTGAAGTAGGTCACAACGGTCACTTACTATTTAGCTTTGCTCATCCTCTTTTTTCATCATTCTACCCAGTTCCCTAAAACAATTGAGAAAAGAAGAACTACTAAAATAGGTGTAATATGGTGAGAGGGTGGCATAGGAAGATCCTGAATGTGCCTGCTCCCATGGACGCAGTTAATCTACAGCTACATACAGAACATTCTCTCTGAAAAAGATCTGAAGCTGGATGAACACAGTCTCCACAACAAAGGGTAAAAGGACAGCAATGAGATGGGCAGGAGAATCAGAGATATGGCCACATCAAGGGAAAAAATGACATCTTAGCCACAGCAGTCCGCAGTTGGGAACAACCAGCAAGATATGGTTAATTTCCCTAAGGAGCAAGGGATTTGAGCTCTATATTAGGCAACCCAACTCATAGATCTTGTACAAGAGAGATGAGTCCCTCCAACACCTGGCTTTGAAAGTCAATGGGAAACAGACACAAGAAAACTACAGCCCCACAGGGAACCAAAAACCCACTCTTAAAGGGCTCATCTGTAAACTTGTTTGACCTGAAAAACAGCACAAAAACATCAGATTGAAAGTGCATGGACCATAGGTGAAGGGGATCTACTTACTAATACTGAAACATCTGCTAGAGAGGCAGAAACCTCTCTAGCAGGGATGCTCCTGGACACTGAGACACTGGAGGAAGTCATTTTTCATGACTGCAGGCTACTTGCTAATACCAGCATCGGTGGGCAACATTTTGGAAATCTCCATCTAACTTGTTAGCACCAGGTGGTGAGGCTTGCTGAGAACCCCGAGCACCCCTGCACCTCGGCTTGGCCTCACAATATGCTGGGTGATGACTCTACCCACTACTGCCTGGCAGCCACTCAAGCCAGGTCTCACAGCTATTCTGGGGGCCAGCCCTGTCCATCAGTATCCAGGAGTTACCACCCCCTCACCACAAAGCTCACAGGTGGCACTAGTAGTAAAGGATGTGCCTGCCAATGCAGGAGATGCAAGAGATGTGGGTTCGATCTCTGGGTCGGGAAGATCCCCTGGAGGATGGCACAGCAACCCACTCCAGAATTCTTGCCTGGAGAATCCCATGGAGAGAGGAGCCCGGTGGGCTATAGTCCATAGGGTTGCAGAGTCAGACACGACTGAAGTGACTTAGAATGCACGCACAGGTATGGAAGAGACAGCTATGAACATTGTTGGGGGGAATCTTGATCCGAGGAATCTAGAAGTGATCTGCATTCATATTTCTCCATAAACATGTTTAAGTTTCTCCTATGGAAAAATTTCAGAAAGAAGTGTTCAGGCCCCTGATCTTAGCTTTATATTAGAAAAAATGCAAATGAGTGTTAAAAATTTGAGATTAACATGTACAGTTTTTTGGTGATTTCTTGTTTTAACTGATATTCTCAATAATACTGGTTCAACAAACAGTGCATCCAGAGAAAAATGTGTTAAGTAAAAGGATTATAATTTATTTGTGACATGTTTTTGTTCATTTTTTTTTTAAATCGCAAAGAATGACATTTTAAGCTTAACAACTGCCTAACAACAGCAAAAACTGTGAAGGTGTTGATGCAGACTTTGCTGATTCATGCTAAAACAACTTCTCTTCTTACAACTTTCTCTCAGTGAATTTTGTAGAGGTAGGTGTTTTTTCATTTGATCTCCTCAAGAAAATGGAGAATAAAAAATAATCATGAAACTAATGAGAACATGTTTCTTTGGGTGTCTTGCAGAGCAATGAAAGTCAATTTCTTGCTTCTGAGTGCCTACCCTTCCTCTGTATATTTGGGCTTTTTGCACAGTAGGGACTCTTCCTAATGATGTCTTCCTTCTTTTGTTCAACTCCTTGCTTCAGTTTTCTGAGGTGGAGGCATCTGTGGTTCTAGACAAATCCTAATGCCACACTGCTGTCAGCTGCTCAGCACATCAAGCTCTCTTCTGTCTCAAGAGTTCCCAAATGATGTTCCCTCTGCCGTTCCCTATGGCTCTTCCTCATAGTGTTTGCCCAGTTAGCTCCCTGTTTTCATGACTGTGCATATTAGTGGGAAAAAAGTGTAAGCACCTACGCCATAGGACTGCAGGGAGGGGAAAGGGACTGGAAATTAATTTTAATCACCAATGGCCAGTGGCTTAATCAATCATATCTATATAATGAAGCCTCTTCCCGCCAAAAATTCAGAGAGCTTCCATGTTGCTGAACATGTGGTGACTGGGGGGAGAAGCTGGCTAACTCAGAGAGGATGAAAATGCCACACCTTTTTCTCATACACTGCACTATGGGTCTCTTCCTTTTGAGTTATCTCTTTTTATATAAAACTCATAATCTAGTAAGTAAAGTGTTTCTTTGAGTTCTGTGAGCTGCTCTAAAGAATTAATCAAACCCAAGGAGGATGTGGCTAGAATCTCTGATCTATAACCAGTTGATCAGAAGCACAAGTGACAACCTGGACTTGTGACTGGCATCTGAATTGGGGGCAAGGGGGCTTCTAGGACTGAGCCCTTAACCTGTGGGATCTGCTGCTATTAAGTATCTCCAGGCAGACGGCGTCCAAACTGTGTTCAATTGTAGGATACCCAGCTGGTGTCTGAGAACTGCCTGATATGGGAGAAAAACCTGTACATCAGAACTGGAGACCAGAATGGTTAGCTCTTAACACCGATACCAGGGGAGATTTCATTTCTGTAATTTCTTCCCTGATAAGAACAAAATAAAAGGTCTCTTGTAGTGCTACTTTCCATCATTGCCTCAAAATGTCCCAAGTTTCTCTTATGAATTTTTTTATGTGGGCTAGCTAAAAAATTTGAGAAATGAAACTAAGAACATCTGAAACTGTTTCCTGATCGGCCTCATCAGGTGTCATTGCTGAGCCTCTGTGTGTTGCTAACCACCATCGCTGGTCCATCAGCTGTTTCCCTGAGGGAAGTCCAAGTCTTAGTGTTGACTGGCTTAGTCCCAGTCAGTGATGTGTATGGTAGCAATTCACATCATGCTGTGTTATCCAAAACTTTTTGAATGTGCACTTTCTATAACAACTCAGTCAGAAAGTCCAGCAACCCTGTGCTTGTCTCAGACCTCTCATGCTCAAGTCTGATCATGCAAAGAAGGATGCACTCACAGAGCAAAAATTTCTGACTGTTACTGGCTCCACCTCTTTGTTTGAAAGGGAGTTTGGTATACTGGCTAATAAAGAGTAGGAAAGTAAAAATAAAAAGCATTATTGCTCACATGTACTACAGGCACAACTCCTGGATATTTATCAGAACCGTAAGTACAGGGCAATGCCAATCAATTCCAGATTCAGGTCCCTCTCTGTCATTCTTAGTCCTGAAAAATTTCCAGAGGCTTTAACAAAATAGTAACCTTAATGAATTTCAGGAATATGACTTTGTGTGGCTTTTCCTTTCACAGTCTGAAAGGCTCAACAATGGACTTGTAAACAAACATCTCAGTAATGGTATAAACTCTGTAGTTTGACTAAAAATTGATGACACTATGCTTTTAAAGTTAAACATGGGGAATTCTCTGGCACTTCAGTGGTTAGGACTCGGAGTTCTCACTGTCAGAGCCCCAAGTTTGATCCCTGGTCTAGTAACTAAGATCCTGCAAGATGCGTGACATAGTCAAAATAAAATAAAATAAAATAAAATAAAGGTACCCATGAAACTGGTCACATCTAATATATGGCCATGCTTAGTGTGAGTATGATGGTTATGCTGGTGAAGGTAATGATGAATCCTTTAGCTTTGCTAGGTAGGATTCAAATTGTTAACTGGAATTAGAAGAAATTTCAGAATTTTGAAGACAAAAATGAAGGAAATGGAAGACTCACTTGAAATGTTTAAAAGAAACAGAATTTGCTGCCTTCCAGTTGACTTGAATCTTGCCCAGCATCTCTGAGGTCGTCAGCATCCTCTTCATCAATGTCATTATCATTGAATTTCGCTCAAGCTCACACTGCAAATGGCTGTATAGTAGGTGCTTTGGTGCCTTCTATTGCTCTACATCTTGGCTTATTTAGAGCTTGTTAATGGTGTCATCTCGTTTTTAATTGGTCAGCTGTCAAAAACCTGGAGAATACTGAAGCATCTCCCAGCAAAAATTGGTGCTTTGCAGCTTCAAACTTGAGTTTACTGTGAGAATAAGAAAGAGGCACGTCCTGCCAGGAAGTGGTGTGGCTGGGACAAGTCAAAGGCCTCCTCAATCCACTTTCGGCTCTTCGTCTCATCAGGGTGATTTGCCTGTCACTGTCCATACGGTGCCTGAGGCAAAGGGTTAGTGCTGCTGGTGGTGACATACCCTATAGCAGCAGCTGCAGCAATTACCTGGGAGTCACACTAGATTTGCAATTTGTTTGGATGGATGGATGGGAGAGACTGCAGGTCAACATCAAGTTTTCCGGTCAGACTTGTCAAACATGGGAATAAAAATATGACCCCAATGGTCATTTAAATATAAGCTTTAATGATCTTATATCTATACACCCCCGAATATGTCCTTTTGTTACTGTTTCTGAAGTTCTTACTGTATAGAACTCCTTCATGAGATTATGTTTCACATGAATCTCACTTTCCTCTAGGTGAAGCAGGTTTTCCTCAAACACTATCAGTGATAGGGAGAGAGAAGGAAATAATGATAAAAGGAATATAGTAAAGGGATTTAAGGATAAATCTTAAAAAATGAACTCAATTAGTAAAAGTAAAAACAGGGAGAAGAGAAAAATGGAAAGGTGTACTGAAAGCAGTAACATGTAACAAAAATAAAAGGAAGAATAGAGAATGATAGAACCAAAACCTGAACATCTTAAAATATCACAGAAAGGAAAAGGGAGCAATTAAATGATCCCAAGAGGCAATTACATGCACTGTATTATACCATCAGTTCAGTTCAGTCGCTCAGTCGTGTCCAACTCTTTGCGACCCCATGGACTGCAGCACGCCAGGCCTCCCTGTCCGTCACCAACTCCCGGAGTTCACCCAAACTCACATCCATTGAGTCAGTGATGCCATCCAGCCATCTCATCCTCTGTCGTCCCCTTCTCCTCCTGCCCCCAATCCCTCCCAGCATCAGAGTCTTTTCCAATGAGTCAACTCTTCGCATGAGGTGACCAAAGTACTGGAGTTTCAGCTTTAGCATCATTCCTTCCAAAGAACACCCAGGACAGATCTCCTTTAGCATGGACTGGTTGGATCTCCTTGCAGTCCAAGGATATCATACCATATGATCTAGCAATTCCACTCCTTCATATGTGCCCAAGAGAACTGAAAACATGATGTGTCCAAGAAAACATGTCTACACAAATACCTGTGCTGCTGCTACTGCTACTGCTAAGTTGCTTCAGTCGTGTCTGACTCTGTGCGACCCCATAGACGGAAGCCCACCAGGCTCCCCCGTCCCTGGGATTCTCCAGGCAAGAACACTGGAGTGGGTTGCCATTTCCTTCCCCAATGCATGAAAGTGAAAAGTAAAAGTGAAGTCGCTCAGTTGTGTCCGACTCTTAGTGACCCCACAGACTGGAGCCTACCAGGATCCTCCGTCCATGGGATTTTCCAGGCAAAAGTACTGGGGTGGACAGTGTTTATCCCTAACTGGAAATAATTTAAATGTCCGTGAACTGATGAATGGATAAACAAACATGGTATATATATGCAATGGAATATTACTTCATGATAAAATGGGATGAAGTAATGATATACACCACAATATGCATGAATCTTGAAAACATTATGGTAATGAAAAAAGCTAGTCACATATTGTATTTGTTGTATTTTGAACATGTATTTACATGAAATCCAGAACAGGCAGATCAATAGAGACAGAAAGCAGATTGGTAGAATTAGGACTAGAGGGAGAAGGGAAAGGGAGAAGACTGTTAATGCTGTTTTGGGGGCTATAAAAATACTCCAAAATTGGACAGTGGTGTTGATTTTACAACTCTGCAAAAATACTTATAATCATTAATTTTACACTTGGAAATATTAAATTTTACAATATGTAAAGTATACCTCCATAAAGCTGCTATTAAAAAAAAAAAACCTTCCTGTATTATTTCTCTTCAATTCTCTAGGATCTTCTTTGGGATGGGTTGTAGCAGTATGTCTACGGCATAGACGGTGGAGAAGGAAAGAGGAAACAAGGAAAGGAGTTTAGAAGGACAAAAAGAGACACTGGAAGGAGGTGGATATAGAAGAGAAAGGAACGGAAGAGATTTTCGGTCAGGCTTGTTAAACAGCAAGAACAGAAATGTACTCTAGTCAACTTGACGAAAGGGTCCACGGGTAAAGAAACACACAGAGAGACCTTACACAGTAATGAAGTGGTGCTGGAGGTGGACGGTGGTAAAGGTAACATGACATTATAAATGTACTCAATGCCACCGGATTGTACAAACGGTTAAACTGGCCCATTTGTGTTATGTGTATTTTATCACATACATATACACACACAAATCCAGGAAGAAGAACAATAAGCACTATATACTTGGCATGAGAGCTTCTTGGTGAAAATAATTTTGGTTTTCATGAAATCATTGGAAAATAGTAGAAATCATTGGAAAACTAGATCTTACAGAGGAGTTGCTACAGCAATCAGAGAGATGGTGCCCCATCCCCACAAGTATTTATTCTGCTGCGTACTGAAGGTGGGTGTAAAACTACATAGAGACCTTTTTATACATATACAGTAACCCTCTTCAGTCTGGTTAAAACAGCAGGCCCTACATGGCATCTTGATAATTACATCACTGTTAAAATATCTCAACTGTTGTATATTGTAACAAGCTTCCTTTAGAAAAAGTATATTGCTTGTTCCCTCTTTTCTTTTTTTTGGTTTCCCACTTAATAAGGTTTGGTTGCCTTACATGAAATTATTCAAGTTACAAACTTTAAGTTATTAAAACAAGGAGCCATGAGTGTCAGGCAGAAAGTAGGGATTTCTGCCCCTCTCCCACATTTTCTGCCATTACTGTCCTTTGAAAAATGAGGTTTTATAAACATGAAATATAACTCTCTTAGACTTCTTTTTAAAGATATGGTTTCTAACTTTTAACTAAAGAGGCTGTTTATGGTTAAGAAACAGTAGTAGCTTAGAAGTTTTAAATGGAGGAAGGGGAGAGGCTGAACCTTTTCTGTACGAGGCTTGTCCACTACCCTTCCCAAAAGTGCTGCCCCACAGGTGCTTTTATAGTTGATTGAGAACAGGAACATGTACCCTCTTTGAGGATTGTCCAATCAGCAAAAATCTAATGCTTCTGCTAGCAAAAGAGCTCGAACACTTAAAATTTGCTTTTAATTTTAATGGTTATTTTTATTTGTGCATGCATTTTTCTTTTGCTGCTTTGTTCTTACGTGAAATGAAGTTTTAGTAATTCAACACCTTTTTATCTTTCACTTTCTTTCTCTCTGGCTCACTCCTCCTGCTTCTCTTTTCTTTCCATCATGCCTGCAGCCAGATAACACTTTCCTGCTGAGACATTTTTAAAGTCACTGCACAGCTCTAGCAAATGAGGGCTGTCATAGTTTTTGGATGAGAAAATCTACTGCAGTTCACGCAGATCTAGGAGTTGATAGTGGTTAATTGACAGCCAGAAGGACTTGGTCTCCTGGCAGAGTTAGAGGGAGGGTGAGCCCTGTGGGTTTCATTTGGGCAGAGATAAAACAGGTTTTTATTCCGTACTCATGGAGAGAGCATAATTAACCTTTTAGAAGTTTAAGGATGATCAAATTGCTATTCATTTTGCAAACGAGAAGAGAGAGTTCCCCTTCCTGCCAGCAAAATGCCAGTGCAGATTTCAAGGTCACTGGATGATCTCTTTGAGGAAAAAGAAAGCAGTAAACACACACACACACACACACAGAGCCACTCCTAAACCCATGGATTGAGAAATGTCACCACGAAAACATTCAGGAATGAAAAGGAACAAATGTTCTTTTCTATCAAGCTCCACAATAAAAATTGAAGCTAATGTTTGTCTCACATTCACATGGGCCTATTGGATTTTAATGGCACTACCCCTGTCAGAGAAAACAGATATATGACTCCAGCTGGTAACTCCTAAGCTCTGGTATGTTCTGATGTTTTTAGAGGATGGGGGAAGGGCTTTTTGAGGTCTAAGCATGTTTTAAAGATCGCATGTGTAACATTGCTATCATCTGAGAATGCCTGTTGTGTAAATAATAAACTCAAAAAATTTAAAAGGGATTCAAAAAATTCTAAAAAGGACTTAGCCAAGTCTATGCATGAAAAAGAGTGGTTTTCACTAGGTGTCCTTATAGTTGATGATGTTTGTTATGGGAATGACCTCACTTTACAGCTCTGTGCCCTGCCATATCACAAACAACACTTCATTCACTATTGCTCAGGAGACTGTTATGGCTCTTCTAAAAACAACAACAACAAACTTTATATTGTGTGATAATTTCAAATACACAGAAAAGCTGCAATAATAGTTCAAAGAACAAGTAATAGTACAAAGTGTACCCTTCATCCAGATTCAGGAGTTTCTGATAAAACATTTTTATCTCATTTACTTTAATATTCTCTCTATATATATATTTCCTATCTTCAGATAGATAGATATTAACTTTATATCAGATCAGATCAGATCAGTTGCTCAGTCGTGTCCAACTCTTTGCAACCCCATGAATTGCAGCACGCCAGGCCTGCCTGTGCATCACCAACTCCCGGAGGTCACTCAGACTCACGTCCATCGAGTCAGTGATGCCATCCAGCCATCTCACCCTCTGTTGTCCCCTTCTCATCCTGCCCTCAATCTCTTCCAGCATCAGGGTCTTTTCCAATGAGTCAGCTCTTTCCATCAGGTGGCCAAAGTATTGGAGTTTCAGCCTTAGCATAAGTCCTACCGATGAACACCCAGGACTGATCTCCTTTAGGATGGACTGGTTGGATCTCCTTGCAGTCCAAGGGACTCTCAAGAGTCTTCTCCAACACCACAGTTCAAAAGCATCAATTCTTCGGCGCTCAGCCTTCTTCACAGTCCAGCTCTTACATCCATACATGAACACAGGAAAGACCATAGCCTTGACTAGGTGAACCTTTGTTGGCAAAGTAATGTCTCTGCTGTTGAATATGTTATCTAGGTTGGTCATAACTTTCCTTCCAAGGAGTAAGCGTCTTTTAATTTCATGGCTGCAGTCACCATCTGTAGTGATTTTGGAGCCCAGAAAAATAAAGTCTGACACTGTTTCCACTGTTTCCCCATCTATTTCCCATGAAGATATAAAGAATATATATATATATATATTTGCTGCAAAATGAATATGGGTTAAAATGACACATAATACATACATATATATATAATGATTATATGATTTTTCTGAACCTTTTGAGAGTAATTTGCAGATACAGTGTCTCTTTATTCCTAAATAGTTCAGTGTGTATTTCCTAAGAGGGATATTCATTCACATAACAATGGTACAATGATCAAAAGAGGAAGTTAAACACTGATACAGTACTATTATCTAAACTACAGATCTTTACTCAAATATTGCCAATGGTCCTAAAGATGTCCTTTAGAGTAATTTTGTCTCTGGTTCAGAAACCAATGTAGGATCTTGCATTTCATTTAGCTTTTATGACTTTTATTCTACCCTATTCTGAAATGTGTCCTTAACTTTTCTTCATCTTGATGATATTGTTTTGAAGAGCATAGTTCATTTATTTTGTTGAATATCACTCAGTTTGATTTGATGCTCCATCACAGATTCAGGATGTCTATCTATCCATCTGTCTTTGGCGGGGGTGCGGGGCTGGTGGTGGTGGTGGCAGGAAATACAAGGCAAATGATAAGTGGAAGGCTGAACGCTGAAGAATTGATGCTTTTGAACTGTGGTGTTGGAAAAGACTCTTTTAGAGTCCCTTGGACTGCAAGGAGATCCAACCTGTCCATTTGAAGGAGATCAGCCCTGGGATTTCTTTGGAAGGAATGATGCTAAAGCTGAAACTCCTGTACTTTGGTCACCTCATGCGAAGAGTTGACTCATTGGAAAAGACTCTGATGCTGGGAGGGATTGAGGGCAGGAGGAGAAGGGGACGACAGAGGATGAGATGGCTGGATGGCATCGCTGACTCGATGGACGTGAGTCTGAGTGAACTCTGGGAATTGATGATGGACAAGGAGGCCTGGCGTGCTGAAATTCATGGGATCGCAAAGAGTCGGACACGACTGAGCGACTGAACTGTGTTCTTGTGTACTTTTTCAATGATGCTGCTAATCTCACTGTTACTGTTGCTAAATTGGATAGGTGTGGCACCCACCAGAGTTCTCCACTGTTAAACTGCTATTTTACCTTTTACAATTTTTTAGCGAATTTTGGGGAGAGTCTCCTTTTCTTTGTTGGCTTTGCCCTAAGATAGATGCAGTTGAATGGCAAGCTGCTAGAAGCTATTCTCACATATTTTAAAAGGAAGCTAGATAAGATTTCTTAAATGGTTTAAACTAAACATATTTGATTTTTTTTTTTCCTTACTCTGTGGTATATAGTCTTGCATATAATCAAGCAGTGCCCTTCCCTTCTACCAACTTAACTCAAGATTATTATTTGTTGACAAAATAATCTAGGAACTCCCTGCCCACCATTTCTGTTAGGGAAGGGTGACAGGGACATAAAGAACTATTACCTTCATGGGGAAGAGGCATGAGAGAAGGATGCGGAGAGCACATACATTCTGAAAGCATAATAATGACAGTTTACAAAGCTTTCTTAACAAATCTCAAGTACACACACCCTCTTTGGCCCTTTGAACATGTAAGGGTCCTAAGGCATTTGTTTCTCCCCTCACAGTTACTCCAACTTCCTGTCATTGTTCACCATTTCAGTGGGAACAGCAGCATCTTCCTGCAGGAAATAAACTCAACTAAGCTGACACAAAGTTTATCAGTTTCCTCAAATTGTCTTAGTCATATTCATTGTGGAGAGCATGAGAGCATTTCAGAAAGTAAATATTATTATGTAGATGTTGAAAGAAGAAAAAGTAACGCCCAAAGAGGACACGCTTGGATACATGATTGACATGGTCTGTAGCTCAAACCCAGGGGTAAGGACGAACGACTTGTTCTGGAGTGGAGAGCCAAGAGAAGTTTCTCCAGCAGGTCCTCACAAAGACCCTCTGTAGCGTGTAGTGAAGTAAATAATGTCCTTGACAACATCCTTACAGGAAAGCAGCAAATGAGCTGCGGGGGTGTTTCTCATAAGGCCTCTCAAAGTGGCTGACTGCCTTATGCCGAGCACAGGGGATAAAAAGAGATCAGTCAGCTGGTGACAATGCTCTCTGTGGCCTGGTTTATTCCAAGGTTAACTTGGGGAGTATCTAAAGCAGTATTTCCAAATGTCCTCTTTTTATCTCTCTCAGCCATATCCTCAGATCTGTCAGATGGGAATTATAAAGTTGCCTCACTGATTGCAGTCAAGGTTGAATGAGGTAAACTGATGGGATGGATGCACTGCAGAGCCAGTTATAGTGTGAGAAGAAGTGAACAAATGGAAGTTGTTAGCATTTTTGTTTTTCAGGAAACAAAAAGGAATGAATGGATAATCAAGGTTCCAAATAAGGAATGTCCACAATAACATAGCTGGAAAAATTTTTAAGCAGTTTTAGACCTATGCCATTAGAAATGATCTTTGTAAGTTCTAGTGAATGTCTGGTTTTACGTAATTTATCTTTCCTGTAAACCAGGAAAAGCAGGATATAAAATATGTCCCTAAGTGACTTAGTAGGTTTGCTATGTAGGGTTGTTAGCTATGACCCCAGTTATCTTCCGACTTGGGTGCAGGAAAAGCGCACAGTTTCAGGGACTCTTGAAGTGTGGAATTGCAACCTGCAGCATCAGCACCATCTGGGTACTTGTTAGAAATGTGAATTCTCAGCCCCAAGCTTCATCTACTAAATGAGAAACTCTGGGAGTGGGACCCAGCAATCTGTGTTTTAACAAGCCCTGAAGGTGATTCTGATGCTGGCTCAAGTTTGAGAATCACTGTATGTGTGTCGTAATTAAATAAGAGGGCGAATCATTAAGGCCCTTCCCAGGATATGACTGCCCCACCTCAAAAAAAACAAACATTTTCATATAGAAGGATGCCTATTTTTTATTGTCTACGGAGAAGGAGAAAGTAGAACATCGATTTTATGGTTTATGTGACATCATATTAAAGTATATTATTAAGGTCAAAGTTAATATGAAAGGGGATTGAACTATATTCATCTCTAATTTAACCCAATGGGAAAGTTTAAATTTGACCAACCCTGTACCTCTTGACTCTAATAGTGGCTTAGCCTAGAACTAGTTTCTATTCAGAGTTAAAGGCTGTGGGACAATCAATGAATGTTACAAATGATGCTATGAAAAGAGCCTTATTGTACATTAAACCAGTACTACTGACTTTCTTCTGTTGCATAAGGCAAACAATGCCGAGATACAGAGTATGTGCTCACAGGAGCAGAGGGAAGTTAGAGGGTGAGTTGTGTGTACTTCTGGCGTTTGAGCTGGAACTGGGCTCCTTTCTCTTTTAATAAGCAAAACATATTGAAATGCAGTGATGGGTGTGATGAGGTATGGGAAAATTCATAAATGCCATCTCATTTCCATTTTTATTAATTGCTTCCTCTGTAACCTTTGGTACTTTACAAGAGTAACAAATTTCTAATGGCACCCACATAACCAATCTGACTTTTTAGAACTGTACCAGTGCATTAAGCAGTATGTGGGCAAAATGCATTCTGAGCAGTAACATTCAGACCCAATTCTTAGCGAACCAGGCTTATTAAGTTTTTTTTTTTTTTAAATAGGCTGCTTGTTCTTGAACTGCATACTCAGACTGCATCACTGGAGGTGATTTAGAATTCAGATTCCCAGGTAGAGTTAAGGAAGGAAAATGAACATTTTTTTCTCCTGTGAAGTAAATATTTAAAAGGAAGAGAAAGCTAACCAGAAAAAAGAAAAAAAGAGAAAAAAAGGAAGGGGGGAGATTTTCAATTTTTGCAGTGATGCAATCATTTGGTCACACTGAGGGACGTGACCTGGCTTCACTATTGCCCTTAAAGCCTTGGCCAGACTGCCTGGACTCAAGGACAAAAACCCAGAAGGCAATTACCATGTAGACCAGGATAGCTTGTCAGGTACATGTTTTGAAGACAGATCTTTAGCCATAATCTTGTGCAATATGGCGGTGGGGGGGGGGGGGGGGGGAATGTGGGGAACTTTGTAAATATAATTGCTTTTCAGTTTAGGATAAATGTTCAATAGTAAATTTTAGAAAAAAACAGATTACATTTAATTCTAAAATTGGCTCATTTTGGCTAAGTGTCATATCCGTGTCAAAAAGGAAGAATGAATGCATTGATGTCTTCAAACTTGTAGCAGGCTTTTAGGTTTTCCATTTTTAAAAACTTATTTAGTTTTTACAATATGAAAATTATAGACAGGGTGACATTTAAACCTTTGCTTTTCATAGCATTTCACACTTACACCATTTTAAAAGACAGCTATTAACATTTACAAAAATCTTTCAGAAACCAAATGTTCTAACATGCAGAATTCCAATTATACTGTGTAAGAGGGTTATCAACCATTCTTCTACAAGAATACTTTGAAGTGTCTGGTATTAAACCAAGAGCTAAAATGTCAGTTGCACATAGACAATAAATTAGGGTTTATAAAATCTTATAAGATTTATTTAATATTACAATTTTGACCTTTACGATGTCCTCACCATAGCTTACTTAAGTTTCTTTCTCTCTTCCCATCCTCCACCAACGCCCCCCCACCCTCCCCCGCCCGCCACCCCTGTAATTTTACTTGAATGTTAAACAAAGCCTGTGTGGCAAGTTATACAAAGTGATATAACCCATTCACGCTCTGGGTGAACGCTCCCCAAGCCTCCCCAGACCGTCTTGCTTGGGGTGAAGGAATCCACGAAGCATTGTCCAGTCCCTTACAGAGAACACTTGTGGGGTTATCAGTGGAATGCTAACCTCTTCTTGGAATGCTAACAGAATACAGCCTGTTCCTGGAGCAGGAAGGCCATCTACCTCCTTTAGGACCGACTTTTGAAGACAAGCCTAGAGATGTAAGGACCAGTCTCAGACTCCTTAACTATTGCACAAGAGAGATAAAAGAAGATGGTATTCACATTTATTATGTTTATAACCTGGGATGAGATTTGCTGAAATTTCCAGAAAAATGATCAAAAGAAATTTTGATCATTCCCACTGAGTTGAGGAAGACTCAGGGCATTTCCCTTGAAGAATGAGATTCAGACCAGGCACCATCTCTTAGACATCTTGTGGGAGGCTCCTGCAAACAAATTGTTCTCCCCATTGGGCGCTTTTCCCAGAAATGTGGGAAATGTGGAGGGGAGAGAGGAAATATGAGAATAGAGAAATGAATAGTCCATCATCTTGGTCTTCCCCAGCTGTTGGCAACATCAAGGAATGCTCCTTCTCTTCCACATGTTGGAAAGCAGCTAGAACCACTGTAGTTTTTAGGAACACTCTCTCAACCTCTGCTGCTGCTGCTGCTGCTGCTAAGTCGCTTCAGTCATGTCCGACTCTGTGCAACCCCATAGACAGCAGCCCACCAGGCTCTGCCATCCCTGGGATTCTCCAGGCAAGAACACTGGAGTGGGTTGCCATTTCCTTCTCCATTGCGTGAAAGTGAAAAGTGAAAGTGAAGTCGCTCAGTCGCGGCTGACTTGTAGCGACCCCATGGACTGCAGCCTACCAGGCTCCTCCATCCATGGGATTTTGTAGGCAAGAGTACTGGAGTGGCTTGCCATTGCCTTCTCTGTCTCAACCTCTAAATACATCTTAATAACACCAGCCAACTGTTATATAGCATTTCTGTATACCAGACTTCATTTTGAGCCCTTTACATATTCACGACTCACAAGGACTCGAGGATTTTCTGATGAGTAACCAAGACATGGCAAGCTTTAAGTAATTTGCTCAGGGTCAGACAGCTTGGAGATGGTGGAGCCATGATTTGTACCCAGGCAGTCTAGCTTTAAGTATCCCAAGGGTCTTTCTGAGAACCACTATGTCCAGGTGGGTTAAGAAAACTCCACCAGCCTATGAATGCTCTTATGGTTTTTAGCAACAATCTGTAAAAGTTACAAATGACCTGAAATAAGGTCATAGACTTGAGCCTTTATAGAACTCATTTTGTCACCTGCTTTTGAAAGCAGCTTTGCCCTGGAGCCAAAAGCAACAAGCAGAATCTAATCGTGAGGAACTGCTTAAGTAAGTGGTCCTCTTCAGCCAACTGCCAAGTCAGAAGCCTGTGAACAACTTGCAGCTGATGCACCACTGACACTTTTCATTTGGGGCAGATATGACTTTTTTTCTATATTTTTGTTAAACAACATATTGTGACATATTGCATGAGCACATTTCCGAATGCTAGCTTCTGAGATAGATCTATGTAAAAACTAGATCAGTATTCATGAACCCATAGAAGGGTATCTTGCTCTGCTAGACTACATTTTATGATTGTAGTACAAATCAAATTCCATTCCAGTGGAATAGATTCAAAGATTTCTTACTTTCACCTGACAGCCCACTTACTTTGAGCAATATTCCATACAACAAAATTCTAACATAACCATAGAACGGGGTCATTTTCTTGGAGTTCACTGAAAGGGATTTGGCATGCTTAATATTGGCACTGTAAACAGCCCTCCATGTATATTGATATGTATCTACAGTGGTTTTAACCCTTTATACACTTCTACTGTGTCTTCTATGCACTTAAGACATGGGGAACAAATATTCTACGTCTGAATAGGCAAGCTTTATGAAAAGGAATTATTTGCCTATTTCCATTTCATATCAAGTAGATATTCTTTTTTTTTCCTCTGTGGTAACTCCTGATAAAATGGAAACAACTGGGACTCTTTTACTGCCACCTGACATGATGCGTCTTTTTTTCCAAGAAATTGCAAGAGATTGCACAAGGCCTTTGTTATTTTGTTTGTACTTAACTTTCAAAACATTGACCTTTGTACTTGGCAAGTGGCCCCTTTAAAGTAAATTCTATCATCTACTAGAAATTTACCTCTAATGTTAAGCACCAACCTAGGATCATAGAAATAACAGTCATTCATCTACATTTGGTGTTTAGTTTCAAGATTCCATTTACAAAAAAAGAAATGGTGGCTGTTAAAATTGGTCTTGAAAAAAATTAAATCAGTCTTAATACAGATATAAATAGAAACACAGTTAAAGACTTTATTTACTTCATTAATGAGGAAGTAAATGAGCTATTTCAATCAGTTCAAGGAAGATTTTTTTTTTTTAAGGCTACATTTTTTAAGTCAGAAACGTTGACATGAACACACAAATCAGGCAAAACTGGCCTCGTTCACATAGGGAATAAAGTCAGTTGAACTTCCACAGGGCAGAATTTATTCATCTGCCGGCAAGTATTATTTTGCACTGCTATCAGCTGTGTACAAATGAGAGTTGTAAAAAAGCTCAAAGACAATGAAAGACTAGAAGCAGATAACCTGGAAGGTGTGATCTAGAGAATGCATTTTCCATGGAGATATACTTTTTCCTTTACTAAACTCTCTGTGAAAAACCAAGAAGGGAATCAGAAACAGACTCCTGTTTGCCTACCATCTGAGCAGTTATAAATCTCCTCGTTCAGCCCCACATTGCCGCAGTACTTTTCACCTGTATAGATGCAAAAACTGCTTACCTTGTCTCCTCTTCCAGACTTTTCTTTCTCCAGTTTGTGCTATACACTGCTGACAGATTGATCTTCTTAGAGCACTTTTGTCATTGCCACAATCCCCTTAAAACTTATAAAAGGTTTCCTGCTGCCTGCAGATAAAATTGGAAAGTTCTAACCCAGTCCCCCAGGATTTAGTTCTCTATCAGTCAGGGTTCCGCATTGTAAGTTATAGAAACGGACTCTGGTTGATTTAACCAAAAAAGGAATTTCTAAAAAAGGACACTGGGCAGCTCACAGAATCGCTAAGTTAGGGCTAGAGAACCAGACTCAGACGTTCATACTGAAAGAGCATATTCTCAAAATCATGCTGAGGAACAGTTTGGATAAGGACATCACTGCTGTTGCTACCAAAAGCTAGAAGAGCAGTTCCCACCACTGATGTTGCCATGGGCACTAGCTTCTGCTACAGCCACCACCCTACTGTTGCCCCAAACACAAAACTGTGCAGCTATCACCAATGCCACTGTAGATTTGTTCCTGTTTCTGCTACTTATATTACAACCTACCTATTCAAAAAACAGCGGGGTGGGTGGAACTTAAGTCACAGGCCCACGCCCTAGCTGCAAGGCATGCTGGGAAAGAACAGTTGGCAAACTGGCCATCTTTAATGGTAGGTGGATCTGCCTCCTTCTGTGATTCAAAAGTGGTGGATTTCATAAAGGAAACTGAGGAATCCTCAAAAGAAAAGGAGTTGGGGTTAGATTCAAGGTAAAGGATAACTATTCACTATAGGTTTCCTCTGTCTTCTCAATCGATTCTGCTACTAATACTCCTATATCCTACATGCCAACAAAACCCAACAACACATCATCTAATCACTGCCTCATTTAGCAAGCATTTGATGATACCTATATGCTCAGCACTGTGCTGCGTAATGAAAATAGAGAAACAGTAGTTATTTCAAAGAGATTATATAGTCCAGGCAGGGGCACATATGGGTAAACAGGCAATGACAATCTTATGCTGTGAGACAGATAAACTCAAGATGCTTTGGGACTGTCCATGCAAGAGAAATTATTCTGGAGGGAAAAAAATCATCCTTCAGTGAAGACCAAGTCAGGACAAGTGGTCCTGCTTGTGCCTTTGTGCTTCTTCTGCTCATCCACAAAACTGCCCTACTGACTCTTCTAGATGCCATAGCACTACATAGGACTGGCTACCAGCATGTTCACCAGGACCCTCAGCTTTTCCATCTTGTAAGTTACCTTCAGAATCTGCCCTGAGCATGCTCCAGCAGCATGGAAGGAACTCAGCCCTAGTCCTCTCTTGTGGCTCTGTGGAGGTAATCATTTTCCTACTCACAACCTTCTCCACTATCTGGGCCTCTACTTTTCAGCTGCCCTGTGGCAGCTCAGTTTATTCAGAAAGAAGTCGCCCATCCTCATTAGCTTGATCATCAAAGCTCTGCTCAGGCAGGTTGCAGAATGGCGTTGACCTGCCCCTGACCTCTAAAGTCCCCTTGTGATGTTCCGTCTTTCCGCCTGCCTCTTGACACACGGATATTTTTGCCTACCTCTGGATTAGTGGATGACTTTCATGGATCCTAGTTAAGACAGTTTTAATGCTCTCTTCATCCAAGGAGCTGCTGTGATTTTAACTAATTTTTCTGAACATGATAAAAAAGTTGCAGGGGGAGGGGTTGGTGGGAGTAGGGTGTGATATTTCAAATTCTTGGAGCACAGTTTCAGAACACCTAAACTACATTGAGTGTCATGGGCCAGCTTGACAATTGGGTACAGGCCTGGAAAAACTGGTTCTCAGCTCACAGCCATATCTTACTGCACTTTTTTCACCGTTCCTGAACTTTGCCGCCAGTGAGAAATCCAAAAAAAAGTCAACCGGCTGTTTAAACTCTGTTATTATGAAATTTGTGTCGTATGTCCCATAACACTGCTGCCCTGTATTAGCCTTTCGCATCTATTTCCCTTATAGGGAGTTGGTCCTCAGAGAACAGGGCCTCTGACTCATTTTGGTAAGACTCAAAATCTCTATCAAACTGCCTTGAGCTCCAGGAACAGATGTCAAATATATGAATAACTGAATAAATGGTTTTCTTACTAATAAAGAAGTTGGCAGCATACATTTCATGGGATGATTTGACCTACTTAATATTTTCAAACAACCTGCAGTATCTTCACAACCAGTAACTGGTCTGACTCACATCCGAGGGCTACAGTGAATGCCAGTTCTGGGCCTTGGCCCAGGGGTTTGCTGGCTTATTGGCTTTCTGAGCAGGTGAGGAGTGAAATGTGCTGGTGATGAGTGATGGGGTTGGAAAGAGTGCATAGTATTCTATTCCTTCCCTTCTTTGCATTCACGAAACTAGGTGACCTCCTAGGAAATCAACAAAGGAAATGACTTCAGAGCAGCTAGTCCTTGAAACCACGTTCTTTTTGTGTAGATCTTTATAAAGTGATTGTTTCTCTGTTTGCCAGTCCCTTACATTTAAAATATTTAGTGTCTTTTACATATTCAGATGCATAGAGCAGGCACATTAGACATTGTTAGCTCTCTGCTTGAATTATTTTGGAGAAGGTACCATGTTCTGCTGATTCAGCCTTTGTGCTATTGACTCAGGCATCAGCCTTTCTTCCCCTTCCCACTGCCTCCATCCCAGCTGAGGCTTTATGAGATCTCATCTGGAGGTGCAGTATCCTTCCAGCTGTTCACCCTGCTGTTTACTCATCCTACTGTTGATCTATTGCATGAGTTTAGATGTCACTAAATATATCGCGGGAGGCCTAAAGTTCTGTTTATTTGCTCATACACTCCATTGCTCAAAAATTCCTCTGTCATGTTTACAATATGAATGAAACACCTTTGTGATGGGGAGGGCCCATCTGCACAACTGTAATAGTGGTTGTGTAGCCAGACTCTAAAATGGCCCTGGATGACCCCCAATTTCTGATATCCACAGCCCTGTGCAGTCCTGCTCACATGGCAGGAGGGTTGGGCTGTGTGGCCAATAGAATATGGTGGAAGTGATGATAGTCATTTCCAAGATTAAGGTACAAAAGGCACCAGAGCTTCTGCTCTGTGCCTCTCATTATTCTTGGGGAAACCAGCTGCCATGGAGAGGCCCCCATGGAGGGGAGCGAGACTGACAGCCACGTGAGCTGAGAAATGGAGCCTCTGGCCCCAGATAAGTCTTAGGTGAATACAGCCCAGACTCAGTGACTGCAGCCTCATTAGAGACTCTGAGCCTGAATCACCCAGCTTAGCTGCATTGGAATTCCTGACCTATAGAAGCTGTGATGTAGCAATTATTTTTTGCCTGAAGCCCTTAAATTTTGGGTAATTTGTTATGCAACAAAAGATGACTGATACTAAGTAGTCCAGATGCTCTTTTCCATCTCTTTTCCCATTCTCCTTATACCTTAATATATATTAAGCTTTAGGCAAACTGAACAGATCTTCTCTCCCCAAACAGAACCAGATAATACAGATTTTTACATCCACAGCTTATTCTCGAGATGCTCTTCCAGCCAAACTACCCTTCCCTGGTATCTCCACTTGCTGATGTCCTCCTCATGTTCATTAAGATGTAGTTCATGTCACATCTCCTTCTTAAAGCCTCTCTGATCACGTCGGCTGAATGGAGAGTTCTCGCTCCTTTCAAACTACAGAACAACTTTTGTTTTTTTTGCATCATTTAGCTCTTGGTGTCTTACGTTTTCATCTGAATATATCTTTCTTGCCATATGAATTGAGTTCATATGAGTTCATATGTGTGCCGTATGAACACAGAGTAGGGAATGTATAGATATCTGTCCAATGAACAAATTACTCCTAATACATAAAAACAAATCTGGTTAGTCTGTTTTTAGTCATTTTCACTTCATCAAAGTCTCCTTGTCTGTGCTGAGCATAGGAGACATTTAACCTTCACCACAATGACCAGGTTAGCTTTTTCTATTTCAGAGAGACAGGTCTCTGGGAGATGAAGTTTTCAAAGGCAACACTGTTACCAGGACAATAGTGGTTTCCACTGTTCTGTGATTTCCACTGTCAGCCTAAATGAGCAGGAGTTCTTACAAATGACTCTATCTGTCTGATCCACAAACAACCTCAAAAACACAGAACTTTGATACTGTGCTTTTAACTTAGGCTTCAGTTGTTCAAGCTACTTGAAAATCTAAATAGATGTCCTTATGCAGGACATTCCATCCATTTCTTTACATCATTTATTAATAAGTACGGTGCTAATGCTGCAGAACGATGACACAAACATGCAAATGAATTTGCTTTGCTGCTGGCCCTAGCACTGTTTTCTACATGAAAACAACCATGTTCAATTTTTTTGTCCCCTTTGATTGTGAAATTAAGGTACATTTTTATTTTATGGCTCTGCAGAAATAGAACTACTGAAGCAAATAGGAAGCAGGTTCAAGAAAAGGAAATCAAACAGAGAATATAGGTTGGGTATCACTGAAGAATGTTTATATCAGACATCCTCTGTGTTTATATCAGACTTCCAAGGCTCAAAGGGCAACATGTATGAGATCTGTTCTTATGTGGGAAATCTGGTTGCCCAGACTTTTAGAGAAGTAAGTATAAGATGACTCTAGAAAATTTAAGGCCTTAAGGTAGAGAGAAGGAATGGAGAACGGGAATAGCAAACTCTAGTTAATATGTAAAGGAGAAAATGGGATCTTATGGTAGAAATTAAAAAATTTTCCAATTGATTTGTCACTTAAGTGAACCAAATTCTTAAACTTAAAAAATAAACAGGCTTAAGAGAATGAGAAGACAAGCTAGAGACTGGATGAAAATATCTGCAGAAGAGATACCTAATAAATGACTGTTATCTCCAAAACACACCAAAAAAACACTTAAAACTCAGAAATAAGAAAATGAGCAACCAGTTTAAAAAATGGGCCAAAGGCCTGAACAAATACCTCACCAAAGCAAGAACACAGATGGCAAATAAACATATGAGGTGAAGTGCAACATCATATCGGGGAAGGCAATGGCACCCCACCCCAGTACTTTTGCCTGGAAAATCCCATGGACAGAGGAGCCTGGTAGGCTCCAGTCCATGGGGTCACTAAGAGTCAGACATGACTAAGCGACTTCACTTTCACTTTTCACTTTCATGCATTGGAGAAGGAAATGGCAACCCACTCCAGTGTTCTTGCCTGGAGAATCCCAGGGACGGGGAAGCCTGGTGGGCTACCGTCTCTGGGGTCGCACAGAGTCGGACACGACTGAAGCGACTTAGCAGCAGCAGCAGCAACATCATATGCTATCAGGAAACTGCAAATTAAAATAATGGGATCCACTCTACACTATTAGAATGATCAGACTACATTGGTAACTGACAATACCAAAATGCCAATGGGAATGGGAGCAACGTGAACTCTCATTTATTGCTACCAGGAAAACTAAACAGCATGGCTACTTTGAAAGATAGTGTCCTAGTCAATGTGGGCTGCTATAACAAGGTATAATAGACTGGGTGGTTTATAAACAGAAATTTATTTCTCATAGTTCTCGAGGTTGGAAGTCCCATAACAGGGTGCCAGCTTGGTTAGGTTCCGGTGAGAACCCTCTTCTGGACTGCAAACTGTCAACTTAGTGTATCCTCAAATGCAAAGAACAGAGAGGGGAAGCAAGCTCTCTCATAAACAGTTCTTAGGAGAGCACTAATCCCATTCTTGAGAGTTCCATCTATAGACATCTAGTCCTTATTACCTCCCAGAGGCCACCCGCAACCCCCCCCCCCCCGTGCCCCTGCCCCCTACCCCCTGCAATGCCATCACAGAGGGGAACAGGGTACAGATAGGGTTTCAACGTGTGAATTTGGGGAGGATACAATCATCTCGTCCATGACTGAGTTTGGCGGTTTCTTACACATTTAAACATCTTACCACACAATCCAGTAATAATGATGATGTGATTTGGTACATGCTATCTCAAAGTATAGCACCTTGGCATAATCAATATTTCAAGCTGAAGGAATTTGAGAAATGGCAAGTGTAGGAAGGACTTTCTGATCTTCCCCTGAGGCAGGTCATAAAACCCTCTCGTGAGAGGTGCCCTCCCTATATTGGGAGGAAAGGAGTATCCTTATCACTAAAGATGGAAGGACATAGAGGAGAATCTGAAGGAATAGGCCATGTAAATTTCCCTAGTTTACTACATTTGCCCTATTATATCTATCTACAAGTTTCCATTCTTCCTCAAAACTAACATACAAACAGTCAAGTTTAACCATTTTGGAGGGGTCTTCATTTCCTTATGAAGGCTCCTATGCCACATAAAATTTTATCTTAAAGAAATTTGTAAGCTTTTCTCCTGTTAATCTGTCTTATGACACTTAATTTTAGGCCCAGCCAGGGACCCTAATTAAACGACGCTTACTTCTTGGAAGGAAAGTTATGATCAACCTAGATAGCATATTCAAAGCAGAGACATTACTCTGCCAACAAAGGTCCGTCTAGTCAAGGCTATGGTTTTTCTAGTGGTCATGTATGGATGTGAGAGTTGGACTGTGAAGAAAGCTGAGCACCAAAGAATTGATGTTTCTGAAGTGTGGTGTTGGAGAAGACTCTTGAGAGTCCCTTGGACTGCAAGGAGATCCAACCAGTCCATCCTAAAGGAAATCAGTCCTGGATGTTCACTGGAAGGACTGATGCTGAAGCTGAAACTCCAATACTTTGGCCACCTGATGTGAAGAGTTGACTCATTGGAAAAGACCCTGATGCTGGGAGGGATTGGGGGCAAGAGGAGAAGGGGACGACAGAGGATGAGATGGCTGGATGGCATCACTGACTTGACAGACATGAGTTTGAGTGAACTCCGGGAGTTGTTGATGGACAGGGAGGCCTGGTGTGCTGCGATTCATGGGGTCACAAAGAATTGGACACGACTGAGTGACTGAACTGAACTGAACTGATATGAGGTTCCTAGACTCTTGAGAGTCCCTTGAACTGCAAGGTGATCCAACCAGTCTATCCTAAAGGAAATCAGTCCTGAAGGTTCATTGCAAGGACTGATGTTAAAGCTGAAACTCCAGTACTTTGGCCACCTGATATGAAGAACTGACTCATTTGAAAAGACACTGATGCTGGAAAAGATTGAAGGCGAGAGGAGAAGAGGATGACAGAGGATGAGATGGTTGGATGGCATCACTGATTCAATGGACATGAGTTTGAGTGAGCTCTGGGAGTTGGTGATGGACAGGGAGGCCTGGCGTGCTGCAGTTTGTGGGGTCACAAAGAGTCAGACACGACTGAGCAATTGAACTGAACTGAACTGAGGGACCCTAAGAGCATTGAGAAAACTTTCCTGCCCTATAGAATTACTTGGTATTTCCCTAAAGGAACTAAAAATTTATATCCACACAGAAACTGGCACACAGATGTTTATATAGCAGATTTATTCAAAACTATCAAAGCTCAGAAGCAACCGAGACATCCTTCAGTAGGTGAATGGATACATTATGGTACATTCAGACAATAGAATATTACTCAGCATTCAAAAGAAATAAGCTATCAAGCCATGAAAAGACATGGAGTAAACTTGAAAGCATTTTACTAAAGTGAAAGAAGTTAAGCTGAGAAGGCTACACGCTGTACAATTACAACCATATCACATTCTAGAAAAGGCAAAATTATGGAGGCAGTAAAAAGATAACTGTTTTCCAGGGATTAGGGGAGAGAGATAAATAAGGAGAGCACAGAGGATTTTGAAGGCAGTGAAACTATCCAATATGATACTATAATGGTGGATACATGTCAATATATTTGTCAAAACTCATGAATATACAAAACCAAGAAGGAAAAATAATGCAAATTATGGACTTTGAATGCTAATGATGTGTCAGTGTAGGTTAACCAATTGTAACACATGTACTCCTCTGGTGTGAGGTATCAATAATGGGAGAGATTGTGTATGTCAGTGGACAGGCAGTATATGGGAACTCTGTACTTTCCACTCAATTTTAATATGGACCTAGGAGTGCTCCCCAAAATAAAGTCTATTAAAAAAGAGAGACAAATAACTCACCAGAAAATGCCATGAAGAACTTAATTTATCATTAAATTTAAAATTATTTGAATTTTTAAAAAGTTAACTTTACCTCTATAATTTTAAATTTATGATGTTGTCTTGAACACTGGAATATATTCTTATATATTTTGTTATATAACCTGATTCTATTAAATAGACATTTTCCAATAAGTTGTGTAACTATTGAATATTTGTAAATACTCTATTTTTCTTACATTTGTGAAATGATACTTCAAACATTTTTATTGCATTGTAAAATATCTCTTTATATCTCATGTAACACTTGAATCAGATCAGATCAGATCAGTCGATCAGTCGTGTCCGACTCTTTGAGACCCCATGAACCGCAGCACGCCAGGCCTCCCTGTCCATCACCAGCTCCCGGAGGTCACTCAGACTCACATCCATCGAGTCAGTGATGCCATCCAGCCATCTCATCCTCTGTCGTCCCCTTCTCCTCCTGCCCTCAATCCCTCCCAGCATCAGAGTCTTCTCCAATGAGTCAACTATTCGCATGAGGTGGCCAAAATACTGGAGTTTCAGCTTTAGCATCATTCCTTCTAAAGAAATTCCAGGATTGATCTCCTTCAGAATGGACTGGTTGGATCTTCTTGCAGTCCAAGGGACTCTCAAGAGTCTTCTCCAACACCACAGTTCAAAAGCATCAATTCTTTGGCGCTCAGCCTTCTTCACAGTCCAGCTCTCACATCCATACATGACCACAGGAAAGACCATAGCCTTGACTAGGCGAACCTTTGTTGGTAAAGTAATGTCTCTGCTTTTGAATATGCTATCTAGGTTGGTCATAACTTTCCTTCCAAGGAGCAAGCGTCTTTTAATTTCATGGCTGCAGTCACCATCTGCAGTGATTTTGGAGCCCAGAAAAACAAAGTCTGACACTGTTTCCACTGTTTCCCCATCTATTTCCCATGCAGTGATGGGACCAGATGCCATGATCTTCGTTTTCTGAATGTTGAGCTTTAAGCCAACCTTTTCACTCTCCACTTTCACTTTCATCAAGAGGCTTTTTAGCCCCTCTTCACTTTCTGCCATAAGAGTCGTGTCATCTGCATATCTGAGGTTATTGATATTTCTCCCAGCAATCTTGATTCCAGCTTGTGTTTCTTCCAGTCCAGCATTTCTCATGATGTACTCTGCATATAAGTTAAATAAACATGGTGACAGTATGCAGCCTTGATGTACTCCTTTTCCTATTTGGAACCAGTCTGTTGTTCCATGACCAGTTCTAACTGTTGCTTCCTGACCTGCATACAGATTTCTTAAGAGGCAGATCAGGTGGTCTGGTATTCCCATCTCTTTCAGAATTTTCCATAGTTTATTGTGATCCACACAGTCAAAGGCTTTGGCATAGTCAATAAAGCAGAAATAGATGTTTTTCTGGAACTCTCTTGCTTTTTCCATGATCCAGCGGATGTTGGCAATTTGATCTCTGGTTCCTCTTTCTAAAACCAGCTTGAACATCAGGAAGTTCACGGTTCACATATTGCTGAAGCCTGGCTTGGAGAATTTTGAGCATTACTTTACTAGCGTGTGAGATGAGTGCAATTGTGCGGTAGTTTGAGCACTCCTTGGCATTGCCTTTCTTTGGGATTGGGATGAAAACTGACCTTTTCCAATCTTGTGGCCACTGCTGAGTTTTCCAAATTTGCTGGCATATTGAGTGTAGCACTTTCACAGCATCATCATTCAGGACTTGGAATAGCTCCACTGGAATTCCATCACCTCCACTAGCTTTGTTCCTAGTGATGCTTTCTAAGGCCCATTTGACTTCACATTCCAAGATGTCTGGCTCTAGGTCAGTGATCACATCATCATGATTATCTAGGTCTTGAAGCTCTTTTTTATACAGTTCTTCTGTGTATTCTTGCCACCTCTTCTTAATATCTTCTGCTTCTGTTAGGTCCATACCATCTCTGTCCTTTATTGAGCCCATCTTTGCATGAAATGTTCCTTTGGTATCTCTGATTTTCTTGAAGAGATCCCTAGTCTTTCCCATTCTGTTGTTTTCCTCTATTTCTTTGCATTGATCACTGAAGAAGGCTTTCTTATCTCTTCTTGCTATTCTTTGGAACTCTGCATTCAGATGTTTATATCTTTCCTTTTCTCCTTTGCTTTTTGCTTCTCTTCTTTTCACAGCTATTTGTAAGGCCTCCCCAGACAGCCATTTGGCTTTTTTGCATTTCTTTTCCATGGGGATGGTCTTGATCCCTGTCTCCTGTATAATGTCACGAACCTCATTCCATAGTTCATCAGGCACTCTATCTATCAGATCTAGGCCCTTAAATCTATTTCTCACTTCCACTGTATAATCATAAGGGATTTGATTTAGGTCATACCTGAATGGTCTAGTAATTTTCTCTACTTTCTTCAATTTCAGTCTGAATTTGGCAATAAGGAGTTCATGGTCCGAGCCACAGTCAGCTCCTGGTCTTGTTTTTGCTGATTGTATAGAGCTTCTCCATCTTTGGCTGCAAAGAATATAATCGATCTGATTTCGGTGTTGACCATCTGGTGATGTCCATGTATAGAGTCTTCTCTTGTGTTGTTGGAAGAGGGTATTTGCTATGACCAGTGCATTTTCTTGGCAAAACTCTATTAGTCTTTGCCCTGCTTCATTCCGTATTCCAAGGCCAAATTTGCCTGTTACTCCAGGTGTTTCTTGACTTCCTACTTTTGCATTCCAGTCCCCTAGAATGAAAAGGACATCTTTTTTGGGTGTTAGTTCTAAAAGGTCTTGTAGGTCTTCATAGAACCTTTCAACTTCAGCTTCTTCGGCGTTACTGGTTGGGGCATAGACTTGGATTACTGTGACATTGAATGGTTTGCCTTTGAAACGAACAGAAATCATTCTGTCATTTTTGAGATTGCATCCAAGTACTGCATTTCGGACTCTTTTGTTGACCATGATGGCCACTCCATTTCTTCTGAGGGATTCCTGCCCACAGTAGTAGATATAATGGTCATCCGAGTTAAACTCACCCATTCCAGTCCATTTTAGTTCGCTAATTCCTAGAATGTCAACATTCACTCTTGCCATCTCTTGTTTGACCACTTCCGATTTGCCTTGATTCATGGACCTGACATTCCAGGTTCCTATGCAATATTGCTCTTTACAGCATCGGACTTTGCTTCTATCACCAGACACATCCACAGCTGGGTATTCTTTTTGTTTTGGCTCCATCCTTTCATTCTTTCTGGAGTTATTTCTCCACTGATTTCTAGTAGCATATTGGGCCCCTACTGACCTGGGGAGTTTCTCTTTCAGTATCCTATCATTTTGTCTTTTCATACTGTTCATGGGGTTCTCAAGGCAAGAATACTGAAGCGGTTTGCCATTCCCTTCTCCAGCGGACCACACCCTGTCATATCTCTCCACCATGACCCGCCCTTGAATACATGCTCATAAAAAGATCAATAAGAACAAAACACTAAAAGATAGTTACCCCTGTTGGTGGGGAGAGGGAAATTCAGTATTTTGTGTTATAGCTTTCATATAACTTGAAGTTTTTAAAATGGTTTACTTTTGTAATTTGTAAAACATGAATTATAAATATTAAAAATATTAATGCTGTAATATAGTGGTATTGTTAAGTCTTTTAGTCATTGAATTTTCTTTGGTACAGAATTTTTTCATGTGCTGTGTACTTAGATTGGTTTCATTTGATTAGTCACTTTGATTATGACACAATATTCTAGCTGTAATTTATTATTTCAATTTGACTTTTTCCTTCACTCTTCCCACCCCCTTCCCAATCAAATAAAACATCTCAGTAAATGTAAACATATTTTGGATAATTCAGGTCAAAAAATTTTAGTCATTCTTAACTCCTTTTCTTTCCTTTCACATCCAAAATTACATCAGCCTGATCTCCACTATTTCTCTATTTCTCTCTCAAAATACATCCCAACTCTTTTTATCACCTCTAGTACTACCACTTGGATCCAGGTCGCCATTATTTTTGCCTTAATTATTGAAATAGCTTCTCAGTTGGTGTCACTGTTTATTCTCTTACCCACCTATAACCTATTTTCAATATAACAGATGGCATGACCCTTTTAAACCAAAATCATGTCCTGTCAGTTCTTTGTCTGACCCCTCTAATGATTTCTAATCTAATCTAAAATAAAACACAAAGTCCTTACCGTGTTCTATATACAATATAGATAGTCCTTCAATTCAGCTCATTAGAAAGGCCTTTAGTGACTGCCCTTTATGAAATTATACCTTACCATGATCTTGCCCTATCATTCTCTAACTTCATATTTTTCTTTTTTGGCACTTATCACAGCCTGACATATCATTATCCCTGCTAGAAAGTAAGTATCAAGAAGGCAAGGATTTTATCTGTATAGCTTACTACATTAAAAATCAGCCTTTGCTGTTCAATCACTAAGTTGTATTTGACTCTCTGCAACCCCATGGTTTGCAGCACACCAGGCTTCCCTGTCCTTCACCATCTCCTGGAGTTTGTTCAAACTGATGTCCAGTGAGTTGGTGATGCCCTCCAACCATCTCATCCTCTGTCGCCCTCTTCTCCTCCTGCCTTCAATCTTTCCCAGCATCAGGATCTTTTCCAATGAGTCAACTCTTCACATCAGGGAGGCAATGTATTGGAGCATCAGCTTCAGCATCAGTCCTTCAAATGAATATTCAGGTTGATTTCCTTTAGGATTGACTGGTTTGATCTTGCAGTTCAAGGGACTCTCAAGAGTCTTCTCCAGCACCAAAATTCAAGAGCAGCAATTCTTCAGCACTCAGCCTTTCTTATGGTCCAGTTCTTACATCTATACACGACTACTGGAGATACCATAACTTTGAACATATGGACCTTTGTTAGCAAAGTGATGTCTCTGCTTTTTAATATGCTATCTAGGTTTGTCATAGCTTTTCTTCTAAAGAGCAAGAATCTTTTAATTCATGGCTGCAGTCACTGTCTGCAGTGATTTTAGAGCTCAAGAAAGTGAAATCTGTCAGTTTTCACTTTTTCCCCATCTGTTTGCCATGACACTGGGAAAGATTAAAGGCAGGAGGAGAAGGGAATGACAGAGGATGAGATGGTTGGATGGCATCACTGACTCAATGGACATGAGTTTGAGCAAGCCCCGGGAGATGAGGAAGGACAGGGAAGCCTGGCATGCTATAGTTCATGGGGTCGCAAAGAGTCAGACATGGCTGAATGACTGAACAACATTTGCCATGAAGTTAATATTAAAACCAGCTTTACTGAGATATAATTCATATATTATTTTATTCACTCATTTAAAGTGCACAGTTCAAAGACTTTTTAATATAGTAATAGCGCTGTGCACCCATCATGATAAATTTAGATCCCTACCACTGCACCTCAAAGAAATCTCAATGATCCTAGCTAATATCCCCATTCCTGTTTCCTCCAGCCCGAGGCAACCACTCCACTCTCTATATCTATAGATCTGCCTATTATGCATATTTCTTGTAAATGGAATCATATACGGCTCTTGGAGACTAGCTTCTTTGACTTAACATAGTGTTTTCAAATTTCACCTATGTCACAGCATGAATCAGTACATCATTCTTTTTGTATGTCTGCCAAACAATATTCCACTGTAAGGATATACCATATTATGTTTATTCATCAGCCGATGAAAATTTGGATTGTTTCCCCCCACTCCCCCCGCTTTTTTTTTTTTTTGCTATTTTGAATAGTGCTGCTATGAACATTCCTGTACCAATTTTTGTGTAGACATTGCTTTTAATTCTTATAGGTATATATCTAGGAGTCAAATTGCTGGATCATATGGCAACTCTATACTTAATCATTTGAGAAACTGTTTTCCAAAGCAGTAGTAGCATTTTACATTTCCAACACAACTGTAGAAGAGTTCTGATTTCTTCTCATCCTTGCCAACATATTTTTAAAAATTCTCACCATACTAATAAGTGTGCAGTGGTAAATCACTGTGATGGGTAATCATGTTGAGCATTTTTTTCATGAGCATATCCACCACTTGATTGTCTTTTTCAGAGGAATGTCTATTCAGATCGCTTACTTAACTGGGTTGTCTTTTTATTAGTGAGTTGTAAGAGCTACCCCACGACCGAGGTCAGGAAGGGCGGCGGTGAGGAGAGACCCCTCATCCAAGGTAAGGTGCGATGGCTGTGCTTCGCTGGAGCAGCCGGGAAGAGATACCCCACGCCCAAGGTAAGAGAAAACCAAGTAAGATGGTAGGTCTTGCAAGAGGGCATCAGAGGGCAAATACACTGAAACCATACTCACAGAAAACTAGTCAATCTAATCACACCAGGACCACAGCCTTGTCTAACTCAATGAAATTAAGCCATGCCCGTGGGGCAACCCAGGATGGGCGGGTCATGGTAGAGAGATCTGACAGGGTGTGATCCGCTGGAGAAGGGAATGGCAAACCACTTCAGTATTCTTGCCTTGAGAACCCCATGAACAGTATGAAAAGGCAAAATGATAGGATACTGAAAGAGAAACTCCCCCAGGTCAGTAAGGGCCCAATATGCTACTGGAGATCAGTGGAGAAATAACTCCAGAAAGAATGAAGGGATGGAACCAAAGCAGAAAGAATACCCAGCTGTGGATGTGTCTGGTGATAGAAGTAAAGTCCGATGCTGTAAAGAACAATATTGGATAGGAACCTGGAATGTCAGGTCCATGAATCAAGGCAAATTGGAAGTGGTCAAACAAGAGATGGCAAGAGTGAATGTTGACATTCTAGGAATTAGCGAACTCAAATGGACTGGAATGGGTGAATTTAACTCAGAGGACCATTATATCTACTACTGTGGGCAGGAATCCCTCAGAAGAAATGGTGTGGCCATCATGGTCAACAAAAGAGTCCGAAATGCAGTACTTGGATGCAATCTCAAAAACGACAGAATGATCTCTGTTCGTTTCCAAGGCAAACCATTCAATGTCACAGTAATCCAAGTCTATGCCCCAACCAGTAATGCTGAAGAAGCTGAAGTTGAACGGTTCTATGAAGACCTACAAGACCTTTTAGAACTAACACCCAAAAAAAGATGTCCTTTTCATTCTAGGGGACTGGAATGCAAAAGTAGGAAGTCAAGAAACACCTGGAGTAACAGGCAAATTTGGCCTTGGAATACGGAATGAAGCAGGGCAAAGACTAACAGAGTTTTGCCAAGAAAATGCACTGGTCATAGCAAATACCCTCTTCCAACAACACAAGAGAAGACTCTATACATGGACATCACCAGATGGTCAACACCGAAATCAGATCGATTATATTCTTTGCAGCCAAAGATGGAGAAGCTCTATACAATCAGCAAAAACAAGACCAGGAGCTGACTGTGGCTCGGACCATGAACTCCTTATTGCCAAATTCAGACTGAAATTGAAGAAAGTAGAGAAAATTACTAGACCATTGAGGTATGACCTAAATCAAATCCCTTATGATTATACAGTGGAAGTGAGAAATAGATTTAAGGGCCTAGATCTGATAGATAGAGTGCCTGATGATCTATGGAATGAGGTTCGTGACATTGTACAGGAGACAGGGATCAAGACCATCCCTGTGGAAAAAAAATGCAAAAAAGCAAAATGGCTGTCTGGGGAGGCCTTGCAAATAGCTGTGAAAAGAAGAGAAGCGAAAAGCAAAGGAGAAAAGGAAAGATATAAACATCTGAATGCAGAGTTCCAAAGAATAGCAAGAAGAGATAAGAAAGCCTTCTTCAGCGATCAATGCAAAGAAATAGAGGAAAACAACAGAATGGGAAAGACTAGGGATCTCTTCAAGAAAATCAGAGATACCAAAGGAACATTTCATGCAAAGATGGGCTCGATAAAGGACAGAAATGGTTTGGACCTAACGGAAGCAGAAGATATTAAGAAGAGGTGGCAAGAATACACAGAAGAACTGTACAAAAAAGAGCTTCACGACCCAGATAATCATGATGGTGTGATCACTGACCTAGAGCCAGACATCCTGGAATGTGAAGTCAAGTGGGCCTTAGAAAGCATCACTAGGAACAAAGCTAGTGGAGGTGATGGAATTCCAGTGGAGCTATTCCAAGTCCTGAATGATGATGCTGTGAAAGTGCTACACTCAATATGCCAGCAAATTTGGAAAACTCAGCAGTGGCCACAAGATTGGAAAAGGTCAGTTTTCATCCCAATCCCAAAGAAAGGCAATGCCAAGGAGTGCTCAAACTACCGCACAATTGCACTCATCTCACACGCTAGTAAAGTAATGCTCAAAATTCTCCAAGCCAGGCTTCAGCAATATGTGAACCGTGAACTTCCTGATGTTCAAGCTGGATTTAGAAAAGGCAGAGGAACCAGAGATCAAATTGCCAACATCCGGTGGATCATCGAAAAAGCAAGAGAGTTCCAGAAAAACATGTATTTCTGCTTTATTGACTATGCTAAAGCCTTTGACTGTGTAGATCACAATAAACTGTGGAAAATCCTGAGAGAGATGGGAATACCAGACCACCTGATCTGCCTCTTGAGAAATCTGTATGCAGGTCAGGAAGCAACAGTTAGAACTGGTCATGGAACAACAGACTGGTTCCAAATAGGAAAAAGAGTACGTCAAGGCTGTATATTGTCACCATGTTTATTTAACTTATATGCAGAGTACATCATGAGAAATGCTGGACTGGAGGAAACACAAGCTGGAATCAAGATTGCTGGGAGAAATATCAATAACCTCAGATATGCAGATGATACCACCCTTATGGCAGAAAGTGAAGAGGAACTAAAAAGCCTCTTGATGAAAGTGAAAGTGGAGAGTGAAAAGCTTGGCTTAAAGCTCAACATTCAGAAAACGAAGATCATGGCATCTGGTCCCATCACTGCATGGGAAATAGATGGAGAAACAGTGGAAACAATGTCAGACTTTATTTTTCTGGGCTCCAAAATCACTGCAGATGGTGACTGCAGCCATGAAATTAAAAGACGCTTACTCCTTGGAAGGAAGGTTATGGCCAACCTAGATAGCATATTCAAAAGCAGAGACATCACTTTGCCAACAAAGGTTCGCCTAGTCAAGGCTATGGTCTTTCCTGTGGTCATGTATGGATGTGAGAGCTGGACTGTGAAGAAGGCTGAGCACCGAAGAATTGATGCTTTTGAACTGTGGTGTTGGAGAAGACTCTTGAGAGTCCCTTGGACTGCAAGAAGATCCAACCAGTCCATTCTGAAGGAGATCAAGAGATCAATCCTGGAATTTCTTTGGAAGGAATGATGCTAAAGCTGAAACTCCAGTATTTTGGCCACCTCATGCGAAGAGTTGACTCATTGGAGAAGACTCTGATGCTGGGAGGGATTGAGGGCAGGAGGAGAAGGGGACGACAGAGGATGAGATGGCTGGATGGCATCACTGACTCGATGAATGTGAGTCTGGGTGACCTCCGAGAGCTGGTGATGGATAGGGAGGCCTGGCGTGCTGCAGTTCATGGGGTCGCAAAGAGTCGGACACGACTGAGCGACTGATCTGATCTGATCTGTAAGAGTTCCTTATATTTATATTCTAGATATAAATCTTTTATCAGAAATATGATATTCAAATATCTTCTTCCATTTGGTGAACTGTATTTACACTTTTTTGATGCTGTCATTTGAACCACAAAAGTTTTAATTTTGATGATATCAAGATTATTTTTTCTATTGTTACCTAAGCTTTTGTTGTCTTATCTAAGAAAATCATTGACCAATTCAAGGTCATGAAGTTTACATCTCCGTTTTCAACTTAGAGTTTCATAGTTTAGCCTTTATATTAGATCTATAGTCTATTTTGGGTTAATTTTTGTATGTGGTATAAAGTATGAGGTAGGGTCCAACATTATTCTTTCACATGTGGATATCCAGTTATCCTGGCACCAGTTTTTGAAAAGATCATTCTTTCTTCAGTGAATTGTCTTGGTACCCTCTTGAAAATCAATTGACTGTAATTATGAGGGAACCTTTCTATATCTCAAGTCTGTTCCATTGCTGTATATATATGCCAGTTCCACTCTTGTTAACTGTAGGTTTGTAGTTGTTCAAGATCTCATAACAACACCGAAGAACGAATGAGAACAAAAACCAGAAAAACATATCAATGCTACCCAACACCACCCCCCGTCCCAGAGCCAAAGCCAACATCAGTGCCGCCGAAATAGGGAACCACCAATCCAAATGCGAACCGCCCACCAATGGCCCAGCCCCACCCCAGAACCATGCATGGCAAACCAGGACCACGCGCCCACACGGATGGACACTAGGCCCACGGCAGAACAGGCGCAGAAATGGGGACGGGCGCGACGTGGGAATGGCTCTAGTGGTGCAGAGGAATGAGCTCTCTGTGGTAGCCTCTGTAGTCCGGAGAAATGTCTATGAGTCTGCCCGATGGCGAAGAGGGGGAGGTCAGGCGTCTCCCTCTGAGGCGCTCCCGCGCGGGGGATAGGTCCCGGTATCGAGGTGGCGAGACGGAGAGGAGAGTGCCAGCCCTGGGAGTCTGCCAGCCATCGGGAGGAAGGCGCAATGGAGGGGCGCCACGCCAGTCTCTGCTGTTGGGGCCACCCAACAGGGAGATCCGGGGCGGCCGAGAAGCGGGAGAGCGGGGAACCTCGCGCCGGGCCCCAAGAGACGCGTCTGGCGGCCTCACAAGAGGCCTCCCCCTGCGAGGGATCGCGCCGATCCGGCCGCGAGAGGGGGAATATGTGTCTGGGGTGCGCTGGTCCTATTGGGACCTCTGGTCGGACGAGTGATTCCTCCCCAAGGGAAGCACTATTCTCCCTAGTATCTCTCATGGTCGTCCCTCTGGACCCTAGACGAAAGAACGAGTCCGAGCCGAGAGTCCCTCTTCGCTCTCCTCGATCCTATTCTGCCATCTACCAATTCGCTACTATCTCTGCCTCGACACTGTGCCTCCAGAGGGATCTCAATGCACTATGGACACCTAGGTCCGAAATCTCTGCCCTCAATGCCCAGCAATCCATGATCCAGCTCAGATGATACACGATCAATCGAACATCAGGTAGGTCGCTATCTCCGTTGGTTGGTGGGCATCCTGTCCTACCGCTGGGAACTCTGTCTCTCGAAGCAAGTTTGGGGCGTCACTGTATCTGGTAGTCTGTGGAGTCCTATTGTGGCTCTGCACTATGTGGGGTACCGGTGGCGTCGAGGGTATGGAAGCTGTATCGGTGTTCTGGTGGGTGGAGCTGGATCTCTGGGGTGCAGTGGAGTGTCTAGAGTGAGTATGAGATGTCAGTGGGCGCGGAGCGTGTATGGAGCTCAGGGGGTCGGAGAAGCGGAGTCGTGTGGAACTGCTGGGTGGATGCGAGAGTAGGTATGGAGGCAATGAGCTCTGTCAATAGTGTCGTGGATCAGGGTATGGACTAAGCCTCCTGGTCCAGATGGTCATACAGTAGTCCAAAAACCCCATAATGCATCCACAACTGGACGCCAGAGAGAGGAAAAAAGAAGGAAAAGGGAGGAAGGAGAAGAGGGGAGGAGGAAAAAGGAGGGAGGGAAGGAGAGAGAAGACAGCAGAAGAAAGAAAAAAAAAAGGAAAAAAGAAAGGAAAAAAGGAAAAAGGAAAAAAAAAACAAAACAGGGAAAAGAAAACGGGAGAAAAGAAGAAGAGGAAAAAAAAAAAAAAAAAAAAAAAAGAAACAAACAAACAACAACAAAAAAAAAAGGAAAAAGCAAAAAAAAAAAAAAAAAAAAAAAAAAAAAGAAAAGAAAAAGGGGAGAGCGGCGCGCGCCGCGCAAGATCAGGCCCCCTCTGTGGCTGGTGGTGCAGTCGGCGGTGTCTGGCAAGGCGACGGGGGGACAACTGGAGGACACAGGGCGAAGGGAAGAAGGGAGGCGAGAGGGGGAGGGGTCGGGAGGAAGGGGGGGGGGGTGGGGGGAGGGGAGGGGTGGCGGGGAGCGGGACAGGGGGGGGGACGCCGGGGGAGGGCGGGGGGGACGAGGGGGAGAGGGGGGAGGGGGAGGCGGAGGGGGGGGGGAGCGGGCCCGCCAGCCCGCCCCAGGAGATGGGGGGGGCGCGGGAAGGGGGCGAGCGGGGCAGCCACGCCCCCCGGAAGTCCGCCCAGGTGGGAGAGAGGGAGAGGCCGGGAACCCGACCCCCCGGACAGAGGTCCGCCCCCCCCGCCCCTGGCCACCCACCCCAGAAGGAGTGAGGCTGGGGTCGACGCCCCGCCAGCACGAAGCGGGGAACCGGGCAGATGCATGATGAAGTGGAGGAGAAAGCGACCCGCCAATCCCGCCATCTTAACCGGAATGTAGTTAAGTTTTGACATCAAGAAGTGTGTCTTCCAACATTGCTCTTTCTCAAAATTGTTTTGAAATTGTTTGGAGAATATTTTTTTTAAATATCATTAGCTGTATATATTTTTATTATTTTTTTTTAGGTTTTCAATTCTGTTTTTTAATATAAATTTATTTATTTTAATTGGAGGCTAATTACTTTACAATATTGTAGTGGTTTTGCCATACATTGACATGAATTCGCCACGGATGTACACGTGTTCCCCATCCTGAACCCCTCTTCCACTTCCCTCCCCATCCCATCCCTTTGAGTCATCCCAGTGTACCAGCCCCGATCACCCTGTTTGGAGAGTATTATAGAGATTATATTAAAATACCATTTTGGCTTGACTAACACTCTAAAACTGTTGCAAATGTTTACTTTGGTTTAGGATACAAACTCAAGGAAAAATAATGGTTAAAATAGAGAATCAGTCATATTATGAGTATTACCTCTCAAGGGGAATTTCAGTTAGTAATGAATGAATCAACACACATGTGCACCAGAAAGCATGGGATTTCAGATTTACATCTCTTCTAATAAGATGTATAATATAAGGAGACTGCAGAAGTAGGTGATGTGAATGTCTTGTCTACAGTAGGTATTGGTCAATCCAGTTCAAAGTCTTTGGAACTCCTTATTTAACATCCCATAAGGAAAAAAACTCCTTACTTAACATCCCTTAAGAAAGAGGCAAGGAGTGGTAATGTTCACGCTCAGTCACTTCAGTTGTGTTCGACTCTTTGTGCCTCTATGAACTGTAGCCTGCCAGGCTCCTCAGTCCATGGGATTTTCTCTACCCAAGGATCGAATCCACATCTCCTGCACTGCACTGAGCCAAGAAGGAAGCCCAAGAGGTGGTATAGTATACTAGTTAAGAGGATCTATTCTAGGCTAATATTTCCTGAGTGCAAGGCCTAACTCTGTTTCTTATTAGTTCTGTAAGTTTTATGGCCCTGTTCATCCCTTTTAAGGATAAGTGATAATACCCATTTCATAGAGCTGCTTGTTTGCTGTATTTATAAACTGCCTAGAGTAGTGCCTAATGCTATATTTTTGTATTAAATGAAATAAAATTCAATGAAAACTGTAAAGTAAATGCAAGTCATGTCATTACAAAATACCCAACTTTTCTAGCTTTCTTTACACTTTATGTCATCTCTATTAAATCTCAGCCTGTTATCAATCAATAATCATGGTTTTCCACACCAAAGAATGCTCAAACTACCATAAAATTGTGCTGATTTCACATGTTAGCAAGGTAATGCTGAAAACCCTCAAACTAAGCTTCAACAGCACGTGAATCAAGAACTTTCAGATGTACAAGCTGGATTTAGAAAAGTCAGAACCAGAGATCAAATTGCCAACATGTGTTGGATCATAGAAAAGGCAAGAGAATTCTAGAAAAACATCTACTTCTGTTTCATTGACTAAACTAAAGCCTTTGTGTGGATCACAAGAAACTGTGGAAAATTCTTTAAGAGATGGGAATACCAGACCACCTGACCTGCCTCCTAAGAAACCTGTATGCAGGTCAAGAAGCAACAGTTAGAACTGGACATGGAACAATAGACTGGTTCCAAATCAGGAAAGGAGTATGTCAAGGCTGTATATTGTCACCCTGATTATTTAACTTCTATTCAGAGTACATCATGGGGAATGCTGGGCTGGATGAAGCAAAAATTAGAATCAAGATTGCTGGGAGAAATATCAACAATCTCAGATATGCACATGATAACACCCTAATGGCAGAAAGTGAACAGGAACTAAAAAGCCTCTTGATGAAAGTGAAAGATGAGAGTGAAAAAGTGGCTTAAAAACTTCACATTAAAAAAATGAAGATAATGCATCTGGTCCCATCACTTTATGGCAAATAGGTGGGGAAAGAATGGAAAGAGTGACAGACTTTATTTTCTTGGGCTCCAAAATCACTGCAAATGGTGACTGCAGCCATGAAATTAAAAGATGTTTGCTCCTTGGAAGAAAAGCAAACCTAGATGACAAACCTAGATAGTATATTAAAAAGCAGAGACATCACTTTGCTGACAAACTCAAGGAAAAATAATGGCTAAAATGGAGAATCAGTCATATTATCAGTATTACCTCTCAAGGGGAATTTTTCATAGTCAAAGCTATGGTTTTTCCAGTAGTCCTGTATGGATGTGAGAGTTGGAACCAAAGGAAGGCTGAACACTGAAGCATTGATGCTTTCTAACTGTGGTGCTGGAGAAGACTCATGAGAGTCTCTTGGACAAGATCAAACCAGTCAGTCCCAAAGGAAATCAGTCCTGAATATTCATTAGAAGGACTCATGCTTACGCTCCAATACTTTGGCCACCTGATGGGAAGAACAGACTCATTGGAAAAGATCCTGATGCTGGGAAAGACTGAAGGTAGAAGGGGATGAGAGAGGATGAGATAGTTGGATGGCGTAACTGACTTGATGGACATGAGTTTGAGCAAACTCCTGGAGATAGTGAAGGACAGAGAAGCCTGGTGTGCTGTACTCCATGGGGTCAGAAAGAGTTAAAAATGACTTAGCAACTGTAAAACAGCAACCCAGAGAAGTCCTAATTAGATTGTTACTGAAAAATTGCCAGATGGACATATACTTATTCTGCAGTATACTCAGTACAAGCAAGGAAAATGTGTAAACAATCCAGACTTAAGAGTGTTTCAGTTTGGTGCCATCTATTTTAAAAATAAGAGCTCTTTGCTTTTGTTTCAATTTATAGCCTCAGTGGTGAATCAGCTCATTTAATGAGCTATAGCTGAGAGCAAGTACTCAGGGAACATCAAGTGCTTAAAGTTCGGAGGATTTGATTTTTTTCAGTCCAGTAACCAAAAGCATTTGATCTTTTATTGACTGAATATGGTTGCTGTAAAAAGAAATGAAATGTCCTAAGTATTCAGGGTTGAATAACTACAAATGCTTTCTATTTCCACTGTTCAAACACCCTTAACTTTATGCTGTGTATAATAATATATTATCCTGTTCAGGCTTTATAAAGAAAATAGACTTCTTTTTTCTGACAGTATTAAAATGGCCTCTTTAAAATGTAGATTTCAAAGGAAGGAAATTCTCTCCAGGTTGCAGTGTTTTGTATTAACAATTATTTTTCCAGATTAGTCTTCTGCTTTACCTAGGTAAAAGATATCAAGGGAAAGTAACACAGAGGGATGTTTCTTCTTTGAAAGTCTAAAGAATGTGGTTTTCTTCCAAATTGTGATTTCCTTTGATAAATGTGCTGTAACTAGATCCTGGGGGCTACTCAAAGTGCACTAAGGAACAACACACAGCTTGGTAGGCAAATCCTCCCAGGAGGCCCTGGAGACAGTTCCACTCTGCTAGAATAACAGTTCCATTATTCAGCCTGGCAAGTCTATCACTCTACTTATTAGCATAGTTTGGAGGTTAAACAGTGGTATCTCCTCCTACTTAAATTCATTATCAAATTACTTCACAGTGTTTATTTAGACTACTATCACTGAATCAACGGCACCAGTTATAAAAACATGACTTTCTGAGAAGACTTCATTAAAGGGAACACTCCATCAGGAAAGGTCTCTGGGTAGGAACACAGGAAATGTGTTCCTTTGCACTTAATGAAAACAATTCCAACATTAAGTTTCAACTATCTCAAAATTGTAATATGTGACATATAAGTTACTTTAATAAAAACCAGTAATATTTAGAATAAATATTAATATAATTAATGCTGCATCATAGTTGAAAATCACTGGCACTTTTAAATAGTAAATGTAACAATACACTTTTACAGCCAAAGGCAGCAAGTAAAATGCATATTTTGCACATGTCAGTTTAGAAATACATAAACAAACCAAGGTGTGTCAGTTTTTAGTGGGGAAGACTGAGCTGGTCTCTTTTACATTTATATTGGGAAGCAACATTCATTTAACTTTTTAAAAGGTCTTTGTGAGTGATTCAAAGGAGGATGGGTGATTTGTGGGGGTGATCTGGGAGTTCAGAACAGAGAATTCACTTTTCACTGTCAGTCACTGAAAAACTGACTGACTTGGTTAATCTTTTACTAGGAAAATGTCCACTGATTAGGTCATTTGGAAACATGCTCGTATTTCCTAGTTAGGAGGATAGATCTGCCAGGTCAATTTACATGTTAAGTCTGGGAGGTAGATGTTGATCCTGGATATCGGACTACCTACCAGGTCTTTGTTGTCCTGCCCTCCTCCTTCTGCCCTCAGACATGTTTTTCCTAGAAGGAGCAATGGCTGAGGCAGGTATGTGAGCTAGTGTCCTGCTCCCCAGTACACACAGTCAACTATTTCAGCACCCTTTAATAGTGAAATGAGCACCCAGGCATGCCTAGATCCTGAGCAAATTCTGCTTGAAAGGCAAGCAGCTGTGTAATCATTTATCTAGTCCTGGGAGGGAATGGCTTATTTTACATCATGTTTTCAAAAGCAAATTTGAAGTTCTAGTTGTAATGTGACACTATGTCTCTCCTCAAAGTGAAATGAGGAAAGGAAAATTTAATATGGGAGTCAGTTTTCCCCTTCCCCCTTTCATAATAGCATGCTAAAATTTGGGGAAAGCTGAAATCACCTCTTTAGGGATAGTTTCATTTTACAGTTAGCTGTCAGTGCCAAACTGACTCGCAGTAAAAGTCCATGAAGTTAACGAAGATAAGAATTGTGTTAACTGTGGAATAAACCAACCATTAGATTGGTGACAGTGAAAAGGACCCTCAGTTTTTTAATAGACCTTTGATTTCTATAGCCTTCCAACCACCCACCTTTTCCAATTATAAATATTAAGGCAATTTCAAAATCAGAAGGACTAAGTCAATCTGTGAATTTAGGAAGAGAATAATGTCTTTACATGGTTACTTTGCATTTCAAGTCTTCCAGAAAGAAGACTCAGGCACATCTGAAAATATCTTGGGAGTTAGTTATGCAAAGGTATGCAAGGCATCACAGATTCATCTTCAGCATGTCTGCCATTTATTTAGAAGCTGCACACAAACAGAATTCGTCCTATCCTGGGCAGCCCGTGCATCACACTAGGAATACATCAGTGTGCTTCTGTTTCATATGCAGGCTTAGTAGAGGGACAGATTTGATCTGGTTATACTTTTATAGCCTCCAGTTTATAGTTGAGCACTATGCCTTTTTAGGGCTGGATAGGAAATCAGATTGGATGAATCTGGGAACACTGCTTCACAATGTGCATAATCCTGGCTCTGGACAGAGGAAAATCAATGAGGGGAAGCATTGATCTCCTTGCAGAGTGCAAATGAAGTTAGCTCGGAAACACTCTGCCTGGGGATTTTGTTATTCAAGTCATTCTGTTGCACATGTTTTCAAACCAAGCTCTTATCATATAGCAGCTCTCTGGATTCAGCTTAGATCCAGTTGCACATGCATGAAAACCACATCTTTGAGAAGGAGAAGGAATTCTGAGTATCCACAGTTCAGCTTCTGTGTTTGCTCAAGGCTAAACGAAATAGCCTTCACTTCAGTGACATTCCACTTTGTCACTATGTCACTGGGTGGAGAAAACTCCTGCAGGAAGGTGAGAGTATGAATCACTTCAGAAAAATACTATGTTCAGCTATGATGAATTTGATGTGTGTCTGGGCTGCTTGGCCAATATGTTTTCCTTCTTTTATTAAAGAAGTAAATGTGACCAAAAAATTACCTAGAGGGCCCACTATAGACATGCAAGTGTGTGCAGATATGTAGAAAAATGAAACATATTGTATAGCCACATGTAGTATGTATAAAAATATATTTTGCAATATTTCATACTTGTTAGTGAAAGTATTTTTACAACATAGTGCCTCCCAAGTGCAGGAAATAAATCAAGCCTTTTAAAAGTGATTGTAGATGATTAATTTACTGCTGTCATAATATAGTGTTTTCCTTAATGAAAATTTATATCATTTTTTTCCTAGACTCAGTGGAATAAATTTACACTGAAAGGTGGAAGAGATCGATGTATTCAGTATTAAACACACCCAATTCTTGACAGTAAACAGGAGCTTGATCAAGTGAGGTATAGACAGACATTACTTAAATGTACCTTTTCTGACCTAAGCTTTTCCACATCAAAATCCTCATATAAATACAGTAGTCACCAGTGGCTTTTGGCATTGAGACACAGCATTTTCAGATTAACCTTGGGCTCATATCACAGTAAACTAACAACAGACTATAGATTGAAATAATGGATTTGTGTTTAAAGCAACTTGCAATTGCGAAAAACTACAGTTAGAACGTTAAATGCAGACAGACATAAGAAATAGAAATGGATGACCAATATAAAATTTGCAGGAAAAGAAAGCAATTGAAAGATTCATATACACACATACCTTGTTTAACTGCACATACTGCTTTTATTTTTTTCTATAAATTGAAGTTTTGTGGCAACCCTGGGTGGAGCAAGTCTATTGGTTCCATTTTTCTGATAGCATTTGCTCACTTTGTGTCTCTGTCTCACATATTGGTAATTTTTCCAGTATTTCAAATCTTCTCATTATTATTTGTTAATGGTGACCTGTGATCAGTGATCTTTGATGTTACTATAGCAAAAAGGTTAAAACTCGCTGAAGATTCAGATAACAGTATTTTTCAGCAATAAAGTACGTTTTAATTAAGATATGTATACTGTTATTTCCCATGTTTTTACAATTGTAGTGTGCAATTGCTATTGCACATTAATAGAATACAGTATAAATAAAATGTTCATAAGCATTGGGAAAGCAAAAATTTTGTGTGACTTACTTCATTTTCTTTATTGTTGTGGTCTGGAACCAAACCTACAATATCTCTTGGCTTGTGTGTCTGTATTTATATGTGTACATGTATAATTTTAGAGTCCTAGAATATGATGCAGGGACTCATAATTCACAAAGAGTGGAGGCCACAAATAAAACTAAAGAGGAAAAAATTTCTTTCTGTATATTGAAGATAGTCACAGAAATGAATGCAGTTCAGGAGACAACAGTCTTTTCAAGTTTTAATCATGAAATAAAAGGTTCTCCTGGCTGAGAGTAGGGACAGGGATGGGGGAGCTGGGGTAAGTGGGAAGGTGGAGAAATGATATGAATGAACCATTAGGGCTGGGATCTCGTCTCAGTGTTAATGAGCATCAACTTCATAAACACTGTGAGCTGTGGTCTACCCTGGGTATCAGCTGTGTGCTGCAGAGTACAGAAAACAAGCCAGGCAAGAAACTCTGGTCCTGTGCTAATAATCTCCAGGATTACCAATATGAGAGGTAGGATGATTTTTATTGCCCTTGAAGTAGAAAGTGATGTTACAATTTGATTCTTGTTCTTATGACAATCGAACTCAGAACATCAAACAAATCCTTACATACTGTATCAGTCAGGGTCAAATCAGGAGAGAGAAATCACTTAAAAATCTGAACAGGGAAAGTTTAATGTAAAAACTATTAATATATTATATGAGTTTCTTTAGAAGGAATGATGCTAAAGCTGAAACTCCAGTATTTTGGCCACCTCATGCGAAGAGTTGACTCATTGGAGAAGACTCTGATGCTGGGAGGGATTGAGGGCAGGAGGAGAAGGGGACGACAGAGGATGAGATGGCTGGATGGCATCACTGACTCGATGGATGCGAGCCTGAGTGACCTCCGGGAGCTGGTGATGGACAGGGAGGCCTGGCGTGCTGCGGATCATGGGGTCGCAAAGAGTCGGACACGACTGAGCGACTGATCTGATCTGATGAATATAATATGTGGAGATATATGTATAATATGCAGTAATATATTATATGTACTATGTAATAATATATGTGATATAATATATGAGTTCAGATCAGATCAGATTAGATCAGTCACTCAGTCGTGTCCGACTCTTTGTGACCCCATGAATCGCAGCACGCCAGGCCTCCCTGTCCATCACCAACTCCTGGAGTTCACTCAGACTCATGTCCATCGAGTCAGTGATGCCATCCAGCCATCTCATCCTCTGGCGTCCCCTTCTCCTCCTGCCCCCAATCCCTCCTAGCATCAGTCTTTTCCAATGAGTCAACTCTTCGCATGAGGTGGCCAAAGTACTGGAGTTTCAGCTATAGCATCATTCCTTCCAAAGAAATCCCAGGGCTGATCTCCTTCAGAATGGACTGGTTGGATCTCCTTGCAGTCCAAGGGACTCTCAAGAGTCTTCTCCAACACCACAGTTCAAAAGCATCAATTCTTTGGCGCTCAGCCTTCTTCACAGTCCAGCTCTCACATCCATACATGACCACAGGAAAGACCATAGCCTTGACTAGACGAACCTTTGTTGACAAAGTGATGTCTCTGCTTTTGAATATGCTATCTAGGTTGGTCATAACTTTCCTTCCAAGGAGTAAACGCCTTTTAATTTCATGGCTGCAGTCACCATCTGTAGTGATTTTGAAGCCCAGAAAAAGAAAGTCTGACACTGTTTCCACTGTTTCCCCATCTATTTCCCACGAAGTGATGGGACTGGATGCCATGATCTTCGTTTTCTGAATGTTGAGCTTTAAGCCAACTTTTTCACTCTCCACTTTCACTTTCATCAAGAGGCTTTTGAGTTCCTCTTCACTTTCTGCCATAAGGGTGGTATCATCTGCATATCTGAGGTTATTAATATAATATAAAACATAGAACATAATATGTTACTATCTCTATGACTGAGACAGAAAAATCAAGGAAGAGCCCCCCCAGGATCTAAGATTTATAACTTGTTGGAGAGGGCGTGGCCATGGCTCACTTGCTAGATGGAAGAAAAGTTGCTAGTGAAATTTTCTGGAAATTCATCCTCTAGGGGGCCAGGAAAAGTCATTCTCAGGAAAGGGTCTAACAGCAGGTCCCCTGATGCAGAACCTGTAGGTAGATGCTGGAGGAGGCTGTGAAGACTGTGCACTGGAGAATCAGTGAGCGTATCAGCAGTCTGGTGCTGGAAAAGCCAGCGTTGCTGCACGGAGTGTGCACTGAGGGAGCAGTGCACTGCGGGTGCTGGCCTGGAGGCTCCACCTGCACTGCGGTTGCCAGACGCTGAGAATATAGCTGGAGAAAATGTCTGTGCTCAGGAGTGTGAGGAACAAAAATAGCTGAACAAGGAAGCAAACCCTTCTCTTTCTGCAGTGTTTCTCCAGTGCTCTCTACTGACAAAGTTTAATATAACACACGTCACCAAAGAGAACATAGTTAAAGGGCCCAGATCCACTTTCAAAGAGCAGGCAAAAAGGTTGAATTTGGAACTGAGAAGCAGCAAACCATAACTGGCACAAGTATGCATTTAGAATTATCTTAGTCCTTTAGATTGAAAATCTGAACACATTGAGGGTCTTTGTATAGTGAGATGATCTTTTTTTTTTTTTTTTTTTTTACCATGCCTCGTGACATGTGGGAATCTTAGTTCACCAACCAGAGACTGAACCCTTGCCCCCTGCAACAAAGCACAGAGTCTTAAGTCCTGGGTCTCCAGGGAAGTATCAGTGAGGTGATTCTTATACCATGAGTTACTTTTTGTTCTCTTTTACATCTTCATGAGACGAACAGCACAAAAATAAGCTGTGTAGGCAGAATAAATCACCTGACTTACAAAAGTCTAAATCAGTTCTCCCACATCATTAACATTATATTTTGACTACAGACAATGACATAATAGAGAATTATTGATGCTTCTTTTTGAAATTCTTATATATTGCAGACCTAAATACACAAATAAATGAATTGGGTTCAGGTCAGTTATTTTTTCTTTTTGTAATGTTTCTGTTTCAATGGAGGGGACACAAATCTAGCATTTTTAAACTAACATGTCTGTGTGTGTCTGTGTGTGTGAATTGCTTAGTTGTGTCCAACTCTTTGTGACCCCATGGACCATAGCCCCCCAGGTTGACCATCCATGGGATTTTCCAGGTAAGAATACTGGAGTGGGTTGCCATTTCTTTCTCCAAGGGATTTTCTGAAACTAGGGATTGAACCCCGGTCTCCTGCATTGCAGGCAGACTCTTTACCACCTAAACCACCAGGGAAGCCCTATAGTGAGTTATCATTCACCTAGAGCCAGACATCCTGGAATGTGAAGTCAAGTGGGCCTTAGGAAGCATCACTACTAACAAAGCTAGTGGAGGTGATGGAATTCCAGTGCTGCTGCTACTGCTAAGTCGCTTCAGTTGTGTTTGACTCTGTGCGAACCCATAGACGGTAGCCCACCAAGCTTCCCCATCCCTGGGATTCTCCAGGCAAGAACACTGGAGTGGGTTGCCATTTCCTTCTCCAATGCATGACAGTGAAAAGTCAAAGTGAAGTCGCTCAGTCGTGTCCAACTCTAGCAACCCCATGGACTGAAGCCTACTGGGCTCCTCCGTCCATGGGACTTTCTAGGCAAAAGTACTGGAGTGGGGTGCCATAGCCTTCTCCAGAATTCCAGTGAAGCTATTTCAAATCCTAAAAGATGATGCTGTGAAAGTGCTGCATTCAATATGCCAGCAAATTTGGAAAACTCAGCAGTGGCCACAGGATTGGAAAAGGTCAGTTTTCATTCCAATTCCAAAGAAAGGCAATGCCAAAGAATGCTCAAACTACTGCACAATTGCACTCATCTTACACGCATGAGTCTGAGTGAACTCTGGGAGTTGGTGATGGACAGGCAGGCCTGGCGAGCTGCGATTCATGGGGTTGCAAAGAGTCGGACACAACTGAGCAACTGATCTGATCTGATCTGATACACGCTAGTAAAGTAACGCTCAAAATTCTTCAAGCCAGGCTTCAACAGTACATGAACCATGAACTTCCAGATGTTCAAGCTGGTTTTAGAAAAGGCAGAACCAGAGATTAAATTGCCAACATCCGTTGTATTATTGAAAAAGCAAGGGAGTTCTAGAAAGACATCTATTTCTGCTTTATTGGCTATGCCAAAGCCTTTGACTGTGTGGATCACCACAAACTGTGGAAAATTTGTCAAGAGATGGGAATACCAGACCACCTGACCTGCCTCTTGAGAAACCTATATGCAGGTCAGGAAGCAACACTGAGAACTGGACATGGAACAACAGACTGGTTCCAAATAGGAAAAGGAGTTCGTCAAGGCTGTATATTGTCACCCTGCTTATTTAACTTAAATGCAGAGTACATCATAAGAAACACTGGGTTGGATGAAGCACAAGCTGGAATCAAGATATGCTGTTATTGCATATCAATAACCTCAGATATGCAGATGACACTACCCTTACGGCAGAAAGTGAAGAACTAAAGAACCTCTTGATGAAAGTGAAAGAGGAGAGTGAAAAAGCTGGCTTAAAGCTCAACATTCAGAAAACTAAGATCATGGCATCTGGTTCTATCACTTCATGGGAAATAGATGAGGAAACAGTGGAAACAGTGACAGACTTTGTTTTTTGGGCTCCAAAATCACTGCAGATGTTGATTGCAGCCATGAAATTAAAAGACACTTACTCATTGGAAGAAAAGGTATGACCAACCTAGATAACATATTAAAAAGCAGAGACATTACTTGGCCAACAAAGGTCTGTCTAGTCAAGGCTAAGGTTTCTCCAGTAGTCATGTTTGGATGTGAGAGTTGGACTATAAAGAAAGCTGAGCGCCGAAGAATTGATGTTTTTGAAATGTGGTGTTGGAGAAGACTCTTGAGAGTCCCTTGGACTGCAAGGAGATCCAACCAGTCCATCCTAAGGGAGATCAGTCCTGAATATTCATTGGAAAGACTGATGCTGAAGCTGAAACTCCAATACTTTGGCCACCTGATGCGAAGAGCTGACTCATTTGAAAAGACCCTGATGCTGGGAAAGATTGAAAGTGGGAGGACAAGGGGATGACAGAGGATGAGATGGTTGGATGGTATCACCAACTCAATGGACATGAGTTTGAGTGGACTCTGGGAGTTGGTGATGGATAGGGAGGCCTGGCATGCTTCTTCCAGCCCAGCGTTTCTGATGATGTACTCTGCAGGTAAGTTAAATAAGCAGGGTGACAGTATACAGCCTTGACATACTCTTTTTCCTATTTGGAACCAGTCTATTGTTCCATGTCCAGTTCTCACTGTTGCTTCCTGACCTGCATATAGGTTTCTCAAAAGGCAGATCAGGTGGTTTGGTATTCCCATCACTTTAAGAATTGAACTGAACTAAACTGAACTGACTGAAGTGACTTCACTTTCACTTTTCACTTTCATGCATTGGAGAAGGAAATGGCAACCCACTCCAGTGTTCTTGCCTGGAGAATCCCAGGGACAGGGGAGCCTGGTAGGCTGCCGTCTATGCGGTCGCACAGAGTCAGACACGACTGAAGCGACTTAGCAGCAGCAGCAGCAAACTGAACTGAATGTTGCTGCTAAAAAAATGTTCTTCATTTCTTGTCTGTTAGCCTCAGAGAATGGCATATTAGGTTGCTAGGGATTCTGGAGATTTCTTTCCTCACCGTTTCTGGAAGTTCTCTAGAAGTCTAAGATCAAGGCGTCAGCAGGACTGGTTTCTTCTGAGGTTTTCCTCCTTGGCTTGTGGATGGTTGTCATCTCTATGTCTTCACAAGGTCTTCCCTCTGTGTGTGAAGGTTTCTGTGTCTGAATTTCCTCTTTTTTATAAGGACAACAGTCATATTGGACTAGGGCCCACACAATGCCTTCATTTTCATATAATCACCTCTTTAAAATCTCTATCTTCCAATACAGTTAGATTCTCAAATACCGGTGGTTAGAGCCTCAACACACGAGTTTTGGGAGAAACGCAAGTCAGTCCACAAGATGTGGTTAACTATGAGGGTTGTTAACTTCAGGAAGCCTGGGTTCAGATTCTAGATCAGCAGTTTAATACATCAACTGTGTAACACGGGGCAACTTACTCACCCACCTTAAACTTCAGCTCCCTCATTTACTTTGTAAGGCTGTTGTGAGAGTTACGTTAGGCAACATAGGCCAAGTATGTAGATTCTGGAGCATACTAAGAGCAAAAAATGTTAACTATTAGTGATGATTGGAGGAAGACTCATTGGAGAAGACTCTGATGCTGGGAGGGATTGGGGGCAGGAAGAGAAGGGGACGACAGAGGATGAGATGGCTGGATGGTATCACTGACTCGATGGATGTGAGTCTGAGTGACCTCTGGGAGTTGGTAATGGACAGGGAGGCCTGGTGTGCTGCAGTTCATGGGGTCGCAAAGAGTCGGACACAACTGAGCGACTGATCTGATCTGATCTCTGATCTGATTAGTGATGATATTGAGGCTTTCCTGGTGGCTCAGTGGTAAAGAATCTGCCAATGCAGGAGATGAAGGCTCAATCCCTGGGTTTGAAAGATCCGCTGGAGAAGGAAATGTCAATCCACTCCAGTATTCTTGCCTGGAAAATTCATGGACAGAAGAGCCTGGCAGGTTACAATCCATGGATCACAAAGAGTCAGACATAACTGAGCGCGTGCGTGCACATGCACACACACACACACACACTCACTTATTTGAGTGTAAACACATGATGGCAGGACTTCCCTGGTGGTCCAGTGGCTAAGACTCCATGCTCCCAGTGGAGGGGGTCCAGGTTCTATCCCTGGTCAGGGAACTAGATCCCTCATGCTGCAACTAGGACCCAGCACAGTCAAGTAAATAAATACATAAGTAATTAAAACAAAAAAACACATAATGGCTATTGCCCAGATGACATGATACCTCTGCTGGTGATATGATAAGGAAACACATAAACTAATAATTAACAGGTTACATTTACGCTTTCCTCAGTACCTTTGCACTTGCTGTTCCTGGTGCCCGGACCTCTGCTTTGCTGGCTTCTTCCAGCCTCTGCCCAGATGGTACCCACCCAGAGAGGCCTTCATGACAACTCTGTGTAAAGTAAATTCTCACTCTTTCTCTTTCCATCCTATTGCCTTCTCTCCTTTTTTTCATAGCCCTGAGTGCAATCTCAATTGCTCATTTATTTTCCTATTTGTTCTGTCTCTTCCATCATAGTGCAAACTGTCCAAGGCATTGCTACATTTCAACTTGCTAGCGCACTAAATCTGGCATACAGAAATCATTAAAAAATGTTGTTTAAATGAAAAAAAAAAAAAAAGAAAACCTGTGCAACACCTTATTTTGTGGTAAGTACAGGATGAATAAAAATATACAAGCATGTA